>CM053770.1:566523071-566567271 GCA_028658325.1 Potorous gilbertii
CTTGACTTTTGAGATTCCTCTCCACCCCACCTTGCCTCCAGATCCGCCCAGCTAGTGCTTGGGGTCTGAGCTCCCCAGCCTCAGGGCTTTCAGCAGCAGGCCTGGCTGCTATTCAATGTGAGCTTAAGTTCTGGTGCTCAGGTGGGGGCAGGGCCACCTCCCTGGCTCAGTTCCCTCAGGGGGTTTATGTGGAGACCTTCAGTAATGGATCTGAGGTCCTGCCTGCTCCAAGGAGCCTCTAGCCACTCGCTGCCTCTGCGGCTGCCTCCCAAAGGGGCCTGAGTTATGGAGACACCTCACTTCCCTCTCAGCCAGCCCAGAAGTCTCTCTCACTGACCTGTAGTGACTGTGGGTGGAGGGACCTTCACGGCCGCCAGAGATTCCATCCCTGAAGCCTGCTCGGATCTGCTCCTCTTGGTGCCGCATGGCCAGGGAAGGGCTGGGCTCCGTTCCAATCCAGTGCACGATGGACCTTTGGGATCGTTTTTTCAGGGCTCTCTGGAATGGAAATCTCCTTCACTCTTTTGTTGCATGGCTTCCACTGCTCCAGAATTTGTTGGGAGTTCTTTTTACAGGAAATTCATGGGGTGTGGGTTAGGAGCTAACATATGTGAATCTTTCTACTCCACCATCGTGGCTCCTCTTGTAATTTTGCTTTTTAAAGCCTCCTTCTCCTCATTGATTTTTTGGACCTCTTTTTCCAATTGAGTTAGCTTCTTTTTAAAGTTGTTACCTTCCTCAGCTTTTTTTTGGTTCTCCTTTAGCAAGCTGCTGACTTGCTTTTCAAATTCTGCTGTGACTTAAACCTATTTCATATTATTTTGGAGGTTCTGGAGGCAGAAGCCTTGACTTCCTCTGACAGTATGCCCTGTTCTTTCTCATCTGAAAGGATGGAAGAAGATACTTGTTCACCAAGAAAGTAACCTTCTGTGGTCCTATTTTTTTTTCCATTTTGGGGGCATTTTCCAGTCAGTTACTTGATTTCTGAATCCTTTGTCAAGAGGAACATCCTCGTGGTCCTCCTTCCCCCAGTACTGTACTCAAGGCTGAGATTCAGATCAGCTGCTCAATTTCCCCAGGGACTTTGGGTGGGGGCTGGGCCACCACTGAGGGCTGAGGTTCAGATCAGTTGCTCAGTTCCCCTAGAGGCTTTAAGATGAGCTTAGTGAAAAATGGACCCAGGTTGCTTCTGCAGCCTCAGTAGCTGCCCACTGCCTCCTGTTGGTGCCACTGCCTCTACTGCCACCTGGGGCCAGTGCTGGGGAGATCCTACTCCCTTCTTGCCCAGCTAGTAAAGCCCTCCCACACTGACCTTTGGAGCTTTTTTTGTTTGCTTGTGGGTTGAGGGATTTGGGACCCTCCCTGCTGGGAATTCTGCTTCAAGGCCTGTGCTGGTCCTGTTCCTCCCAATACAGCCTGGCCAGGGCTAGACTCTGCTTGGCTCAGCATCCCATGAGATAAACCTTTCCTGTCAGCCTTCCAGGTTACCTTTGGCTGGAAACCTCTTTCACCTTGTTGTTCTGTGGCTTCTGCTGGTCTAGAATTTGTTGAGAGTCATTTTTTACAGGTATTTTATGGGTTGTGGGGGAAGTGCTAGAGTATATATGCCTTTCTACTCTGCCATCTTGGCTCCGCCCCTCAGGAGAAAACATTTTTAAAGCATTAATATTTAGAGAATTTCAACATTCCACTATCAGAATGCAGAGAAATCATAGTAATAAGTGCTATTAAAGAACTTTATAGTAATCATAAGAGAACACAAAAATAAGAAATGCTATCAAGGGACATTCAGAAAAAGAGGAGAAAACTGATGAAAGCAGACTTTTACTTTCACAAATAGAGATAGTGGACGACAGTTGCTCCTGGGGGTGAAGTAGGTGACCGAGAACAGAATATTGGAAAGAAAAAAGAATTCATCAAAAGTATTTTGCATGGCAATTTTGCATGGGCAAAATTAAAAATAGAAAAACATATCAATATAATAGAATACAAATGCAAAAACAGAAATATAAACAAAAAGTTGGTGTTTGATAAACCTATAGAACATCCTGGGCCATCTCTAGTCATGAATATCTGGACTGGATCTAGATGGCTGAGGAGGAGAAAGTGAGGCTGATGACCTTGCATAGCCCTTCCTCATTCAAAACAAAGTGAAGCGCAAGTCATGTTGTCATTTCTCTGATGTCATGATCCTCTTCAAAAAGGTAGGATGAACACAACAACAAAATAGGTCATATAAAAAAAGGATTAAAGAGCAAATGAAAGATAGACTGACTCCAGATAAATAATATAATTAAATCCTAAAACTGTAAAGTGCAGAAGGACTGTCTAGCAGGGGTGGGGAACCTTTGCCATGGGGGCCATGTGTGGACTCTAGGCTGCAGGTTTCCCACCCACCTGGGGGAGCCTGATCTTCTTATTGTATAGTAAATTGAGGCAAAAGAGGAAAAGAGGCTTGCTGTAGAGCACATACCTCTTTGGTGACAACCAGACCTAGAACCAGGGTTTTCTTACTCTTTATCTACTACTCTTTGCACTCTAAGTTACTATCTCTCAAAAGAATATAAACTTAGAAAGATACCAACTACCTGTGGGTTTTTTTGGTTTTTTTTTTAATCACCAAAGTAATTTAACTAAAAATTAATAGGTTTTAAGTACAGTGAATTGAATACAGTTTTGACTTAAAGGAGCACTTCCTGTAAGAAAAGATTATTAAAACATTGAAAAGTTTTGTAAGGGTACGTAAAAATTCAGTCATCTGTCTTACCCATTTGGAGGTCATCAATGATATTCATAATAACCATATGAAATTTTGTCAGCTGTATCATAGAATGACCAAAATCTCAGTTGGATTTTGTTTAGTAGTTATTATCTCTGTGAGTACAATGATGTTCTTATCCATTTGGATATGTCTGAGGGTAACTTCAGTGCTAGTGACAATGACTGCATAAAGATTGCATGGGATCTGCTAAAATTCGGGTTTTGATGGGAGTACAGCATTGAAGGCAAATTCATTATTCACTGTCTATGCAGTAGATAGTGGCAAAAAAAAAAAAAGCCTGACTTCTATTGAGTTAAAGAACAACCTTCAGAAAGCAATTAGCAACTGCTTGTCATTGGCCAGGAGAAGTTAAGTTCTCTTTTAAGCATGAACAGTTGTGTAAACAATGAAGGATAAAACAACTGGTACAAAGGGAAAGCTACTTCAGGGCACAGGATAGTCAGTGATTATGAGATTTGTGCATTTATTAAACACCTGCTGTGTGCCAAACACTAGCAATACAGAGAATAAAACATTCCCTACTCATACATTAGCATATATAGAGTAAATCTAAAGAAAAAAGTTACAAATGCTTAAGAAGTAGTTTAAATACTGGGCGATTTGGAAGGGAAGATACTAGTGAAGAGTTTCAGGGGTGCTGGGGACCCTGAAATACCAACCTGCCAGGTCCTGCTCGAATGAATTCAACTCAGGCTTTCTTAAAGCCAGAGAAAAATAAAGTTTATTAAAGATTTGCCACTTTGGGTTGGCTCTAAAGGAGCCTAAACATTTTTAAGGCTTGTATTCACAAGCTGGCCAGATGGCATCTCAGCTAGACAGAGTCTGAGCTGGATTGAATCCCAGCGCCTTCATGGAGGTGAGATGGAACTTAAATATAAGGAAAAGTATTTAAAAGTCAGAAAAAGACTGAGGGAAGAATCCAGGTGTCACCAGGTAGTCTGGGGTCCCAGGGATGGTCTTGATGGGCAGTATGGAAATGACCCTGTAGCCTGGGGTGAATACAGATAGACTCTAGGGAAGATCTTGATGGGAGTGGCTGGTAATAGGATCAAAGGGAGGAATATCAAAAGAATGCTGAATAGAAGATAGTGAGTATCAGACCTGGGAGAAGTGGAAGGGGAATCCAAGGAGCAACCTGCCCCCCCTCCCCCACAAGGTCAGACTTTCTGGGGGCAGACAGATGGAACAGAAGCCCTCCCAATCTAAGGGAAAGGGTCTTGGCTTGGGCTTATACCTCATCACAGGTAGTTGAGGGAAATCAGAAAAGTTTTCATAGAGAAGATGCTGCTTGAGCTGCATCTTCAAGAAAGAGAGTGGTTCTACATGGCAGTGGTAAGGAGGTATATCATTAAGCACCCCAGCATACACAGGGAAACATCACAGGTTCTTAGATCTCCATTCATAAAAATAAAGGCAACTTTTGATGGGATTAACAATCACTTTAGTCAAGCACATGTATCATTCACCTATTTCAGGAGAGTCAGCATCATGAATTTCAAAGAAAATACACAGAAATTAAAAGTTAACAGACATGCTTCCAAACTGTCTGACTATAATTACCAGAGAGGGAAGCATGATATATGGGTTCTTAAAGCGGGGGGGTGGAGAAAAGGGGGGGTTCCTTAAAGCAGCTTTCTAGACTCCTCATCTGGCCAAATAAACACTTCCAAAACCCCAAAGTAAAACCTCACACTCGCAGTATTTATATACTCTAAAACGAGGGCTCTGACCCAGTGACTCAGAAAAAACAAAAGGTACTTGGGACCCTCCTACTAAACAACTCCCCTAATCAAGGTTCCTGCAATGACCAGGCCCATCAATGGATGGGAAAGATCTTCCTAGTCGCATTGAAAGAGGCTTTTTACTTCTGGATTATACCAAAATAAAAATAGCAAAAGATCCTACTTTTCTTGCTCTTACAGCAGGGAGGGCATTCTAGCCATTCCAACTTTGGGAGACAACCAGTACAAAGACATGGAAATGGGAGAATTTAAAAAATTTTGATGACAGTTGAAAAGTGTGTATATGCTCTCACAAATACTGCTCTTTTTTATCATTCCAGGCTGAATTCAATTGATGTAAAGTATCAGATGTGGAAACTAGGAGTTGTTTTCACTGACAATGTAAGCTTATTTTCATAAATCTACTACAAAATTAGATGTTCTTTCAACTTAGTAAGTCTTTTATCATTTATAAGATGAAAAGAGGTTTTGTGTGTGTTTTTAAATTTTCCAAATATCAGTTTATTTAATGAAGTTAATTTCTAACAAAATTATGACAGTTCTTCTCTACTTATTCAGATTATTTTCAACAGTTAAAAGAATGAAAATGCGATATTTACACATGAAAAGACATTATGATGTCAGTTATTTACATTTGAAAGGTATGAATACCTTTAAGAAAGCAAATACTTCCCCATTTACGGGCAGACGCTAAGTACCTGGAGAAGATAAAAGGAAAAGTCATACAAATATTTGAAGAAATATTCGTTCTGGCAAAATCACATTTTCTGAAAGGAGAGGCACATGGAATTATTTTGCTCTTCTCTTTAATTAATCCTTCTTTTACTAAGAAACATTTTTAGACCAAACATAGGGTCTTGGGGGATATCAAAGTAGCATTAAAAATAATGGATCCTTTGGAATCTACATGCTTTAAAGATAAACTGTTTTCTTACCCATTCTCCATGTATTTATGGATTTGATCATGGTGTTTTTCCTCACTTTTTTTTCTCCCCTTAAAACAATTTCCATTATCTATGTTATCTACTTCTTGTCCTGGGCTGCTGAGCTTTGTCAGAAAAAAGTTATGAAAATACAGCCTGGGCCTGCTAACAATTCATATTCTCTAATATCTATTAGGCCTTCCTTAGCATGGTTTCCATCAGTAATAACAAGCATTCAGTTAGTGCCTCTTCTGTGCCAGGTCCTGACAGTGCAAAAATAAAACTGAATCCTGCCCTCAAGGAGTTGACTTTGTACTTAAAATTCTTTTATTCACTTTTCAATTTCCTGCCATTTTCCCCCACTCTATCAGTTTCAGACTTTTTTCTCCCATTCAGGCCCCTATGGGACCCAGTCTGTAGAGGCAGAGGTAATGTAGTAGAAAAAGTACTAGGTTTGGAGTCAGAAAATTTGGGCTTGACTCTTAATTCTGCTTCTTCTACCTTTGTGACCTTGGACAAGTCATTTAACTCCTCCAAGACTCAGTTTCCTTATTTTAAAGTAAGATGAGGCTCCTTCCCAGTCCTTCTGTCCATGTAGTCTTAGCCAACAGCCTCTTCTAATTACTAGCATTGTGACCCTGGGCAAATCATTTTATCTCTCCAACATTTTTCCTTATCTGTAATATGGAGATTGTAGGGGCATTGAGCACTGGGCCTCGAATCCTATAGATCTGAGTTCATATTCAGCCTCAGGCACACTTCTTAGCTCGGTGACCCTTGGACAGTCACTCTGCCTGGGTCAGTTTTCTCATCCTTAAATAGGGATCATAATACTCACTTCCCGGGGTTGTTTTGAGGGTCAGATGAGATAATAACTGTGAAGTGCTTAGCACCACGCCTGACACGGAGCAAGTGCTACGGAGAAGTTATTGTTATTATTAAATGATAAATGCTGAAGCCAACATTAGAATCCAGGGGGTTTTAACAGTAGCCTAATGTTCTTTGCATAATAATTTTCAAGAGTACTAGATTTGGAATCGTCAGATCTAGATCCAAATTCTACCCCTGTTACTCTCTGACCCATGAAAATTCCCTTCATCTCTTCGAGGTTCATTTTTCTCATCTGTAAAATGGGGAAAATAACACCTACCTCACTTGGTTGTTGTGAGGATAAAATGAGAATAATGTGTGTATTTTACAGTGCTTGTTAATGTATTGCATACAATTATTATTAAATTCCCTATTTGACTACCCTTCCATATCAAAATGTCCCTGTAGCCACGTTATCCTCACCAGCTCCATTTTAGTTAACTCCTATTTATTCCCCACGCCTCTCCTCTTTAAACTCTCCCTCTGTCTTTATTTGACTGCTACCATCATTCTCAAAATTACTGAGAACTGTGATCTCTAAGTTATCTTTGACTCTTCCATCTCTTTCACCTCATATAGCCAATCAATTGTTAATTCCTGTCAGTTCTGCCCTCAGAATCCTCTTGTGTCTGTTCCCTTCTTCACACTCAGACATCCCTGTTTTCTCTTCAGGTTGTTGTAATAACTACTTCACCGATATTTCTGCCTCTAATTCATTCTCTTCACCCCTGCTCTAGCTTTTTTTTTTCCTTAGGAAGTACTTTAATCATCATACTCCCTCTGCTCAAAAACTTGCAATGCTTCCTCAGTAAACACCAAGTAAAATACATATTTCTGATCCCGGAACTTAAGACCCTCCATAATCTGGTTCCTGTCTATATTCTGACTCACTTCACTTTACTCTTCTTCATGTACTTAGTATATTCCAACCAAAATAGATGCCTCTCAGTTATGAAGGACTTAGGAAGAAAAATTCTGTCACCTTCCAGAAAAAGAGCCAATGGTGTCGGAATGCAGATCAAAGCATGTTTTGTTCAACTTTTTCATTTTTCTCATTTTTCTGTCTGTTTTCTTTCACAACGTGACTAATATAGAAATATGCAAATTGCCTTCTCAAGGAAGGGAGAAAGAAAAAAAAACTGGAACTCAATTTTTTTAAAATAATGTTAAAAATTGTTTTTATATGTAATTGGGAAAAAGAAAACAAAACAGACTTCTCATCTTTCCCTTTCCTTTCCCCAAGTTTTTTATTTACTCTGAAATAAGCCTGAAATTTCCTTCCCTCTTCTTGACATCCCTTCCTTCAGTGCCAAGTTTAACTTTTTCATTCTCTGTGAACCCTTCTTTGATCCCCCTCACTCATAAATCCACCATGTTAAATTGATCTTAACTTCTTACAATGTTTCATTATTCATTCATCATACTCTACTCAGATCATAATTTGCAAAAATGTCTTTCACATTCATTTCAATCCAATAAATATTTATTAAACATTATTCATATATATATATATATATATATATATATTAGATGCTTAACAGATGTTCAAATAAAATTACAACTTCTATTATCTTGAGGCCTTCGTGTCTATCTCTAACAGTTGACCACTCTGCCTTTCAATGTCAACTGTCATCAAGTCCAGCAACTTTTTTTAAATCAGTCTTCCTTCTCTTTGTCTTCTCTGCATCATCACTGATGTTGCGTTTGTACTTGATAAATGTTTACAGATTTTTTTTGCTAAATTGAAATGTTTTTCCCTTCCTTTCCACACCACTACAGTATCCTGATTCTCCTCCTACTTGTCCTCTCTAATAGTTAGTTACTGGCTTCCCTTCTTTAATCTGTACCCTAAATATGCATGTACTCCAAGGGTCCACCTTCATTCTGCTTTTCTTGCTCCAATGTCCTCTTTCCCTCAAAGACTTCATTTATTGTGAAAGCTTCAACTTCGACATATAGATGTGAAATAAATAAAAAATAAATAAAATGACCCCAAATTCTAACAGCTTCCTTTACATTCTCACTCCTGCCAGCCTAATTCAAATTTTCAGCATTACTCCTATAACACTGACTCTTAGAATGTCATCTCAAAGCTAATTTTATTTTGCTTCAAATAAAGAGAAGAGTATGAAAAAGAAAACAAAAAATAAACGCAAGCATCATCTGTTAATCCCTTGGATTAATGGTAACGTCAGTAACATTTCCTGACTGTGTGCAGAGCATTGTAATAAGTTCTGAAATGGACAGAAGTATTAGCAATCTGTCCTTCCTCCTGATGATGATTTTTTTAATAAGCTGGAAGAGTCAGCCCAAATGAAAGTGTGAAGAACAAGTTAACATGAGTACAGAGAATATACTTACTTATATTCTGAAAGAGTAATCAAGTAATAAATAAAGTGGTTGAATTTAGATGGTATCAAGTTGATGACAGACTGATAATTTTCTTTTTCTGTGTTTCTTCTCAATAGTCATTTCTCTATTTAGCCTGGTACATGACTATGTCTGTCCTTGGACATTACAATAACTTCTTTTTTGCTGCACATCTCCTTGACATCGCTATGGGATTCAAGACATTACGTACCATCTTGTCTTCAGTGACACACAATGGCAAACAGGTAGATAAAGTCCACTTCTTTTTCCACAACATCTTGAAAAAAACCCAGTAATTTCTTAATTCATATAGATAATTATGAGGATAGCACTTTGCGAAGTGGCCAGTCTGGAATTTGTTCTGGTAAATAGTTGTTTGTTCATTTGTTTGTATTCTTGCCAACATATAACTTTGTAAGGTGACTAATATATTTGTGGTACAGTATCCTTATGCCAAGTCGAATCTGAGTGTAACTGAAAGAGATCTTAGACATCTTTTACTTCATCTTCACTTTATAGATGAAGAAAGTATAAACTGGAAATATCAGGTAATATGCTAAAGGTTCCCATACCTAGTCAGTGATACAGCCAGGTATCCTGATTCTTAGTCTATGCTTTTCCTGTTATATCACATCTACTCAATAGACAAAGCAGGGAAAACCCTAAGAAGCTCAGCAGATTTTTAGAGATATGTTTTAATGACATGTTGGATCGTTTCAGCTACCATAACAGCTTAGAATGTTGATGAATTTCTTGCTGGCATTTTCACTTCGGATAAGTTATTGTTCAACAATTTAATTTCACAAATAGAATAAAAAGATCAATGAGGCAGTGCTACGTGTTTTACGGAGAGCTATGCCATCTATTTCCACACTGCGGAAATATATGAGTTATAGACCTATTTAAGCCAAGAAAGTTTATACTTAGATTTTATTTAATGATACAAATATGCAGAGAACAGATTCCCTAAGAAGGCTATCAGGAGAGAATATGTCATTCTAAATTCATCAGAATGAAGTCTGGGAACTGTAATAATAGTTCAAATTACCTAGCATCTGGTGACTTTAAAGAAGAGACTTAAAAGTTAATCTTTTCAATAGTTCTTAATACTGTTTTCAATCAATTCTGTACTCTTCAGTACTATTTTCAATCAATTAAGAATCATTAACGAAGTGCTAAGAGCTTGGAATATAAGGACAAAAACAAAAAAAAGAGGTTTCTGTCCTGTAAAAATTTACCTTCTTTTGGGGGAAACAGCATGACAAATACCTCTGTTTCAATATAGATATATGTCTGAGGTCTCTATCTCCATATCACTGTTTACTGATAGAGATATCACAAAGTGATTCTGAAGAGGGAAATGAAACTTGTAAGGATGAGGAAAGGCCCTATGCAGGAGGTATTGCTCAAGCTGAGTTTTGAAAGGAAACCAAAAATGTTAGTACTACATGTGGAAGACAGCTTCTGTGAAAAGATATGGAAATGGTAAATGGACTGTCATATGAAGAGCAGGAGGTATACCAGTTTGTCACTGTAGACCCAGGAACTCATAAAGAAGACGTGTGTGTGTGTGTGTGTGTGTGTGTGTGTGCGTGCATTAAAGTCTAGAATATATATAAAATGTTGAACATATATGTGTGTTTCCAAATATACATGTTTTTTTCCTAGCCCAGGGTTTTTATAAATGTTTATTCTCTGAATATTATGCTAAAATGCATTAGTTTAAGTGGCAAAAACATTCTATTATACAATGAAACAAGTATGTAAAGTACTTTTAAAACTATAAACCACTAGTCTTAACCCTGTTATATACCAGGCACCATGCCAAGGACTGGGGATACAAAGAAAGTAAAAAATAAAATCCCTGCCCTCAAGGAGCTCACATTCTAATTTCAATTTGCAAGCAACTGTATACATACAAAATATTAATGTGTAAGATGGAAGATAATCCCAGAGGGAAGGTATTGTAGCAATGGAGGGGAGTCATGCTATTAGAAAATGAGGATTATTATGATTATGGAATATTGTTTGAAGAGTATATATTATATAGATATGTGTGTATGTGATTTTAATATCTCCAGAAAAACTGGAAATATTAATATATTAAATTTTCATTATGATCTATAGTGAAAGACCTGTAGACCCTGTAAAATGATATCTTTAATTGCACATAACCAAAGTACACTTTCACATCACAATAAAGAATTAGAAGCAAACCTTTCAAATTCTGACAATTATGTGTTGAACAGGTTCTGAAAACTGATTGAGCCAATAAGCTTTGATCTCTTTCACTTTGACCTTTTGATTATATTAACACAGAAAGTGCTAAATTATTTACATTCTTATTTTCTAAAATAGTCTTGTATTTTCAAATTTCAAAAACAGAATCAATTGCTGTTAAGTTTATATTCCTCTATTTTTACCAGTCAAAGGATATGATGTGGAAAGAAATTAATTTTTAGATACTAAATATTCAGCTAAAACTAATATAATATACTTTTGATGCATATACATTATTTAAATTGAGACTATACATTGTAAATATGGAAGTATTTCCTTACTAATAAAATAAACTAATAAATAAACTAATAAATTCTAAAATGCAGAAAATATTCCTCATACTTTCTACTTCACAGGGTTGTTATAAAGAAAGTGCTTTATAAACCTGAGTTTTATATAAATATGTACTGTCATTTTGATACTGGACATTTCTGTTTTATATCAATATTACAAATCAACAATGGATCTCAGTTTGTATGTGAAGCTTAATCTTTTCTCAGTCTGAATGTAGGTATGCAATGCATTCTCTAGCTAATTATGTAGTCAGGTCTTGTATAAAATAATTTTAACAGCTGATTAAAATAAAGGAAAAGAAACTGAAAATAAATCATTCATCATACTCAGGGTATAAGAGCAAGAGGTGAGGATCATTAATTCCATTTGCTTCTTGGATGTAAATCCAGTTGTGCGTTCCCTACTGTTACTTCCTACAATAAGCATGTTAAATAAGCTGGGCAAATGACTGATAATTTTCACCTGTATTCAATGTATTTTCATTGTTTTATAGCTTGTACTGACTGTAGGATTACTGGCTGTTGTCGTTTACCTATACACAGTTGTGGCATTCAATTTTTTCCGAAAGTTCTACAATAAAAGTGAAGATGGAGATACACCAGATATGAAATGTGATGATATGCTAACGGTAAGCTTATGTACTTTAGGCTAATCTTGAATGGAATTTCCCTATTCACATGCCATGTTACTCATTGTATAACCATTTTGTGTTTCTCATCTGTAGGAAAGCATGATGTAATATTGCTATGTCATTAACCACACAGGAATCAGAACTATCATTATTCAGGGAAAACACTTGTACTCTGATAAAGTTATGGACTAGTAAGAAGAAAAAATACTTCTTAAAGTATGTGGAGAATATAGTGACAGGTTCAGTGTAAGGGAAAACTGCCCAATAATTAGGATCTCTAAAAGCGACTTCATGGATATGTTACAGATTTTTTTTTCATGAATAGGTTGAATTAGGTAGTCACTAAGATCCCTTCTAATTCCTAAATATTGTTATTAATTACTGATTTCTGAGTTTAGATGTAATCAAAAGCAAACTTAAATTCTCACTAATGACGAGAACTCTGCAGAATTCATCTATGACACCAGTGTTCAAACACATTTTTAAAAAACTTCCATGAAAAAGGAATACAGAAATTCCAAGAAAAAAGGAATCCTGAAAGATTGCTTTAGGATCATAAATTTAGAGTTAGGACTTTGGAAGTCATCCAATCGAACTTCCAAATTTTAAAGATGAAAAAGGATGAGGGCTAGGAAGCTTAAATCACACAAGTAGTACCTGGCAGAGATATGAGTTGAACCCATATGCTCTGTCTTCAAATCTAGACCTTTTTTTCCATAGGCCCACACATCTTCAACTGGATGTCCCATAGGCAAGTCAATCAACATGAACCAAACAGAACACATTACTTTTCCTTTACAACTCATCCCTTCTTACTTACTCTACATTGATTTCTCCACTGTTCTCCTTTTTCCCAGGTCAACAATCTCATTGTTATTTTCAACCCTTTGTTATTATTCAACCCTTATAAACAATCATTAGTCAGTCCTGTCATCTTTCATATCTATCTCCTTTTCTCAATTCATGACCCCCAAGCAGGTCCATATTATTTCTCAGCTGGAATAATGAGGCTGTGCTTCGATGCATCATTCAAGTATTTTTTTTTTAATCTATATATTCTCTTTTCAGTTGCCCAGTTTCAGTGCTGGAAATTGCTTCAGTTTCCTGCTATCATCCTGTCCTGTCCACAGAGACATATTACTGTGAATGTTATTCTAATGCTGTTAGATGACTAATTTCAGTAGTGTAAATACAATTCAGGAATTACTGTTACATTCTGGATAGAACTGTTCAAGCAGATGGATGTGACCAAAAAAAAGAGAAAAGAATTAAGAAAGACTATGGAAAGTTAAGAACATCTATAGAACTCCAGTTTAACCTGGAATGATTTCATATTGGTGTCATGCTTTCCTTATCATATCAAATTCTGCAATGATCCCATCAGATAAGTTTTCTTCCTTATCATTCACTAAAGAGTAGGTTGACTAGAAAGTCAAATAATTTGAAAATTTTATGCTCTGTGCTGTTGATTTAAAAAAATACAACTGTGATTATATGTAAGCCTTACCTAGTATAGCCTCCAACACAATCTTGCACTACAGATTTTAGTGTAAACCAACCAATAAATATCGGGATAACTTTTATGTATATAATACTATACTAGGGGCTATGATGATACAAAAGAATAAGATGCAGTGTCTGTGTCCATTAGATTATAGCTTACCTGAGGAGACAAAACAAATATGTATAAGGTAATAAGCAAACAAGTGATTGCTATAATAATAATAACTTGCATTTATATAATACTTCAAGGTTTTCAAATTGCTTCATATGTTAACTCATTTGATCTTTACAACAGCCCCGTGAAGTAGATGCTATTATAATTTCCATTTTTCAGATAATAAAACTAAGGCAGAAAGTAAGAATGGAAGGAAAGAAGGACAGACTTATTGAGTGTTTTTACTATGTAGCAGGTACTGAGCTAAGGGATGGAAAAATACAAGCAAAAAAGAAAAATAAATTGTGTGATGCTGAAAATAAGTATACTGAGAATTGAAGAAGGGAGGTATGGAGTAGTCAAAATGATTTTCATGGAAAAGGTGAGATTTGGGCTTGGTAAGATTTGGATAGGCCGAATGAACAAAGTATTTTAAGAAGAGTAACATGAGAAAAGATACTGAGAATTAGCATGGGACATCCAAGGAGTACTGAGGATACAAGTTAACTATTAGAGGTTCATGCTGAAAAGCAGTTTGATATAAGGCCGAATAGGTGAAGTGGATGGGGCCATTTTGTATAGGTCTTGGCATAGGAGTTTGAATCTGATGTGATAAGGAGAGATATTAGAAAAATAAATACTGCTAGGTTGCAAAGTAGAGTGTTGTTCTTGGATGTTGGATGTCCAGGACTCAAATCTTGCATCAGACCCTTAACAGCTGAGTGACGTTGGGTAAATAATAACCTCTTAGCCTCAGTTTCGTCACCTGGCAAATGGAAATCAAAATAATACCTATCTCACAGGCTTGTTTTGAGGAGCAAATCAAATGACACATGTAAAACACTTTACAAACTTTAAAGTGCTATATAAATATTAACTCCTATTAAACAAAATTCACTCAGCTGCTTCTGTCTGTAAAGCACTGAGAGTCCTAAGGACTTGTTCTTTAATTCTGGCATCCTAAAAATAACAATAATTAGCACATATATATGGCTTTACAGTTTACAAAGCACTTTACAAATATTACTTCATTTTGTTATTACAAGAACCCTGGGAGTCAGGCGCTCTTATTACCCCCGTTTTAGACTTGAGGAAACTGAGGCAGACAGAACTTACATAAGTGACCTGCCCAGCATCATAGAGCCAATAAGTTTCTGAGGCCAGATTTTAACTTGGGTCTTCTTGCCTACAAGTCCAACATTTTATCCACTGAGCCACCACTGCTATACTATTTTTCTGACGCTATGCAGAATTGTTCTATTTATTCTTATCTTAAAAAATAGTAGCTAGAATAAATTGTTTATTCTGTTTACTTAGTTTTGCTAAACTTCTAATAGTTCATTTGACTCAATAAGTGAGCCAATTCTCATTGTACCCTTTTTCCATGTCACATTTTACATTCATCAGTTATTTCATTCTGTTTCAAACATTTTTGCTATTTTCTGATGAATAATTGAAAATTTTATTTCATAGAAGGATGGAAATAGTGTATTAACTTAGAATTTTTCATCATAAAATTCGTCCCTATACCAATTAACAGTGATAAACTGCTTGCATTTTTAAACATTGCCCAGAACATGTATCTGTATTGGCTAAGGATGTCCTTAAGAGAGACACTGTATCCTCTGGGTAAATGGCTAATTAATTATGTGTTTAGCTACCTGTTAGGCATAAAAAGGCTTACTCTGATATTGGTATGACTTTGGGAAATCCAAATGTTATGTCAGAGTTAAAAGACTAAGGAAATCTACTTCAAAATATCATGATTGGGGCCTGGACTAGCCTGAAAGTCTCAGAAGTTTTACAAATGAGCAAATTGGTCTTCCTGTCATCCCTCTCTGTCTTTTACCCTTTGGAGATTGTAATTGGTTTGGAGCAGGGCAAAGGAACACCCACTGTAAAATTTCCAAATGATTGGGAATCCCTGCTTCTTCTTTAACCTTCCTCCAGAGTCAAAGCTAGTATATTTCCGTATAGCTGTCAGACTGTTAGTGTTGATCCTTGAATTCAGGGGCTGTTTTTCATTTTGTCTGTATAAACTGCTGTATGACCAGGTACAAATCACCTTTTTGAGCCTTATATGTAAAACAAGGAGCTAGACTAAGTCAGCGAATCAGTCAACAAATGTTTATTCAAGCATTGTATGTGACACTGGGGCTACAAAGAAATTAAACAGTCCTTGTCTTAAAAACAAACAAACAGACAAACAAAATCTTGTTCTCCTGGAAGGAATAAGATGTGTACAGATGAGCAAATGCTAAATCATATGAAGTAATTTCTGGGGTGGGAAGGCCACAAGCATCTGGGGGATAGGGCAAGCCTCAGACAGAAGATAGCCTATGAACTAAACTTTGAGGTATGCTACAAATTCCATGAGCTAGAGGTAAAAAGGAAGTTCTTTCCAGAAACAGTGGCACCAACCTCATGCACAAAAAGCACAAAGTGACAAGTCCAGACTGTCATGTATCGAGAACATCAAGTAGACCTGTTTAACTGAAATAGAGTATGTGAGGAGAGGAATATACAGCAAGTCTGGGAAGGTAAATAGGAGCCAGGCTGTAAAGGACTTTAAATGCCAAACAAAGGAGTTTGTACTTTATCCTCGAGCCAATAGGGAAGCACTCCATTTCTGGAAAAGAGAAGTGATATGGTCAGAGCTCTACTTGGCATCTGTGTGGAGAATGGTGGAAAAAGGAAATGTTTGACGTACAGAGACTATTACCAGACTGTGGCAATAGTCTGGGTGAGAGATTATGAAAGGGTAGTAGGGCAGTAGCCTATGAATGTAGAGAAAACTGTAACATCCCTACAGTTTCTTACAGTTTTAGCATTTTGTCTAACAAAGATTCTTCAGTTTGAAAAAGGACCTTAGAGGTCATACAGGTAATCCCCAACATTGTGTATGTGTATAGTCTTTTAAGTACTCTATTATACTTTTTTATTTATTACATTTTTGTTACCTCAGAAAAGTTAAAACATCAATAACTAAAAATTGTATAACAGAACTATCAATCAGAACCAAACTGGTTGATTTGGTGCTTAAAAATACCAACTTAGTTGACCTGAAGATGAATACTACATATATGGCTTAGTCAAGGTGATTAATGGTCTTTAGAATTTGAACTAAAGAGAAACTTTTTTTAGAGGGAGCTTTTACAGAAAAGACTCGAGTAGTATAAAATAGCTGGAAAGTTAGGCATATGGAGCAGCCTGGCTGATAAATGCTATTGGTGTTATAGAAAATAAATTTCAATTTATGATAAATATACTTTATTCTTTTCACCTTGCAAATTTCTTATCTATATTGCAATATATTCCAAATACTAGTGAGCTACTTCGTGGTTTTTTTAAATAAAACTATCAATCACAAGGCCAAAGTCAACCTTGTCATCTCATAAATCAGATGACGATTTAATTGGTACAATTCATGTTGCCAGGAACATGTTGACTTATTTATTTCTAGGTTCCCTATTGAGTGTGGTCTTTTTAAAAACTCAATTTCTAAAATATTCCAACAAAGGACACATCAGAAATTCCAGATGATCTGTGGAAAAATAAATGGTTTAATTAAATCTTTAATTCAGAAGTGTAGTCCTACTTGCTACTGGCTCTTTCTAAACTTAAAAACTACAGTTGCCCATCCGTGCCTCCTAAAGAAATATAGCAGTGGAAGTATACTACTTTCAAGGACTAGTGGAAAATAAGTGACTTTTAGAAACAGATCAAGAGCCTGACAGGGAAAAATGGTTAACTCTGCCAAAAACAGCTGATAATTTAGTGGATTGCCTTAGTAATAATTTCATTCTTCAAATGGTCAAGGACCAAACAAGAGGAACTGCTATTCAAAGCTGATTTTCACCAACCAAATGAAGCCATGGAACCCTTTTAACTTCTCCAAGTAGTATTTTTTATAGAGGAGAGAAAATTCAGAAATATTCTGACCTGCACCCTAGACTTTGGGGAGAGAAAATTTCAAAGTGTTCAGAGAAAAGGAACTAAAAGTCCCTTTGTAAAAGTCAGTGGGGAAAGTGAAACTAAGATGGATGGGATGCTCTCAAGAATGAGATTCAGAAGATATAGGGCTGTTCAGGAGATAGGAAAGTTAGAAGATAGGGAGGAACCGTTCTGCTTAGAAGAAAAAGAGAGACTAAAAAGGAAACTAAGGTAGATGCCCATGGAACTTATTGACCAACTTAGATTTTTTTTTAAATGAAAAGAAAATGAAAACAACAATAAAGGATAAATACAGAAGCATAGCATTGTTGGCATTGCCCTGTGAGAATAATGTCAGGAGTGCTAAAGGTTAGAATAAGTGAACGCTGTTGAGAAATAGGATAAGAGGACCACAGGAAAAGATCACACACTGCTCAGAGCAAACTGATGATAAAATGGATTATAGAGAAAAATCAGAACCACTTAACTCTTATTTTGTTTTCGCTTTCTCTGTCAAAGAATAATCTTTGGACTGGAAAGAACAGAACAAAAGTGTGTAAGGGGGAATAGATAATTAAGATAAGTTGAATGATACTAAGAGAATAGTGGCATGACCCAGGATACAAAAAGAAGTGGCAGGTGTGATTGTTGAGTCACTATCCGTAATCATGGAAAGACAAGCAGGCAAATGTTACAAGACTAGAGAAATGGAAATAGTATTCAAATTTTCAGAAAAGAATCACTAACACAGCAGTTGTAAATGTTTGCAGAAGACCTAGTGGCTTCACTTTCCTCAGCCTCTTTAGTACTAAGGTTCTATTCTATTCTCTAGAGCATTTAGCCTGAGTGTGGCCATTTCCCACACAATTATAGCAGAAGTCAAGATGGCCTCTCTATTCTAGGTATTTTTCCAAGGAGATCATTGCTGTTTCTGGTTCTCTCCTATTGAAGTTTCTTGTGAACTTCTGTTATTTTCTGAATCCCTAGACTAAATATTGTACCTTGTATCTTTAACCCATAGTTTAGCATAAGTTTCTGAACCAATTGTGTATTGAAGTTTCCCAATAGGATCTCCCTGGGCCTAGTTGCCATGTCATTCACTGTGTCTAGCAGTTCTTCAGAATTAGATGGGTTCCCATTTTAAGTCCTAATAACCCACCTGTACTCTTACAAATGTGTTGTATTTTAGATCCATACACACTCATTTCAATTAGACCTTATTTTCCATCCCAGGCTTTATTGCCACTAGTTCTACTGTCTCTGTAATTGAGCATCCACATAGAACCTAAAGTCAAATATCTTCTCATCTCACTGCCAGTGTATAGCTACAACAAATGTAACTTATGTTTGACCCATCTCTAAAAAGTTTTTGAAGTTTTTATAAGCAGATTTTCCATCTCATAATGTCATATATAGATTCCTGGCTGTTAGTATGAAAGCTTTTCCACTGAGGCTATCCACTAATCTCTCATTCCTGTGTCAGAGACCCTAATCACAGAACTATTGACATTCATGTAATATATATTTCCCATGTTTGTTTCCTAAGGGAAGAGGGGAGAGATGGGATATATTGTCTTCTGAGAAAGTTTGTAATTTGGTCTAATGAAATTGTGTCATGGCAAAAGGCAAAGTTTTCCATATAATCCAGGGGACTTCTCCTATTTGTCATGTGCAAGTGAACTTTCACTATATAACTTAGGGGAACATGTCCCTTTGACCCCCTTTAGTAGGTACCGATGCTCTATCTTCCAATAACTTAAGGGATCTGTCATTGGGGTTATTCCCCTAATATGTCATTGCCATCAGACTCAAGGAAGATATCCCATCTTGGACCTCTAGACAAAAGTAGAGTATTCCATCTTTGACTAATAGAATGCATTACTCACATATGATATGTCTATTACTTCTAGCAAAGTTATTTCCTTAATCTCTTGAATAGGAGAAAACCAAATCTATACTCTAACTTGCTTTGCAGTTGTGTACAGTACTGCCCCTTTTGCCCATCAGAATCATCACTGTATTAAAGATCAACCCTACCTCATATTGTGGGATAGGGGGCTATCTCAAACCATCCAGTAACTGTGCCCTGTCTAAATTTTTTCTGTCAATTTGCAATACTCATATGACTCATAATTTACATAGCACATCCATAGAGGCCAGTCCTAACCTGCTATGATTCAACTCTCATACACTCTCCTCAAAACTTTCATTAACATCCTAATACTTATATATAACTTCTGCTCCAAGTGTCATGAAATTCTTAGGTATATCAATATTAGCAAGGTGATAATATCTCACCATTGACACTATTGGAGTTTCATAATGTTGTTCCATAATGCCAATATTTACTAATCACCAAAAGACAGCACACACCAACGAGCTAAACAGTTTAATGAAACCCACTATAGTTCAGCGGCATCAAAGCAATAACAAGCATGAAAGTCATGACCAAGATATATACTAATAAAAATCTGAAATACAAAAGGCACTTATAAACCTTGATATTATCATTGGCACTATTAAGTAATAAAGTTTAATATTTATAAATGCTTAAGTATTAACAGGGATCATCCCAGGTAAAATGTGACAATTAAATCAGTTCCAAAACTTGAAGCAAAAATCACAACATATGGCAAAAAAAAAACAAAACCACCATAGCATTCATAACATTTGATATCTAATTCTCAAAATTAGTCATTATTGGGCTTAATTCAACCCCCAATTCAATTCAAACTATTAAAAATAAATGTTAAAATTCATTTTAAAAGTCAGTATCACAATTAAATCCTTTTATAGCATTACTGTAACAAATTCTTAAGCAAAACTATAAAAAACAAAATTTTAAAAAGGGAAAAAAATTAGGCTATGATAAGATTCCCACTTATAACAGTAGGGGTCATACCAGGCCTAAGCTTGTGGTCTGGGGGAAGCTTAAAGGTCCAGTTTAGTAATATACTTCAATGGGTTGCTTCCAGATTATGCTTCCGGATCAAAGTTGAAGGCAGGAGAATCAAAAGCCATTCGTTAACTTCACAGTCAATTAGTGCCTTACTGAATGAATTAAAGGCACTTCCCCCTCCACCCTCTATTTTGAATTTGACTGATGACCAACTGTTTGTAGAGGAAATAAAATTAAATTGAAACAAGAGTGTGGCATTTTGTACAGTTCCTTATCTATAAATAAATTTGTTGTTGTTCAGTAGTTTCATTTGTGTCTCACTCTTCATGGCTCCATGGTGTTTTCCTGGCAAAGACAGTGGAGTGATTCTCTAGCCACTCTGTGGATAAGGAAACTGAGACAAAAATAGGGTTATATGACTTGCCCATGATCACACAGCTAGTAAATGTCTGAGGCTAGACTTGAATTAGAGAAGATGAGACTTCCTGACTCCAGGACCAGCATCCTATCCACTGTACCACATAGTTGCCCCTAAAAAGAAATACATTTTCTTAAAATTTCAAATACATTCAAATATTTACATTAGTCAATATGCCTATTTAAACATGAAAGGGAGGAAAAGGCACATTGCTGACTTTTTAAGAACATGAATAAAGGGCTCTTATGTACAAATATATTTATAGCAGTTCTTTTTTTAACAGCAAAGAATTGGAAATTGAGAGAATGCCCATCAATTGGGGGAATGTAAGAACAAGTTGTGATATATTAATCTGATGGTTTATTATTGTGCTATAACAAATGATGAAAGGGATGGTTTTAGAAAAACCTGGGAAGACCTGTATAAAATGAAGTAAAGAAAAGTGAGCACAACCAGTAGAACAATCTGCCCTGTAACAGTAATATTGTAGATAATCAACTTTGAAAGAATGAGTAACTGAACAATACGACAGTTCACCGCAGCTCCAAAGGTCTCATGATGAAACATACTTTCTACCTCCATGGAGATAGAGAACTCATGGATTCAGTGCAGATTGATATATTTTTCCCTTTCTTTCTTTTTCTTACCTTTTGTTAAATTTTGCTAATATATGGCTAATACATAAGTTGGTTTTGCATGGCTATATATTTGCAAGAAGTTTTGTTTTGCTTGGGAGATGTGGAGGGGGTAAAACAAAAATTTGGAACTAAAAAATGTCTATGCTTAAACCTAAATTTTAAAAATAAAAATCAATATGAAGCATCTTTGTCACAGTTTTATAGGTAAATAATTTTCTACAATGAATCAATTAGAAGTTTTCGCTTTCCTATGTATAATATTTAAACTACATTTTCCTAAAAATAGATACCAGTATTCACTATCCAATCCCACTTAACTAATTCACTGATTATCCTATCATCTATCTCTCTATAAGGTTCTGAATACTTGTGAATGTAGTTGAATTCAGAAGAGCCAGTCTTGAAATGATGAAATGGAGGGCACTTATGATACATACTCTATTAGTAGTTTGCAACCATGGGCAAGTCATAGCTTTAGGAAAGTCTCTCAAACTCTAAGTTCCCATGAGTTTCTGAAATGCATTGATGGAGGGAATTTACACAATGGGCATTTCCAACACTGATATAATCTTGGAGCTGTACCAAATGTGAATATACATGCCTGTATGCGTACACATATATCTGACTAAATATCAATTTTGCTTAACACATTTCAGAGATAAAAGTTAAGTGAGGATATGAAAATTCACAAGAATTTCTCATCAACAGAACTTGCTTAGCTTGACAGTAAAACATTCTTAGAAATGGTACGGTTAAGTTTATGCAGCCAGATAGCACAGTGTATATAGAGCCTCAGGCCTGAAGTCAGGAAGATCTGAATTCGAATTCAGCCTTAAAACCCTTACTAGCTGAGTGACTCTGAGCAAATCATATCACCTCTGTTTTCCTCAGTTCCCTCTTCTGTAAAATGCATGTAATAATAGCATGTACCTCCCAGGGTGGTTTTGAGAATCAGGAGTCTTAAAGTGCTTAGTTAGCACTGTGTTTGGCACATAGTAAGAGCTACACAAATGTTAGCAATTGTTGTTGTTGCCATATGTCTACTTATATTTATTTAAAGACTGTCCAACATTTTTCCATATTATTACCCTAATTCACAATAGGTTCTAGTAACACTGGTCTTGTTTTTCATACAGAGCCCTCCTTCTGTCTCCTGTAGACTCAGCTCAAACATCACTTCTGCACAAGAATTTTTCCTAATTCTTCCCAGCAACCAATGCTTCCTCTCCCAAATCACCTTGTATCCCTTTTTATATATAGCATATATATGTTCAAATTGTTTTTCCTAGCTATACTCTAAATTTCTTGAGTTCGCTGTTTTCATTTTGTCTTTGTATTCTTAAAACCTACCACAATGTTCAGCACAAAAGAGGTGCTTATTAAAGTTTGAGTTTGATTAAAGTCACATACTTTAAATATACATTGCCTCTGACATGTATGTTAAATACACAATACACACATACATGCACATTTACCAATGTAAGTATGTGCTGTGCCTGTAGGCAAGCAATACAATAATAGTAGATCATATGCTAAGAATGTTTATTGTCAAGCTAAGCAAATTCATTGTGTTAAATTTTATTTTTGAATTGATTTTTATATATCGTTCCACTTAAAATTTATTATATATTGTAGATTTTTCATATATAGCTAGTATATGCAATGAACTATAAGGAATATCCACATTATCACCATTTTTAAGCAAAGGAAATATTGAAAACCCATCCTCTATAATGCATGTATGCCATTTATATACATGTTGCATGTGTACCTATATGAATATATATGTATAATCCAATTATAGAGATTCTTTTCTTTTCTCTCTATTCTCCCAAGACCACTTTCTCCCCACAGTCTGGATGTATTCATATGTGTGTTAAGAATGCTTCATTGCTGAACCTCAGCACCAGCACAAATAAGTTCTTTCCATTGTTTTGTCAATTTGATCTTTTTATTCCATCTATTATCATTAAGTATAAATCCCACCCCACCCTAGTTAAGTAGAAATATCCCTACCCTAGTGTGAAGTTGTTTCTGTGTACTATTGAAATGTGGCAGGTTTTGTACTTGAAGAATTGGACAAATGAGGGGCATGTTTGAAGAATACACAAGAGCATGTGTGCATAGATCCAGATGCTTAGTTTTAGGATAAGATTTTTTGGGTAATAATTAGAAAATATTTTATTAGTAAAATCTCTGGTTCCTGCTTTTCTGGTTCTTTGCCTGGTTATATATTCATTTTGAATGAGTATCTCACTGCCAAGGCATCTTTTTGATTTTCTTGATCAGTACATAAAGTTTCATGGTTTTTCAGCAGGTGGTGCTGTGGTATGCAGTTTAACAGTCTTATTGCCTGAATCCCAAATGGATTTATTTATTTATTCTATTGTGGCTGTTGAGGATGAGATTCTAATTAAATCAGCAGTATCCTGACAGAATTTTTGCCTTCCTTCAAGAAGATAGGAAAAGAAAGAAAAAAAATGAACTCTGGTGAAAGCACGACTCTAGAAAACTAAGGAAGACTGACCTGAAATATGCAAAGGTTTTATTCAAACTCAAAGGAAAAACAGGATAGGTCGTTTTCAGGTTTGAATCACTTTTAACTCACTGAGGAACTGTTTATTAAATATAGCAGTTGCTAGGCAAAAGAGCTAACACAATAAGAAAGCATAACCTCTGTTGGGTATTTATTGCCTGAAGTCAACATGGGGAATAGAATATGTCTAGAATTGATAGGGGATGTGGAGAGGGAGAGAGTATATAAAAAGGAAATAAGCCACAACAAAATTAGTCTCTTCACCAGTTTCTGTTGGAACGAGTCTTACTCCCTCATAAATCATATCTTCTGCTTTAAATATATCTCTGCTTTTGCCACCACTCTCATCCAAGTTCTTCACCTTGAACCTAACTTAAATTCTTGATAGAATCCAAACTCCACTCAGTTAGCCTTTTGAAAGCTGTACCTAATTGCAAGGTACTGATTTTATTAGCATCTGTTTAAAATCACAGTTCAAAATCACAATTTAAAAAGCACAGTTCACCTCAACTCTCTATTTTCATTTTATCCGACCAAAGCAGAAGATACATTAATTCAAAGCAAAGGTGTTGAATTACACAAAATAACAAGGTAAATATCAGTTTAAAAAAAACCTTTCATACACCGACATTGTACTCCCTTGCCCAGACTACAGACTCCACACACATACTTGTTGGGGAGGTAGATAGAACCCTGGGCTTGGAGTCAGGAAGATCTGAGTTCCAATCCAACCTCAGACACTAGCTGTGTAACCCTGGACAAATCACTTAATTACAGGGTTGTTATGTGTATCAAATGAAATAATAAAGCACTCAGCATAGTACCTGGCATATAGGAGGCCCTTTATAAATGCTTATTACCTTCATTTCCCCTCCCATTTTTACTTCTGGGAGAGAACACTTACAGCCCAGACAACTCATGTTTCTGGGATTGTTTCCTCACTAGAATACCTCTCTGCCTCCAGAAACTGCTTACGGCTTCCCAGAAGAGCTGCTCCTTCCACCAGCTGTTTCTGTTTTCTTTTTCATTAGACAAGCCATGGCCTCAGGACTATTTTAATTCTTTTTTTTTCCAGATTCACCGTCACACTTACCTTGCACTTCAAGAAATACCTTGTGCCTTACATATGTGTGTCACTGTTATTGTGGCCTAAGTTTAAGTTTACTCCTCCCATGGATGCTGTGTGTATTTGTGTGAAAGGGTGAACCAGGCTCTTAGGAAAAGGTTTTGTATTAAGCTGCTTTTCCTGTGTTATCTGAGAATAGTAGTAACTACCTGCTGGGGACCCAACTTGCCAATTCAAACAGTATTTGGAAATTGTTCCTGTAATAATGTGTTGTTATTATTATTAGAAGTAGTAGTATTAGTTTATCTTCTTTTTATTTTACTTTTTTTTAAAAAAAAACCTGGGACAATTTATTTTTTGTCCTGTACGGTTTTCATTTTTTTTTAAAATATAGCTCTGAAAAATAGACCTTAAAAAGTCCATTGTGTTTTAAATGGGGCTGCTTGATTAAGCTCTTAAACCCAAATCATACTGATGTTCATTGAATGGCCAATTTTGGCCCCATACCAACCATCAGTGATCTTTGTTTAGATTTTGATGGCTTAGAATGACTGTGTAAACAGCAATTATATTCTCTTTGTGGCAGACGCTTTGAAGGTCTTCCCTCTCCCAAACTGGTGTCTTCCAGATGATAAATGGGGCAATCTTGTCTCAGTTCTTACCTAGCCCTAGTCATTGAATGGGCATGGTCTCAGACAAACCGAGACCTGGGTAAGACCTTAATTTAGAAAGGCTAAAGTCGTCTGCATCCTTGGCCATCCGCAGTCATCTTAACCTTTGCCTTGTCACTTACAAGTGACATCATGTCCCTCTGCACAACTCTGCCTCCAATCCAAGACACTTGTAAGTCAAGATGTCACCCTTGTGATGTCCTCTTAGAGAAAAAAGGATGAACAACACTGCACAGAGTTATTTCAAGTTCAATCTGTTTCTTTATCAATTGATTTTTGTCTACTCATTTCAATGAGTAGAGCTGGAGACTTTGTCCTATATTTCTGAAACTACACCCACGTTGCTGCCTGACATCCTTTTACACTGAGAAAAGAAATGGTTTGAGAAGTTTACGTTTTCAAGAGTATAGCTTTCTCCTGGCTACTGGAGTCCTTCCATAGCAACCCTGTGAGAAGCTGATCACCATATTGACTTACACTATGTATAATAGAGCATGCTTGTCTGTTCCAACTTAGCCTCACCCATTTGGTCAAGTTTGAGGTTTGGAAAATCAAATTATGATACATTCAATGTAATAATACAGTCTTAATAACGCTTTCTAAAACATGATATCAATGATCTGTTTACTACAAAAACATAAAATAATCTGAAACTAAATTCTCAGTTTTCCTGCCTTTTCTTCAGCATGGTCACCCCCACCACAAAGCTATGCTGTAGTTTCTCACTGCAAAGTTTCTAGTGTTTTTGTAAAGGTGCAGTCATAACTGAAAGTGTGAGGTTTTTTATCAGACTGATAATAAGTTTTCATTGTCCATTTATCCCATCTATGTTTTACTGGGTAGAAACCACTCAGTCGTTCTTGAATTCAGTTTTTATTATGTGTAAACTTGATAGCACAGTTCTTTGTTTTGTCATTTTATCCCCAGTGCCTAGCACAATACTTATAGCATAAAATGAGCTTTAGAAAGTTTTGTTGGACTGGATTATTAGCAAGGCACTATGTGAGGAGCTGAGAAAGATGTCAAAAAGTCTAATTATACTAAGATTTTAACATAGTTGGGGAAGAAACCTCACATGAAGGAACAGTAACATCATATAGAGTATGATTAAGGGACAAAATTCGTATCTCACAAGTAAGTACTTAAAATGTCAAGAGCTCTAAGGAGTTCAGAGAATGGGCCAACAATGTGGGGTGGAGTGACTTAGGAAGGCTTCATGTGGGAGGCATGACTCTTGCTTAGTCCCATAAGAATGGGGGGAATTTTGGGGAAGCAGTACAGAAAATGTAGGAAGATGACTTTCATAATCTAGCTCCATTCTACCTTTCTGGCTTAATTTTTGTTTTTTCTCTTCCTATACAGCCAAATTGACCCACTTTCAATTCTTTCCATATGTGGCCTTACATCTCCCTACACCTTTGCTATGGCCATTCCCCACCTCAAGTGAAGATTATTTCTTCAGTTGCTAGAACTCTCCTCAAGAAATTGAAATTAACTTGTATATATTTGTACTTATCCACGTACATGGTGTTTCCCTTCAGATTTTTCTTTCAAATGGATGCTGTTTTGTTTTTTGTCTTTGTACCTCTAGTACCTAGCACAATACTTGATGCATAGTAAATCTTTATTGTTGTTTTTTTTTTCCAAATAATACTCTAGGCTACAAGAAACAAAATAATCAAAAGCATGTAGGAATGAATTAACAGTTTGTGTTTGGGAGATGGTAAGAAGACTGAACTGATAAATCATCAAGTTAAGTTCCTACTGTTTGCTAGAAATGCTGTTATATCAGAGTAAAAATATAAATTACTACTCAGAAGGAACTTATAAGAGACAGACAAGTACACATGCTCATATACATATATACAGCATAAATATAAAGTAAATAAATACAAATATATAAAAAGTAGTTCTATAAGAGGTAGTTTGAGAGGGAAGGTATTAGCAATTAAGGGAATTAAGAAAAGCTTCATATAAAAGAAGATTCATGTACTCCATCTTAAAGAAAAGACTGAGTGAGATAAAGAGGGAAGACATTTCATTCAAAGGAGGCAGCTAGTTCTAAGACCTGTCATGTGTGAGGAACAGAGTGAAGATTAGTTTGGCTAGATCTAAAATATGGAAGGGAAAGTATTTCCACTCAAGCTAGAAAGATAGGTTGTGGCCAGACTGGGATGGGCTTCAACAGCTGAACGGACGTGGGGAGCCACGAGAAGTGATTGTGTAGGGAATTCTCATGGTCTGAGCTGCATTAAAGGAAAATTACTTTATCAGTGGAATGTAGTATAAACTAGAATGGGGAGAGACTTGAGTGAGGCAAGGAGGTCAAATAAGGGGCTTTCTCAGTAACCCGGGGAGAGATGATGACAGCCTCAACCGAAGTGGTCACTGTGTTAGTGAAGGAAAGGAGTCAGAGGGGAAAGATGTCAAGGTAGAATTGAGAGTGAATTGTCAATGCATTTGGATCCATCAGTGGATTGGATATGTGGGGTGGGGAAGACTGGGGAGTCCAAGGTGATGTCAAGGTTGTGAACTGGAAGATTGGAAAAGTGGTGATGCTTTTGATAAAAGTAGGGAACTTTGGGAGAAGAAAGAATTTGGGGAGGAAATAGAGTTCGGTTTTGAACATGTGGTAAACTGATAGGAGCAAAGGTGTATTCATAATTAATGAGAAATGTGTGTGGATAAATACAGTGACTAGATCGCAGAGGATTATAAGGATCTCAGCTCCGTAAGGACAAGCATTGTTTTCTTTTTTGTGTCTATATTCCCAGTGCCTAACAAAATGCCTAGCATAGAGTAGGCAGTTAATAAATGTTTTTCAATTAATTGATTTATTTTAGGACTTGGAAGTTATTTATGTGGCACTAATTGTGCCTGGTCTCCCATTACTGAGGTATTTGGGCATTTATCAATTATATTTATTGCTAGATCCCTATCAATCTCACGTTTATTCCAGTTTTCCTCTCCCAACCCCTAAACTTTACTTCTTGGCCATTTTCTTTTGTTTTTGATGTTTAAACAAGAAAAGGAATTATGGAATCAGAGGTTGTTGAGAGTCAGAAATTTGGAACAGTACCTCTATTTTATCCCATGTGTTAATCATGTGAGATATTATTTGTAAAGCATTTAACACAATGCTTAGCACATAGTAGGCACTATAGGCACTATATAAATACTTATTACCTTCTGTGGTCTTTCCTTTTGTTTTTTGAGGTTATGCTTCACACATATTGGAGTATAAATGAATTTCTGTTTTCCAAGTCTGGTTTTTAAATTTTCATTCTAGTTTGTGAGTATCCTCTTTCACAGTCCTTCATTTCTTTTCTTTTTTTTCATTCAGACACCATCAGTTCTTTCTCTGGAGATGGATACCATTTTTCATCATAAGTCCTTCAGACTTGTCTTGGATCATTGTATTACTGAGAATAGTTAAATCATTCACAGCTGTTCATCTTACATTATTGCTGTTATTTTGTGCGCTCTGTACATTTCATTTTGCATCAGCCCATGCAAGTCTTTCAAGGTTTTTCTGAGAGATCCTAATCATCAGTTCTTATAGTATAATAGTATTCCATCATAATCATATACCACAACTTGTTCAATCATTCCCCAATTGATGAACTTCACCCTAACTCTAATTCTTTACCCTGAGAAAAGAGCCACTATATAAAAATTTTTGTACATGTAGGTCCTTTTCCTTTTTGTTTTTTATCTCTTTGGGGATGCAGACCTAGTAGTGGTATTGCTTGGTCAAAGGATACATAGTTTTATAGCCCTTTGGGCATTGTTCCAAATTGCTATACAGAATGGTTGAATCAGTTCACAACTCCATCAACAGAACGTTTAAGTCTCATTTTTCCCATATCCCCTCCAATGCTTGTTTTTTACTTTTTCTATCCTATTAGCCAATCTAAAAGGTATGAGGTATTAACTCAGAATGTTTTTTAATTTACATTTCTCCAGTCAGTAGTGAATTAAAGTATTTTATCACATGGCTATAGATAGCTTTTGATTACTGATCATATCTCTTGATAATTTATCAGTTGGAAAATGGCTTGTATTTTTACAAATTTGACTCTGTTCTCTATATGTTTGAGAAATGAACCATTATCAGAGAAATTTGCTTCAAAATTTTTTCACTGAATTGCTAACAGTATTTCCTTCCATGCTATTCTATGCTGTCTCTCCTTTCACCCTGCCCCTCTTCAAAAGTGTTTTTCTTTTGACTATTCCCTCCCCTAATCTATTCTCCCTTCTATCAGACCCTTCCCTCCTTTTTCTTATCTTCTTCCCCTCTTATTTTCCTTTGGGGGCTGCTAGGTGGTGTAGTGGACAGAGCACCAGTGCAAAAAAAAACCACCTGAGTTCAAATCTCATCTCAGACACTTGACACTTAATAGCTGTGTGACCTTGGACAAGTCACTTAACCCCAGCTGCCTCATCCTGGGTCATCTCCAGTCATCCTGATGAATATCTGGTCACTGGATTCAGATGCCTCTGGAGGAGAAGTGAGGCTGGTGACCTGCACAACACTCCCTCACTCAAACCAAAGTCAAATGCAAGTCATGTCATTATTTATCTGATGGCACGATCTTCTTTGGCAGCAAAGGACAAACACACACACACACTTTCCTGTAGGGTAAGATACATTTCTCTAGTCAATTGAATGTGTATGTTATTCTTCCTGGAGCCAGTTCTGATGACAGGAAGGTTCACTCACTCCCTCTCACTTCCTCTCTCTTACCCTCCATTGTAAAATCTTTTTCTTGCCTCTTTTCTGAGTGATAATTTACCCCATTCTAACTCTTTTTCCCTTTCTCACAGCACATTCCTCTTTCACCCTTTAATTTTATTTTTTAGATATAATCTCTTTATATTCAACTCATACCTGTGCCACCTCTCTCTCTCTCTCTCTCTCTCTCTCTCTCTCTCTCTCTGTCTTTCTCTCTCATTATCTATCTGTCTGTCTCTCTCTCTATCTCTCCATCTGTCTGTCTATCCCTTATAACTACCCTAATAATGAGAAAAGGTCTTATAAGTTACAAATAATGGTCTTTATATGCAGGAATGTAAACAGTTTAAAATTATTAAGTTTTTGTGATTTCCCTTTTCTCTTTACCTTTTTATGCTTCTCACGAATTTTGTATTTCAGGATCAAATTTTCTGTTCACCTATAGCCTTTTCATTAAGAATTCTAGAAAGTCCTCTGTCTCATTAAATTTACGTTTTTTTCCCCTGAAGGATTATACTCAGTTTTTGATGGGTAGGTGATTTTTGATTGTAGTCCTGGTACCTTTACCCTCCAGAATATCATATCCTTTGATGTAGAATATGCCAAATCTTGTGTTACCCTGATGGTAACTCCACCATACTTGAATTGTTTCTTTCTGGCTATTTGCAATATTTTCTCCCTGACCTGAGAACTCTGGAATTTGGTTATAATATTCCTGACAGATTTTATTTTGGCATCCCTTTCAGGAGGTGATCACTTTCTTTCCGTTTTGTTTTACCCTCTGTTTCTAAAATATCAGGAAAATTTTCCTTGATAATTTCTTGCAAGATAATGTATAGGATCTTTTTTTATAATTTTTAATTGCAATAATTTTTAAATGGTCTCTCCTGGATCTATTTTCTAGCTCAGTTGTTTTTTCCAATGATATATTTCATATTGTCTTCTATTTTTTTCATTCTTTTAGTTTTGTTTAATTACTTCTTAATTCCTCATAAAGTCATTAGCTTTTATTTGCTCCATTCTAGTTTTTAATGAATTATTTTCATTAATGAGCTTTTGGATCTCCTTTTCCCTTTGACCAATTCAACTTTTTAAGGCATTTTTCTCCTCTTTGACTTTTTGGATCTGTTTTGCCATTTGACCTATTCTGTTTTTTAAAGGGTTATTTTCTTCAGTTTTCTTTTGGGTCTCCTTTACCAAGCTGTTGACTCATTTTCATGAGTTTCTTGCATCACTGTAATTTTTCTTTCCAATTTTTCCTCTTCTTCTCTTACTTGATTTTCAAAATCCTTTTTGAGCTGTCCCATTGCCAAAGACAAATTCACATTTTTCTTGGAGGCTTTGTATTTTGATTTTTTTGTCTTCTGTGGTGTGCTTTGATCTTTCTTGTCACAATAATAACTTTTTTCCTATTGATTGCTCATTTTCCCAACCTATTAGTTAACTTTTCACTCTGAACCTTTTTGGTTTTGTGCATCTGTTTTCAGAGATATTTCTAGGGACCTGAAACTTTTTAATTCTTCCAAGGTAGTATGATCTAAGGATAGGTGTTTACTACTCTCTGGTCTGTGAGCAACCACAAGCACTCTTTTCTGTCCTAAAAGTGTAAGGAGAGTTCAACCTCCACTCTGGCCCCAGCTTTGCTGTACTAATGCTCCTCCTCATCCTGGGACTGCCACCCAGGTCTGCAACCCATATCCAAGTATGGGCAAAACAATGGAGTCATGCCCTAGTGCTAGTAAAAAGATTGCTGTAATTTTTTAAATAATTAATTTCTTTCAGTTTTCAGCCATCACTTCTATAAAGTTTTAAATTTTTCTCTCTCTCCCTCACCCCTCCCTTCCCATGACAGCATGCAATCTTATATGGGCTCTACACATCCATTCTCATTAAACACATTTTCACATTAGTCATGTTGCATAGAAGAAGAATTAAAATGAATTAGAGAACAAAAACCAAAACATAACAAAACAGAAAATAATCTGCTTTATTCTCTGTTCTGATTCTATAGTTATTTCTATGGATGTGGATGGAATTTTGGATCAAGAGTCTTTGGAAATGTTTCAGGTCTTTGCATTTCTGTGAAGGTCTATGTGTATCAGAAACAGCCCTCACATACTGTGACTGTTACTGTATATAATATTCTTTTCTTCTGATCATTTCACTCAGCATCAGTTCACAGTTGTTTTTTTTTTCCAGGTTTTTCAGAAGTCCGTCTATTTGTCATTTCTTACAGCACAGTAGTATTCCATTACATTCATATACCACAGCTTGCTCAGCCATCCCCCAACTGATGAGCAACCCCTCAATTTCTATTTCTTGACCACCACAAAAAGAGCTGCTATAAAAATTTTTGTACATGTGGTTCCTTTTCCCATTTTTATGATCTCTTTGGGATATAGCTCTAGAAGCAGTATTACTGGGTCAAAAGGCATGCATATTTTATAGCCCTTTGGGCATAGTTACAATTGCTGTCCAAGATGGTTGGAACAGCTCACAGCTCCACCAACAATGAATTAATGTTCCAACTCTCCCACATCTTCTCCATTTTCATATTGTCTCTCCTGGATCTATTTTCCAGGTCAGTTGTTTTTCCAATGAGATGTTTCACATTATCTTCTATTTTTTCATTCTTTTGGTTTTGTTTTATAATTTCTTGGTTTCTCATAAAGTTATTATTTTCCATCTGCTCCATTCTGATTTTTAAAGAACTGTTTTCTTCAGTGAACCTTTTGAGCTTCCTTTTCCATTTGGCTAACTCTAATTTTTAAAGCATTTTCTCATTTTTGACATTTTTGGACCTCTTTTTCCAATTGAGTTAGCCTTTTTTAAAGGTGTTGTTTTTTTCAGTATTTTTTGGGGTCTCCTTTGGCAAGCTGTTGACTCTCTTTTCATGATTTTCTTGCATTGCTCTCATTTCTCTTCCCAATTTTTCCTTTTCTTCTCTTAACTGATTTTCAAAATCCTTTTTGAACTCTTCCATGGCCTGAGACCATTGCATAGATATATATTGGAGGTTTTGGATGCAGAAGCCTTGACTTTTGGGTTTTCCTCTGATAGTAAGCATTATTCTTACTCATACAAAAGAATGGAAGAAAATATCTGTTCACGAAGAAAGTAACCTGCAGTCTTATTTTTTTTCCTTTTTAGGCATTTTCCCAGCCAGTTACTTGACTTTTGAGTCCTTTGTCAAGAGGGGGGTATACTCTGGGAACCTGTAAGTTCTCAGTTCCTCCAAGGTGGCACAATCAAGGGAGAGCAGTTTACTCCTCTCCTGGCCTGTGCTCTGGTCTGGGAGCTACCATAGCTTTTCTGCCCAGGATCTGCAAGTAAAATTCCCTTTCCAGACCCTCCAACAGCTCCACCATGACAGCCAACATTCTTCTTCACCCCAAGGAAACCCCTTAAGTCTGAGACCCAGATCAGTGGTTCAGTTCCCCCAGGGGGCTGCTGTTGCCACTGATGCCTGGGGTTGAGGCTAGGGGAGAACCCTGCTCCCTTCTCACCCAGGTGAAAAAGCTTTCTCACTGACCTTTGAAGCTGTCTGTGGTGTTTGTGGGTTGAGGCAGCTGCTACTGGGGATTCTGCCCTCGAGGCCTGTTACTGTCCTGTTCCTGCCACTGCCAAGTGACCAAGGCTGCATTGGGCTCTCTGGGCTGTGCTCTGCTCTGCACCCCATGTGATAGACCTTTCTTGTTGGCCTTCCAGGCTACCTTGGGCGGGAAATCTATTTCCCTCTGTTGTTTTGTGACTTCTGCTGCTCTGGAATTTGTTTAGAGTCATTTTTTACAGGTATTTTGTGGGCTGTGGCTGAAGAGCTAGAGTAGGTGTGTCTTTCTACTCCTCCATCTTGGCTCCACCCCCCCCCCCACATCTTCTCCAACATTTATCATCTTCCTGTTTTATCATGTTAGCCAATCTGATAGGTATGATGTGGTACCTCAGAGTTGTTTTCGTTTGTATCTCTCTAATCAGTAGTGATTTAGAGAGCATTTTTTCATATGACTATAGATAGCTTTAGTTTCTTCCTTTGAAAACTATTTGTTTATATCCTTTGACCATATAGCTCTTGGGGAATGGGGAATGAATTGTATTCTTGTAAATTTGACATATTGTAACAGTAAGCAACCCAACATACACGGGGTGGGGGGAGGGGGTTGGCGTGCTATCATAGGTTCTTAGACATGCATTTAATAAAAGGAAAGGCAACTTTTGAGAGTTCAGCAATCACTTTAATTAAGCACATGTATCATTCACTTAGTTCTGGGGAAAAAGTCAGGACCCTGACCTTCAGAGAAAATACGGAGAAATCAAAGGTCAATAGGCATGCTTCCAAATGTCTGACAGGTCAACAGATGGATCCAACTGTCTGATCATATTTACCAGAGAGGGAATCACCAACATCTAGGTTTTCAAAGTCACAGGTTCCTTAGTGGCTTCCCAGAGTCTCCTGTGGCCAAACAAACATTTCCATTAAGGAAGCCCAAAGTAAAACTTTACCCTCAGAGTACTTATACATTTTTTAGAGTCAGAGGGCATCACAACCCTTGAGAACCAGTGCCTCATTAATGAAAGATGGGGGCCTTCCTACAACTCTTCAGGCCAATATATGGGTGGGGAAGATCTTCAGTCTCATTAAAGTACTTGGTTGGTTGTTGTCCTTCATCTTTGAAGGGGACCAAAATGATATCACCATGATAAAGTCAAATTTCAGTGTGTCCACCTATGGCTGATCAGACCAGTACAAGCTCAGAATGCTCTACCACAGGTTAAGCAAAGATAGTCTGGGTGAATATTTGGGGTGGATATCCAAAATCTGCACATTCTATGTTTACTTTGTGCTGTCTCAATTCTGATTTGCTCAAAGAGTGCAGCACCCTTTCTGATGTGGGCATGCCATACTAAGCAGTCCTGTGCCAGCATCTCCCATGTTGCACAGTCAAGTCCAGAGTTGTTTTTTTCTTTTTTTTTAATATAAATTTATTTATTTAACTTTTAACATTCATTTTCACAAAACTTTGGGCTCCAAATTTTCTCCTCATTTGTCCCCTCCCCCCACCCCAATACACCGAGCATTCCAAGTTCTCTTCCATTTTGTCATTCTTTTGGTTTTGTTTTGTGATTTCTTGGTTTGTCCTAAAGTCATTAGCCTCCATCTGTTCCATTCTAATTTTAAGAGAACTATTGTCTTCAGTGAGCTTTTTTTGCACATCTTTTTCCCCTTGACTAATTCTGCTTTTGAAAGCATTCTTCTTCTCATTGGTTTTTTTGCACCTGTTTTGCCAATTGAGTTAGCCTATTTTTCAAGGTGTTATTTTCTTCAGCATTTTTTTGGGTCTCCTTTATCAAGGTATTGACCCATTTTTCATACTTTTCTTGCATCTCTCTCATTTCTCTTCCCAGTTTTTCCTCCACCTGTCTAACTTGATTTTCAAAATCCTTTTCAGCTCTTCCATGGCCTGAGCCCATTGGATATCTATTTCATATGTTTGTGATACAGAGGCCTTGACTCCTATGTCTTTCTCTGATGGTAAACGTTGTTCTTCCTCATCAGAAAGGAAAGGTGCAAATATCTGCTCACCAAGAAAGTAACCTTCTATGGTCTTATATTTTTTCCCTTTTCTGGGCATTTTCCCAGCCAGTTACTTGACTTCTGAGATTCCACTCTACCCCCGCCTAGATCCACCCAGCTAGTGCTTGGGGTTTGAGATTCAAATGCTGCTCCCCAGCCTTAGGGCTTTCAGTGGTAGGTGGGGCTGCTATTCAATGTGAGCTTAAATTCTGGTGCTCAGGTGGGGGCAGGGCCACCTCCCAGGCTCAGTTCCCTCAGGGGGTTTATGTGGAGATCTTCAGTAATGGATCTGAGGTCCTGCCTGCTCCAGGAGCCTCTAGCCACCCACTGCCTCTGCGGCTGCCTCCCAAGGGGGCCTGAGTTATGGAGACATCCCGCTCCCCTCTTGGCCCACCAAACAGTCTCTCTCACTAACCTGTAGTGCCTGTGGGTGGAGGGAGCTTTGGGGCCACTGGAGTTTTCTCCCTGAAGCCTGCTTGGATCTGCTTCTCTTGGTGTCACGTGGCCAGAGAAGGGCTAGGCTCCACTCCCATCTGGTGCGCAATGGACCTTTGGGGTCGGTTTTTCAGGGCTCTCTGGTACAGAAAACTCCTTCACTCTTTTGCTGCGTGACTTCCACTGCTCCAGAATTTGTTGGGAGTTCTTTTTACAGGAAATTCATGGGGTGTGGGTTCGGAACTAGCATATGTAAATCTTTCTCCTCTGCCATCTTGGTTCCTCCCAAGTCCAGAGTTCTTAAGAAAGACATTGAGAGTGTCCTTGTATCACTTCTTCTGACCACTATGTGATCTCCTGCCCCATGTGAGTTCTCCATGAAATAGTCTTTTTGGCAAGCATACATTATGCATTTGAACAGCGTGGCCAGCCCATCAGAGTTGTGTTCTCTGAAGTATAGTTTGAATACTTGGCAGTTCAGCTTGAGCCAAGACTTCAGTGTCTGGTACCTTATCCTGCCAGGTTACCTTCAGAATCTTCCTAAGACGGTTGAAATGGAAGCCATTCAGTTTCCTGGCACTGCACTGGTAGACTGTCCATGTTGCAGAAGCATATAACAATGAGGTCAGCACAACGGCTCTGTGGACCTTCAGTTTGGTAGTCAGTCTAATACCTCTTCTCTCCCAAACTTTTCTTCGGAGCCTCCCAAAAACTGAGCTAGCTTTTGGCAACACGTGTATCAACCTCAGTGTCAATGTATATGTCCCTGGAAAGTACACTACCAAGGTAAGTGAATTTATCCATAGCATTCAGAACTTCTCCATTTGTTGTCACCAATGGTTCCATGTATGGATAGTGTGGTGGCGGCTGATGGAGCGCCTGTATTTTCTTGGTGTTAATTATTAGACTAAAATTAGCACAGGCAGCAAAAAATTGATCCATACTTTGTACATCTCAGCTTCTAGTTAAAAAAACTCTTGCTTCTGTACTTTATTCCTACTAAAGACTCTTTGCAAGATTCAATCAGAGGTACTTCATACTAAAACAAAAACAGCTAAAGATCCCATTTTGCTTGCCAACACTTACAGTTCTCTTTGTATTTTAGAAACAAAGCATTTATCACAGACACTAGTTGTAAAAATTCTTTCCCATTTTACTGCTTCCCTTCTAATCTTGGTTACATTGACTTTGTGCAAAAGCTTTTCAATTTAATGTAATCGAAATTATTCATTTTACATTTCATAGTGTTCTCTATCTTGTTTGGTCATAAATTTCTCCATAAATCTGATAAATAAACTATTCATTGTTCCCCTAATTTGTTTATAGTCTTATCCTTTATACTGAAATTGTGTACTCATTTGGACTTTATTTCAGTATATGGTGTTAGCCGTTGGTCTATGCCCAGTTTCTGCTACACTATTTTCCAGTGTTCTCAGCAGTTTTTGTCAAACAGCGAGTTCTTATCCCAGAAGCTGGGGTCCTTGGGTTTATCAAGCAGTAATCAACGATAATCATTGACTACTTACTCTGTCTTGTGTACCTAACCTATTCCACTGATCTACCCCTCTATTTCTTAGCCAATACTGAGTGGTTTGGATGATTGCTACTTTGTAGTTCAATTAGACATCTGGTATGACTAGGCACCTTATCTAGCATTTCTTTTTCATTAATTCTCTTGATATTGGGGAACTTTTGTTCTTCTAAATGAATTTTGTTATTTTTTTCTAGCTATGGAAAATAATTTTTGGTATGGCACTGAATAAGTAAATTAATTTAGGTAAAACTGTCATTTTTATTATATTAGCTCAGCCTATCCATGAGCAACTCATGTTTTTCCACTTATTTAGATCTGACTTTATTTGTGAGAAAAGTGTTTCATAATTGTGTTCATATAGTCCCTTTGTTTTGTTTTAGCAGGTAGGTTCCCAAACATTTTATAGTGTCTATAGTAACTTTAAAAGAAATTTCTTTTTCTATCTGTTGTTGGGTTTTGTTACTAATATCTAGAAATGCAGATGTTTTATATGGAATTATTTTGTATCCTACAACTTTGCCGAAGTCGTTTGTTATTTCAAGTAGTTTTTACTTGATTCTTTAGGATTCTCTAAGTATATCATGCTATCATCTGTGAAGAGTGGGATAACTTAGTTTCTCCTTTGCCTATTCTAATTCCTTCAATTTCTTTTTCTTCTCTTATTACTACAGCTAGCATTTCTAATGCCCTATGGAATAATAGTGGTTATAATGGACATCCTTGTTTCACCCCTGATCTTATTGGAAATGTATCCAGCTTTTTCCCATTACATATAATACTGGGTGATGGTCTTAAGTAGATACTACCTGGTTCTGGTTCTGGTCTGGTTCTATTATTTTAATGAAGGCTCCATTTATTCTTATGCTCTCCAATGATTTTAATAGGAGTAGATGTTGTATGCATCTATTGAGATAATCATATGGTTAGTATTGTTGTTAGTTTTGTTGTTAATATGATATTGCATCAGCCCTGAATTCCTGATATAAATCTTACCTTACCAAAGTGTATGTTGATAAGCTGCTGTGGTCTTTTTGCTAATGTCTTATTTAAAATTTTTACATCTGAAATTTTCATTAGGGAAATTTAATTTTTATCCTCTGTTTTGACTCTTCCCAGTTTAGTTATCAGCACCACATTTGTATCATAAAAAGAGTTTGGTAGGACTCCTCCTTTGCCAAATTTCCCACGTAGTCTGTATGGTATTGGAATGAACTGTTCTTTAAATGTTTGGTAGAATTCGCTTGTAAATCCATCTGACCCTAGAGATTTTTTCCTAGGGAGTTCATTGATGAATTGTTCAATTGGTTTTTCTAAGATGGGGTTATCTAAGTTTTGCTCTTCCTTTTCTGTTAATCTAGGCAGTTGATATTTTTGTAAATTTCAATCCCTTTCACTAAGATTGTCAAATTTATGTGTATATATTTGAGCAGAATTAGTTCTAAAATTAGTTATTGTTCTGTTTTCCTCTTTGTTGGAGGTAAGTTCACCCTTTTCATTTTTGATACTGGCATTGACCAAAGGTTTATCAATTTTATTGTTTTTTTTTTCATGAAACTAGCTCTTAGTTTTATTTATGAGTTCAATGTGATTTTAATTTCAATTTCATTCATCTCTCCTTTGGTTTTCTGTATTTATAATTTGGTATTTACTTGGAGATTTTCAATTTGTTCTTTTTCTAGGTTTTTCAGTTGCGTACTCAATTCATTGATCTCCTCTTTCTCTGTTTTACTCATGTAAGCACTCAGAGACATAAAACTTCCCCTAAGAACTGCTTTCCCTGTATCCCATAAGTTTTGATAGATTGTCTCATTATTGTCATTCATTTGAATGAAATTATTGTTTCTATAATTTGTTTTTTGATCCACACTTTCTATAGGATTAGATTATTTAGTTTCCAATTAATTTTTGGTCTATCTTTCCATGGCCTTTTATTACATATAATTTTTTATTGTATCATGATCTGAAAAGGATGCATTGACTATTTCTGCTTTTCTGCAACGGATTGTCAGGTTTTTATGACCTAAATGCATGGTCAGATTTTGTGTATGTGCCATGTACTGCTGAGAGAAAGGTATAATCCTTTCTATCCCCATTCACTTTTCTCCAGAGGTCTGTCATGTCTACTTTTTCCAGAACTCTATTTACTTCCTTAACTTCCTTCCTCATTTTGAAGTTAGATTAATCAAGTTCAGAGAGGGGAAGGCTGAGGTCTTCCATTAGTACAGTTTTGCTTTCTATCTCTTCCTGTAACTCCCCTAACTTCTCTAAGAATTTGGATGCTATACCACTCGGTGCATATATGTTTAGTAATGATATTATTTCATTTTCGATGGTGACTTTTGGCAGAATATAGTTTCCTTCCTTACTTCTTTTGATTAGATCTAATTTTGCTTTCATTTTGTCTTAAATGGGGATCACTACCTCTGCTTTTTTTTTACATCAGCTGAAGTATAATATATTCTATTCCAGCCTTTCACCTTTACCATCTGTGTACTCCCCTGTTTCAAATCTATTTCTTGGAGACAATATATTGTAGGATTATGAATTTTAATCTATTCTGCTATCCATCTAAGTTTTATGGGAGAGTTTATTCCATTCAAATATAGAGTTATGATTGCTATCTGTATCTTCTCTCCATCGTATTTCCCCCACATCCCCATTTATACTTTTATTTCTCCCTTTCCTTCCTAAAGAGTTTTACTTTCGACCACTGCCTCCCTCAGTCTTGCTTCCTTTCTATCAGCCCCGCCTCCCTTTTCCCTTACTACTTCTTTCCTTCCTTCTAATAACCCCTTCTCTTTTCTGTTTCCTTTCCTTTCCCACTACCTGCTAGGCAAGTTAGATTTCTATACTTAACTGAGTATGTTGTTCCCTCCTTGAATTGAATCTGAGAGGAGTAAAGCTCAAACAGTGCTCATCTCCCTCCCTTCTTTCCCTCTACTATAATACGTTTTTGTGCCTCTTCATGTGATATAATTTACCCTTTTCTGCCTCCTCCTTTCCTCTTCTCCTATTACAATCCCTTCATATCCATTAATTGTTTTTTATCTTCTTGTCAGTTAATTAATACCCACTCTCTCTATCCATGTTTATCACTTTTAAATGTTATAATCAATATATGATTCACAAGATTAACAAATATCATCTTCCCATATAGGGAAGTAAACAATTTGTCCATACTGAATAACATTTCTTTCCCTGTTTACCTTTTCATGAATCTCTTGAGTCTTGTATTTGAAGATCAAACTTTGTATCAAGCTCTGGCCTTTTTATCAGGAAGGTCTGAAAATCCCTTATTTCATTGAATGTCCTTCTCCTTGCCTAAGGCACTATGCTCAGTTTTGCTGGGTAATTGATCCTTAGGTGTAGTCCAAGCTCCTTTGCCTTACAGAGCACCATATTCTAATTCCTCTGATCTTTTAATATAAAAGCTGAAAGGTCCTGTGAGATCCTGACTGTAGCTTTTCAATATTTGAGTTTCTGGCTGCTTGCGATACCTTCTCCTTGACCTAATACTTCTGGAATTTGGTAACAATATTCCTTGGCATTTTCAATTTGAGATCTCTTTCAGGAGGTGATTGGTGGATTCTTTCAATGACTATTTTGTCCTCTGGACTTCAGGGCAGTTTTCCCTGATGATTTCTTTCTTTTTTTTTAAAAGTTAATCAATCAATTAATTAATTAATTTTTTAACATTCTGCAATCACTACCAAAAAAACTTAGATTTTTACCCCCCCACACAATCTCCCAGTACCCCCTTCCCTCCCCTCAACACCATAAAATTCTATATAGAATTTACACATACTTTCCCATTGAATACGTTTTCACTATAGTCATGCTATGTAGACAAACTAAAATAAATGGAAGAAATCATATAACAAAATAAAACATAATACACACACACACACACAAATATGATCTTCTACATTCTGCAAATGAATTCCATAGTTCTTTCTCTGAGTGTGGAAGTCATTTTGTCTTAGAAAATCATTGGGAATTATTATTTTTTTTAAGTTCTTGGGTTATTACAAAGTTCCAAATCTACCCGAAAAAACTCTCACACACTGTGGTTATTGCTGTGCGCAGAGTTCTCCTGGTTCTACTCCTTTCACTCAGCATCAGATCATGTAAGGTTTTCCAGGCCTCTTAGAAGTCTCCTTGTTCATCATTTCTTATGGTTCAATAGTGCTCCTTTACATTCATATACCATAATTTATTCAGCCATTCCCCAATTGATGGGAATCTCCTTGATTTCTAGCTTTTGGCAACTACAAAGAGTGCTGTTATATATATTTTTGTACATGTGGGACCCTTTCCCATTTTTATGATGTCTTGGGGATATAGTCCTAGTAGCAATATTTCTGGGTCAAAGGGTATGCATATTTTTGTATCCCTTTGAGCATAGTTCCAAACCACTCTCCAGAATGGTTGGATGAGCTCACAGCTCCACCAACAATGAATTAGTGTTCCAATTCTCCCACATCCTCTCCAACATTTATCATTTTCCTGTTCTGTCATGTTTGCCAATCTTATAGGTGTGATGTAATGTCTCAGAGTTGTTTGGATTTGCATCTCTCTAATCAAAAGTGATTTAGAGCATTTTTTCATTTGATTATAGATATCTTTAGTTTCTTCCTCTGAAAATTCCCTATTCATATCCTTTGACCATTTATCAATTGGGGAATGACTTGTGTTGTTGTACATTTGACTGAGTTCTTTATATATTCCAGACATGAGGCTTTTATCCCCAAGATTAGCTATAAAAATTCTTTCCCAATTTACTACATCCCTCCAAATTTTGGTTGCATTGGGTTTGGTTGTACAAAAGCTTTTCAGTTTAATATAATCAAAGTTATCCATCTTGCATTTCATAATGCTTTCTATATCTTCTTTAGTAAAAAATTCTTCCCTTCTACATAAATCTGATAAATACGCTATTCCTTGCTCCTCCTGTTTGTCCATGGTATCAATCTTTATACCTGGAGTATGTACCCATTTGGACTTCAATCTTGTGTACAGCGTCAGGCACAAGTCTATGCCTAGTTTCACCACACTGTTATCTAGTTTTCCCAGCAATTTTTATCAAATAGTGAGTTCTTATCCCAGAAGCTGGGGTACTTGGGTTTATCAAAGAATTTTGATAATTCAATGTTTGATATCAATGTTTGATAAATCAAACAATGTTTATCAAACAAATTCCTTGCCTACTGTGTCTTGAGTGCCAAGCCTATTCTACTTGTCTACCCTTCTGTTTCTTAGCCAGTACCAAGTGGTTTTGATAATTGTTGCTTTATAGTACAATTTGAGATCTGGTATGCTAGGCCACCTTCCCTAGCATTTCTTTTCATTAGTCCCTTTGATATTCTGAACCTTTTGTTCTTCCAGATGAATTTTGATAGTATTATCCAGCCCTAGAAAATAATTATCTGATGGTTTAATTGGTATGGTACCAAATATGTAAATTAATTTAGATAGAATTGTCATTTTTATTATATTAGCTCAGCCTATGAGCAATTGATGTTTTTTCACTTACTTAAATCTGACTTCATTTGTGCAAAAAGTGCCTTGTAACTGTGTTCATATAGTCCCTTGGTTTGTTTTGGTAGGTAAACTCCCAAGTATTTTATAGTGTCTACCCTAGCTTTAAATTGGATTTCTATCTCTTGCTGTTCGCCTTTGTTGCTAATATATAGGAATGCAGAATATTTGTGCAGGTTTATTTTGTAACCTGCAACTTTGCCAAAGTTGTTTATTATTTCAAGTAGTTTTTTACTTGAATCTCTGGGATTCTCTAAGTATATCATCATATCATCTGCAAAAAGTGATAACTTAGTTTCTTCTTTGCCTATTCTTATTCCTTCAATGTCTTTATCTTGTTTAATTGTTACAGCTAACATTTTTAGTACCATATTGAATAATAGTGGTGATAATGGACTTCACACCTGATCTTCTTGGAAATGCATCTAGCTTATCCCCATTGCATATAATGCTTACTGAAGGTTTTAGGTAGATACTGCTTATTATTTTATGGAAAGTTCCCTTTATTCTTATGTTCTCCAGTGTTTTTAATAGGAATGGATTTTGTATTTTGTCAAAAACTTTTTCTGCATCTATTGAGATAATCATGTGGTTTTGTTAGTTTTGTTGTTGATATGATCAGTAATGCTAATAGTTTTCCTAATATTGAACCAGCCCTGCATTCCTGGTGTGAATC
>CM053770.1:566567771-566597003 GCA_028658325.1 Potorous gilbertii
GGGCAGATTGGTGATAGGGGAAATTAGAATGCTTGGTGTATTGGGGTGGGGGGAGGGGACAAATGGGGAAAAAATTTGGAACCCAAAATTTTGTGAAAATGAATGTAAGAAGTTAAATAAATAAATTTATATTAAAAAAAAAATAAGGCCCTGGAAGAAGGGGGCATGTCAGACTATGAGGAAGATCTGGGGTCCACATCATTAAAGGGAGCTTGGTCCCTTTAATAAAGTTGATTTGGAGTCCTGCCTCAATTTCTCTTTTTGTCATTTGGGGTGACTTTCTCCCCACAACATAGAACTCATGAAGAGGTGTAATGGAAAATCAGCTTAGAGAGCCAGGATGGAGGTAGATTGTGAAGGGCTTTAAATGCCAGAGAAACCTATATTTTATCCAAGAGTTCAAATCCGGCCACAGATACTTACTAGCTGTGTGATTCTGGGCAAGCCACTTATCCCTATTTACCTCAGTTTCCTCATTTGTAAAATGAGCCAGAGAAAGAAATGGCAAACCCTTCCAGTATCTTTGCCAAGAAAACCCTAAATAGGGTCACAAAAAATTAGACATGATAGAAAAACCAAACAACAAAAAAATCACTTAGCCTCTCTCATTGTGTTATCTGAAAAATAAGTATTTCCCTTCTAGATACAAATCTGTAACTCTGGTTTTATGCAAGCACATATTAGCTTCCATAATATACGTTGATTGAAGGAAGGGACCTTTAAATTCTTGTCTCTCTCCCTAACACTTAGTATAGTGCCTGGCAAGTGGTAGGTACTCAAAAATGCTTTTTGGTAGATTTGGTTGATTAATTAGAATCCCTGGTCTCCCTCTAAGGTCTGGCCAAATACCCCTCTTTTCACAAAACCTTTCTTTTTTTTTTTTTTTGAAAAAAAGGTCATTTGAAAATTGTATTTTTCTAAATTATTTCTAACCTCATCTATTGAGTAGAAAACAAAAGCCTATTACAGATATGTATAGTCATGAAAAACTAATTTCTGCATTAGCCATATTCCCACACAAACACACACAAAAGGACAAGAAAAAGACATGTTTCAATTGGCACTTTCCAACAGGTAGGTTTCATCAGGAGTCGTTTAGAATTATGATTGGTCATCATGTTGATCAGAGTTACTGTCTTTCACAGTTGATTATTTTTACAATATTTCTGTTACCATATAAATTTTTCTCTTGGTTCTGATTGTTTCACTTTCTATCATTTCATATAGTTCTTCCCAAGTTTTTCAGAAATCATCCCCTTCATCATTTCTTACTGCACAACAGTATTCCATCATATCCATGTACCATAACTTATTAAGCCATTTTCCAATTAATGGGCATCCCTTTCAGTTCTTTGCCACCACTAAAAGAACTGCTACAAATATTTTTGTACATATAGAACATTTTCCTCTCTTAAGGGATTAGACCTAGTAGTAGAATTACTGGGTCAAAGAGTATGCACAATTTGACAGCAAACTTCCAAGTTTTTCTTCATAATGACTGGACCAGTTCACAGCTTCATGCATTAATGTAATTTTTTCCCCCAAATCTACTTCCCCCAAATCTACTACCTTGATCATTTCCCCTTTTTGGTTATATTAGCCAATGTAAGATGTATGAACTTGTACCTCAGATTATTTTAATTTGCATTCTTTAAGTATTAAATTATTAAAGTGATTCAGAGCACTTTTTTGATATGGTTACTGAGAGATTGAATTTCTTCTTCTAAAAACTTCTGATTCATATCATTTAACCATTTATCAATTGGAGAATGACTTTTACTCTTGTAAATTTGACTCAGTTCTCTATATATTTTAGAAAATTGACCTTTCCCAGAGAGTCTTAATAAAATTCCCCCCACCCATCCAGTTCCCTACCTTTCTTCTAACTTTTGCTGCATTGGTTTGTGAAAAAACTTTTTATTTCATATGATCAAAATTATCCTTTACCTCCTGTGAACCTATTTCTTGTTGGGTTATGAATTTTTCCTCTGTCATAGACCTGACAGGTTATTTCTTCCATTCTCCACTAATATGTTTATGTTATCCTTTATATCTAACTCATGTATACATTTTGAGTTGATTTTGGTATACAGTGTTAGATGTTAGTGATCACTGCTTTATTTTTGAGTTTTCCCAACCTTTTTTTAATAGTCTTTTCTTGCCCCAGCAGCTAAGATTTAAGGTTTACCAAGGACTAAGTTAATGTGCTCATTTGCTTCTTAATATTATGAACCTAATCTGTTCCACTGATCAAACTCTCTTTCTTATTCAGTGGCAAGTTGTTTTGATGATTAAAGCTTTGTAGCATAGTCAAAGATCTGAAAGTGTTGGTACCCTTCCCTTCTGATTTTTTTCACTGATCTTTTAATATTCTTTGTTCTTCCAGATGAATTTTGTTATCATGTTCTAGCTCCATAAAGTAATTCTTTGGTAGTTTGGCATAGTAATAAATATGTAAATTAAACAGGTAGTGTTATCATTTCTAAAATATTGGCCCCATTTCTAAAATAAAATATCTAAAATATAAAAATACCCATGAGAAATAAATATTTCTCTATTTAGATCCTTCTTTATTTCTCTGTAGAGTCTTTGTAATTGTTCCTGTGTATGTCTTGGCAGGTAGACTACCAAGTATCTTATACTGTCTGCAGTTATTTTAAATGAGATTTCTCTATCTTTTCCTGTTGGATTCCTTGATAATATGCAGAAATGCTAATGATTTTTGCAGGTTATTTTATGTATTGTAACTTTGGTGAAGTTGTTAATAGTTTTGATTAGATTTTAGAGTTTTCTAAGTAAACTATTATATCATCTGTAAAAAGTGATAGTTTTATTTTATTACCTGTATTTGTTCCTTCCATTTCTTTTTCTTGTCATATTGTTATAGTTAGTATTTCTAGTACAATATGGAATAGCAATGGTGACAATGGATATCCTTTCTTCATTCCTATCTTATTGGAAAGGCTCTAGTTTATCCATATTGTAGATAATCCTTGTTTTTGGTGTTACATAGATGCTACTTATATAAGTATTTGAGGAAAGTTTCATTTATTCCAGTGATTTCCAGTGTTTTAACTGGAATGGCTATTGAACTTTGTCAAGAGTTTTTTTGCATCTGTTGAAACAATCACAGGATATGATTTTTATTTTTGCTGTTTTAATGGTTTTGTTGTTACTGCTTTTATTATTAAATAGTCAGTTATGCACATAATTTCCCTAAGATTGAGTCAACCCTGCATTCTATATAAATCTAGTTAGTTTTCTTGCTAGCATTTTATTTACATTTTTAACATCAATATTCACTAGAGAAATTGGTCTATACTAGTTTTCTTTCTCTGTTTTGACTCTCCTTCATTTAAGTATCTAGACCAAATTTATGTCATAGGAGTAATTTGGCAGAACTCTTTTATGTGTTTTTGCAAACAATTTATATAGTAATGGAATTGTTTAGATATTTGGTAGAATTCACTTATAAATCTATCTGGCCTTGAATTTGTTTTTCCTTTGGGAATTAATTTGAAGAATTCCTTTGACACTAACTCTAGTAGTCTTTTCCACTATACCACACTATAAGCAGTAGTATGTGCTTGTAATGTGGGGGAAAGATCAGGGCTGTATAAATAGATCTAAGGCTGTGTTCTACAATTTTCAATGTTGAAAGATGATGGAAGAAGGATTAGGAACCCCAGGGGATGACAGGGTAACATCTTGTCTCAGATGGTGAAGGTGAGCAAAAATTAACTATCATTACCAGTATAATATGGAATTAGTAATACAGCACTTTAAAGTGGGTCAATCCCCTTTTACATATGTTATCTCATTTAACTGTATTAGATATTCACAAAAACTCAGTGAAGTAAGTGTATCATCATCATGTTATAGGTGAGGAAAGGCAGATTGAGGGAGATTAACAGTGATGTCCACATCTTGGAAGTATCTGAGGCAGGATTCAAAATCATGTATTCTTGACTCAAAGTCCAATGCTTTACCTACTATACCATGTCAGAATGTATATTCATTTAAACTTTTGCAAAAGACAGCCCAGAGAGGAACAATAAGAGAGGCAATATGGACTGCCCCTGTTTGAGTGGAATGAAAGTATGTATGTGGCCTTTTTGTGGGATTGTAAAAACAGGAATAAATGAGTTGGTTGAATAGAGATTCACCAGATGAGAACTGAAGAGATCTAACTCAACGAGATTTTACTTTCTCCTAGACTTTACTTATAAGCATGCCCTCAAAAAATAATGTAGTGGGTGGGCAGAAGAAAAGCATTAGGAGCAGCAGTCTGTATCAAAGAGAGGAGAACCTTAGAGTATCTGTAAGTTTCTTGTATTCTATTTTGTATGTTTCATTAATGTGTGTGTGTGTGTGTTTCCTTATTAGAAAAATACAAAGTTTCTTGAGATCAGGAAGTTTGTTTTGTCTTTGTATACCAAGAACCTTGTAAAAGTGCCTGGAGCACAATACATACTTAATAAATACTTGCTGGGTGGAGTGACTGACCTTTCAGTGGGTATATAGGTACTTTTCAGAATGCAAGTTTAGGATAGAGTTCAAAGGACTCATGAGTACAAAAAAGAGAATTCAAAGACTGTTCAAATGTATTTTGTCATTTTTGATGAGGTAAGAACCATCTCAAGCACTTCTAAGCTCAATTAAGTGTTGCTAACCTTACCTACTTTTTTCTTTGAATGTGCTTCAGTGATAGCCAGATTCTGATCATCACCGATTGTGTACAATGCAGAAAATAGCATTTTTGAGTGGCACCAGACATTCCTATGGATTTTTAAATATTTAGGGGTATTTTTGTAAACATGATGAATTTGTTAATTTTAAGAACTTTTAGAAATATTTGAAAATAAAAGTATGTTTAGTATCTATGTAAGGTTGAAGATATGTAAAGTGACAACCATTTTAATCAAAATGGACCAACCACACATATAATTCTTCCAGGATTTTCCTAGTTATATGACCAAATAAATGAGTAGACTATAGCTAATTCATTTGGCTAAAATACTTTATTGTACTAGTCCTAAAATACAGAGGCATACAACCTGGGTAGCCCTGAAGAATAAGAAGTTAATGACAGACTTAAGGACTCTTGTTCTTTTGCCCAGAGGTTTTTTTTTTTTACAAATTGGAGGATAGAGAAATAACTTTGAGCTGGGGGGAATAAGGAAAGAATTCTTTGACAAGGTAATCATGATTTGTATGTTGACAGAAGGGAGAAACTTCAGTAGATGAAGAGGAAGAAAGTGGAGACCTCTCTTGGAGATAGAAGGTAGGACAAAAATATATCTCAGTGAATAGTCTTGTGTAAGGAGAAAGGATCAAGGAAGAAAGTGAAACAAGTTGGTAAATAAGTGGAACAATTAGTATGAGAAAGGAAGGAAATTGAGTATGTCCATCAAAGCAGTTAAGAAAAGTTGACGTCCTCAAAGCAATTTATCACAGCATTTCTCCAGAAAAACAAAGAACTGATCTCAATTTCAAGATATATGGAGAAGTAAAAGAATTTTCAGTGCTTGTACAAAATGTGTGATATTTAAATTTCTTCTATAATCAAAATATTTGCCATCATTGCTTCAATTAAAAGTTTATCTTTTTAGAAGAGAATGTAAAGGGGCTTCAGGGGTGGGGAACCTGCAGCCTCAAGGCCGTATGTAGCCCTCTAGATTCTCAAGTGTGGCCCTTTGACTGAATCCAAACTTCACAGAACAAATCCCCTTAATGAAAGGATTTCCTCTATAAAATCTGGATTCAGTCCAAAGGCCATACCCGAGGAATTAGAAAGCTGAAGGTTCCCCAACCCTGGGCTTAACAATTACCTCTGAATTCTCCAGGTTTTCAGTTAGAAAGAAAAGTTCCTTTAAAAAGGGGGAGGAGGAATTTTTTAAAAATAAAAGTAAATATTAAAGGATGCCCAGGAGGAATATAGACTTGTCTAAGGAGCTTAGTCTGCAGAAAAATGTGAAAAATGTGAACTAAGAGATATGAGACTTCCCCAAAAGCAGAGAGCTGGACCCTCTGACAAGAAAGCCAGCTGTTGTCCTCCAAGAAATGTGTGATAAGACTTTTGAAAATGGGGTGGACTCCTAATCAAACAAACAAGGTCTACTAGTACTCCCTTTCCCACTCTTTGAGGAACAGTAGGGCTCTGCCCCTTTAAAACCTGTTTTCCCTGATAGTGCTTTAAGGCCCAAACTCTATAGCCAGCGTTGGCTGTAGGGGTTGTCTCAACAAATCCACTTACTTACACCCTGGATCCACCCACCATCACAGAACTCTCAGAACTTTCCACCATCCTGATCCTCTTCCTTATTTGGTGTACCCTGAGACTCCTCTTAACTTCAGTGAATCAACACCAAGGTGGCAGTACCTAATTGGACTACGATATGGCCATTCTCACCCAGCTTTGTATTTTTATTTGTCTGTTTGTTTCTGTCTTTATAATATGTGCAGCCTAACTCCAAAGGGAACACAGTTCCAACTACAGCTCCTGCATACCTGTGGCCAGCTTTAGAGAAATAAAGCATGCATACAATCTAATTCTCTTGTCTTTCTTAGACAAAACTGTGCGGTTGACAGAATATATAGAGCTCATCATAGGAGACATTCCATTCAGGGCCAGAAGAAAAAGAGACAATATGGAAACGTTTCTTTAAAAAAATTGCTAGCATTTATATAGCCTTTTGAAGTTTGCAAAGTACTTTATTATTTCTTTCAATCTTCTACGTCAGGTGTTATTATTATTTCAGTTTTACAGATGAGAAAACTGAGGAAAATTAAGTGACTTGTCCTGGATCATAGCTAGTTAATACCTACAGTAGGATTTGCTCCCCCACCCCCACCCAATGATTTAAAAAGAATTTGTCTCTCCCCCAACTTCCCCACGGAACTAATTTTTTTTAAAACCCCACAACAATAACCCTATAAAACAAATCCTTCAACACATATCTACATAGAAAATTTTTACATTAGAGATGTCCAAAAATATATATATTTCTTTCTGCATTCTGCATTTATCACTTCTCTCAGGAGGTGAGTTTCTTATTTCATCTTAATTCTTTTGGACTCATGGTTTGTGATTATTTTGATCAGAGTTCTAAAGTCTTTCAAAGTTGCTTTTTTGGAAAGCATTACTAAAGATTAAGGAATCCCGGACAAAACAAACTGGATAATAACCACAAAACGAGGTATTAGGGATTAGGTGGTATTTTCATCACTGCTACTGACTGAAAGCAAGGGCTTCAAAAGAGAAAGGTAGGTTTTGGAAAGGAATAGCTACTTACAAAGCAATTTCCTGAGAATAGGATTTGTATTTCTGGAGCATAATTTTAAATAGTGAAACATTAAGTTTCTTGGCAGATAAAACAAAAGACCCATGTGAATGCAAACATGCAGAAGATGGAAGAAAGTGCAAGAAAGGATGAATACAAATGCTTGGTCTGGTCTCTCTATTGCTGGACCTGCTAAAGCTCAGAATGAGCCTAGCAGGGAAAGCAAAAGAAAATAAAAAGATGTTTTAAAGCTATACTGGTGAAAAGAGGAGGCTCAAAGAAAGGAAAGGAAATATTTATTGAAAGAATGTTGAAGAGTTTGATCATAGCAAAACTCAATTGATTTATTACTTCCACTATCTGGATACTATACATTATTGAATAGTTAAGACTGCACTCATCAAAATGACATCACAGGACTGCTTTGTATCAAACTTGCAATAAAATAAAAACCCTTTTCCCCTCTCTGATCTTTTTCTTTGCAGTCTGACCCCCCAAATAATCCTTTCCCATCCTGTGCTTGTGCAGCTAATTTGTTGCACAAGTACAAGTAATTTGTTACAAAGTATTTCATGAAGTCCTAGATGATATCCTGGTGAATATAACAGCTGTCATTCATAAAGTGATTTATGGTTTGCAATGCACAATGATTTCATTTGAGTCTCACAACTCTGCTATGAGGTATTATTAGTGCCACCATTTTACACATGCGGAAAGCAAAGCTCATAGAGGTTTTGACTTGCCCCAAACCACACAACTAATAGGTGCTGGAGGCAGGAGATGAACCTATTTCTCTGCTGACTTTCAGGCCACTAGTCTCTTAACTACAGGAGGTATTCTAAGAGGTTGAGATAAGAGCTTAACGATGGTACTGCCTCTACCACAACTATATTCAACAAATATTAGTTAGTTGTCTCGTATTAACTGACAGGGAAGTCTTTAGTGGCATGCTGTGGGTCTTGGCCATGTGCCATTCAACATCTACTTCAGTGTACTGGATAAATACATTAAGCACATGTTCATCCAATTTCCAGATGACATAAGTTTAGAGGGATAGTTAATTACAGAGATGGCCATATACAAAATGATCTTTATAGGTTGAAAGAATGGTTTACTATTTACAAGATTAAATTTGACTGAATAAATACAAAAAGATTTTCCTTTTAAATAGTTTAATTAGAGTCCCCAAAACTTTTTTGGCTGAAAAAAGTTTTTCTCACTTAAAACTGTCCAAATCATATACTAGCACAGACAGTACTTAGCTTTATTTTGGGGATGGTGTGTGGGAAGTGTGGTGGTGAGGCAGTTGGGATTGTGACTTGCCCCAGGGTCACACAGCTAATAAAGCCACACTTGAACTCAGGTCTTCCTGACTCCAAGGCTGGTGCTCTATCCAATATACCATCTAGCTGCCTCCTTTTATGAAGTTTTGGTAAAACTTTAGGATAATACTTAACTATTTTTATATTTGTTCAGAAATAGTCGAAATTCTTGTAAGTTTTCAACTGTTCACATGGCGAGGACATTTATCATGATGATGCTCAGAATGTTAATAAATTCCTCCAAAGTCATGTATGTGCACTTTAGCTATAGATGTCCGACCCAAATGTTTTTCTTTGTGTCAGAAAGAATCTCTAATTTAAAAAAATTATACATTCTATTACAGAGGAGGTCATGAGGATTATAGGTTATTGCCTCCCCCAAGATTGTAAGCTCCTTGAGGGCAGAGACAAGTTTTTTCATTGTTTTTATACTCTCAATACCTAGACCAATGTTGTCCACAAAGAAGGCTCTTAGTAAATGCTTTATGAATTGAATTGAATCTCTATGTATATTTTGAAACTAATTGTAATCCCTCCAGTGGTATCTCTACTCTCTATTGACATATGATTCTGTGAAAATCCCTTTGATTTTTGACATTTCCTTCTATACTTAAATTCCAGTGGTCAATTTAGGATCGAAAAAGTTGCTTCTGTTTATGTTTAAATTATTTTTTCATGAATGAGACAGGTATTTATTGCCTACACACAGTAGAAATGTTAAACACAAAACACAAGTGTGCAGAGATAGAAACACTTAAAATAGCTAAGTAGACAACAGTAACAATTACCATAATACTCTGCCAGCTGGTTGAGATTTAAATGTTATCAGAACATAAAGCAGTTTGCAGGACTACTGAATAGACATTGTTATATTTTACATCAGCTGCTCACTGTCCCTTTGAGTTCCAGGACTTGAGCTCTTCAGGTTCTAGGACTCTGAGCATCACCATCTAGGAAGTAGAGACTTCCACTACTGCCATTCAGCTCTATCTGATGTTTGCAGGACCTCACAAGGTTACCTCCAGACCTAGACAAATCCATCTCAGGATTAATAATGTTTGTCCTTTAGGATCAGGCAAAGAAATACAAACACCAAAGAAGTGCCAGGCCCGTGCTTAAGCAAGACCTATATTTTGGCTGCTCTATGCTCTCTGTAGTTTACCCTTTCTGCTAGAGTCTCAGGAAGTGAGAAGCCTCCCCCAGAACCACCCAGCATGGGAGAGCTCCTAGTGATACGGAGAGTTGAAGAAGTCTGCACTTAAATCTTATAATCTAACTTTAGACATTTTGAATCCTGTAAGCACAATTTTTGCTTAATTGTGGTAGTACATCAGAAACTATAGGTCCTAGTCTTATTGTTTCAAGGTAAGAATATTTGCTTGGATCTGTAATTGCAGACATTTCTGTTCCTTTTCTACTTCAGCCTAAATCCTGGTTATGTAAGGATGCTAAAAAGCCTTAGACATGAAATGAAATTTCATTGATTAAAGGGTTAATTATAATCAATATTTGCTCAATAATTAGGGATTTTTTACTGCTAAATATTACTACTGACTAGGCACTGATATGAAAGATATTTTCTCCAGTATCATACTTTAACATATGATACCATGGTTCCTGGAAACATGGGATGATGAAGTTTCAGAAATTTTTTCAGAGTAAACCACACAAGTTTAAACTTTCACTGCAAAGAGGCATAAGGAATGTTAAGTTCCTGACTAAAGGAAATTTCTTTAGTCAGGAACTTAATGAGAGGAGAAAAATGGGTGATGTTCTTGGTCAGTATCTAATTGTAGGTACAGGAGAGGACTAATCGGCCTGAGTGTCATTCCTACCTACTTTCAGGTGACTTAGAACCATTCTTTCAGGAACAGGAAGAAGTCCTAGGTAAAAAGGACATGCACTTTCTCCTTCTGAGTAGAGACAAGGGAACAACAGGTTGAAAATTAAGCTAAAAGATGATTCTGCCATGAGGAAGGCCTAGGAAATGTGCCTTTGTGGACCTCAAGCAGCAATCCTTACCTTAACACCATTCTCTTTCTTACTTATCCTTTAGTATATACTGTCATCCCAGTTCTAGAGACCCATTCTGGAAAACCTAAAAGACTCATCTGAGAAGACTGCAGAGAACAAACCAAAACTAAAACCTTACTTCACTTAAATCTTTGACCCAGGTGAACTAGAAATTGTACAGTAAGTGAAAAGAAACAGTACAAAATAGGAGGCCCAAATCTTTCTACAGCTTTTAAATACTGGATTTTCAAGGGACTATTATTTCATTTGATATACAGAAGAGGATAGATTGGAATTCACTCCATCCAGTGCTGAGTCTGGGCTCTGGTACTACCTGGGAACAAGTCCAGTGCCAAGGGACTGACACTTTAGGATGATGAATAAAATCCTTTTGACTCAGATGACTCAGTGGACCTAAAAAAAGGGTGACTATCCTTTGCCTTTCTTTTCTTTTTGTCTATGGATCATATCAGGACTATTTGAGGCTATCCCTGAGAAAAATGGCAAAATGCAAGCACATGGTAGTTAATCTACATTTAGGAATCCTTGAACCTGGTCTTTGGGCCTCTAGCTTACTTCTCTCTCTCTCTCTCTGAATAGGTGACCAAATAATGAGGGTAAGGTAGATGTGTTCAGCCTTGGAAACAACCTTATGAGTTCCGGGTCATTTGCTTAAGCTAATTGTTGACAGGGGACTTTTGGCATTGGAGAAGATGACTCCCTCAGAAAAGGGAAGAAATCAACCTCTCTTAGGCATTGCCAGAAGAACCGGAGCTGGAGGGCATTATTTGGATAGCGTTTAGCAGCATCAAAATATAAAATACCTGTTTAACAGTCATGAAAACTAATTTGTATTTTGAAGTTTATGTCTTAGCCTCCTAGGAAAACATAACAATAGTTATAAAACTATTTTAAGAGTGTCAATGTACATTGTCTTTGTGTTTTTATTTTTTTTTAAATAGAAATAGTTGCCTCATATTTGATTCATACTTTACATTAAGTACTTTTCTACTACCTGCTTTGGGGAGAGCCTGGGCTAAGTCTAAGCTTTAAGTAATTTTATTACTGTACTGTACTGTACCCTAGGACATGTGGCTAGGGTATGAACAAAAAGTGTGAAAAAAGAACCTAAACCTTTTGAAGCCAGGCTCCCATCCCATGCCTCGGCCCAAAACAGAGAGGGCCCCACCAGCAGCAACAATTGTAGCATATATTATAGGATGGAACTGGTTAATTTTATTTAGGCTACTCTAAGTTGAATGACCTCCACAAAGAAAGCCACATAAACTCCTGTTTAGAATACTGGGCAGTTTGTCAACAAGCAGTTGTGAAATGCTTATTATGTGGCAGGCATTGGGCTAACAGTTGGGGATAGAAAAGCAGAAACAGTCTTTTCTTAAGGAATTCACATTTTAATGGGGATAGATAAATGTGAAACTAGAGTAGGCATATACAAAATCTACACAGAGGAGAGATGTAAGGTATTTTCAGAGAGGAGGGTACTACTAGCTGGGGTAACTAGAAAAGGCCTTAAGATTTGAGCTGAGGCAGGCTTCTCTTAAGGAAGTCAGGGGAAAAAAGAGGGGAAAGTGAGGGACCAGAGAATTCTGGGTACGCATAATAGCAAATGCAAAGGCATGGATTTGGAAGATGGAATGTCATATGCAAAACTGTAAGACTAATGTGGTTGAATCATGGAGTGCACGAAAGTACGGAGAGGGAGTAAAGTTTAACAATCCTGGAAATGTACGGAGGGACCGGATTATTAAGAGCTTTGAATGCCAAACAGAGGTTATACTTAATCCTGAAAGTAAGAGGGAGCTACTGGAATTTATTGAGTAGGGGGATGACATAAGCAGACTTAGACTTGAGAAAAATCACTTTGGCAGCTGATTGGATTGGGGAAGTGAAAAACTTAAGAAGGAAGACAGATCAGAAAGCTATTATGATAGCTATAGACAGAAGTGATAAGGGTCTGAAACTGGGTGATAACTATGAGAAAGGAGACAAGGGGATAGAGAGATGAGATGCTGTGAAGGTAGAGATGTCAAATTTGGCAATGGATAGGATATGTGGGATGACAAAGAACAATAACTGAGCAGATGATGGTACTATTGACAGTAGTAAGGAAGTTGGGAAGAGAGGAGTTTTTTGGTGGAAATATGAGTTCTGTTTTGGACATATTATCTTTAAGAGGTCTATTGGAGATCCAGTTCAAGATGTCAAAAAAGCAATTGTTAATGTAAGATTGGTGGTCAGGAGAGAGGGAGACTAGGGGGAGGTTCTGGTACAGGAATTGCTATTGCTTCCTCCCCACTTCTATCACTGTCCCCACAATCCCTATTCTTACCCTACAGTGCACAGTTATCATTTCACAGTTTAATCAGGCAAATCCAAGATTACTCATTGGGAGTGTAACAACCTACCCTTGAGGCAAGTAGGTGGTACAATGGATAAAGTGCCAGGCCTGGCATCCAGAAGACATGAGTTCAAATCAGACCTCAGACACTTACTAGCTCTGTAACCCAGGCATATCACTAAACTTCTGCCTTTGTTTCCTCATTGGTAAAATGAAGACAATAACAGTTCCTACTTCCCAGGATTATTATGAGGATCAAATGAGATAGTAAATGTAAATAAAAATAACTGTAAAGCACTTTGCACAGTGCCTGGCACAAAGTAAGCACTACATAAATGTTAGCTATTATTATGCTGTAATAAATGCTAATGTTCAGATTGGGGCTAATAAGAAGAAGAGTACAAGGCACATAGCAAAGAAACCAAAGAACCAGTTTTCTTTCATAGTGTTCACTTTAAAATTGTGGGCTGTGTACCCATTAGTCCTTAAGTTTTTAATATGAGAGAGAGAAAAAAATTAAGACAACATGGAATGTTGTAACAGTTAAATCTGGGATTGTGTTGATAAAGTATGTTTTTCCTATACTGAACTCTCCTAAACAAACAACCATATTATAAATGTTATATAATGGGGCAGTGATCCCTCTAAAGGCCCACACAATCACTCATTATCTGAGAAGAAAAAGTAGGTAAGACAGAACATGACTGGGAATGAGAAGCAATTTCCAGGTCAAGTAATGCTGCACTTTTAGACTGTATTATTTCTACTGTCTGAGATAATTGTGTGTAGGATGGATGGATTGGAATATAAAAAAAGAGACATATGTAACAACGATCTTAACCATCTATCCCTCCAGCACTACTCAAAAGCAAAGGCTTGTAACAGTGGTCTTTCCTGGCTATAAAGAATCTATTATGAAAAATCTAAAGATTAAAATATACAATATAGCTAGGAATATTCAAAATCCATTCCAAAAACTAGTCCCCAATACATTAAAAAAGTTTTGAGAGTGTCCCTGCTTCATGTGAAACAGAGAAGGAAGAGTGAGCCAAATTAGTTAAATAGTTTAATCAGAGCAGTTTTACAATTCTAAAATTAACAGGCAGATTTGGTAATAAAAGAGCTCCAATGTTAGCAAAATGATCTTACTTTCATTCTGAATCTTTCTTTTTATTTGTAAATATTGGCATTACAATTTAAAAGTACTCAAAATGGAGTGATGTATATACATCATCATCATCATCATCCATGTTCTGTGATGCAACTGATGAAATCCCTGAATGGATATTGCTTCAGCTTGGATTTAAAAAAATGGCCTGACACAAAGAAAGTCCTTATTCCACAACTGATCACAGGTGGCAAAAAAAGGGGAAAAAATTCAAAACTACTGTCAAGTTCATAATGTATCACATTACTGGCTGATGACACTGGCTCCAAATGTACAATAAAGCCCACAACACTTTATTACTATGAATATAATTATCGTGAAAATTCTCTCACGTTGATCAACTTGCTTCTGAAGCTTTTCTTTGTTTAAACTTGCATAATAAACATGCAATGAATTATTTCTTTTGAAAGTGTTTTTGCAGTCTTTTTGTTTTCATACAAAGATTTCATAAAGTTGCAGTGCTGCATCAGAGCATTACCAAAAAAAGACAAGAGCAGATGGGGAGGGCCAAAGTGAATATGGCTGAATGAGAATCACTGACACCACAGGCCTGTTAAAAAAGTGCACAAACTTCTTTTGTTAGCCTCCCCAACCAAACTAATAAAAAGAAAGAAAATAAAAACAACTCACAAAATAAATCTAAATGAGAAGGGACGACATAAAGAAAATAAAGATTTTTTTTTTCATGCACTCATCTTCTGCATAGCTCAACCCACATATAGTAAGGCACTATTTCCCATCATGACTGGTGTCCACAAGAATCCATTACAGTGCTCCAGTGCTTTGTGAACTATAGAGAGTTCCTTCCAGATGATGAAATAAAGAGACTGAATGAGTGTGGATGTCTTGTAGCCCAAAGAGTCTTCTGGCAGTCTCAGAAGAAAAAAACTCTCTGTATGTTATGCATGGTTGTAGAGAGTATCTGGAATGGTGTTTTCTTCCAGAGTTATTTCTGTGTGTATATGTGTATGAATTTGGATTATTCTTCAGTCTATGTTCTCAAAGAAAATACATAGGGTGGGGCGGGGCGGGGGGGAAGCACAATCAGATCTTCACAAAGAAAGCTTCAGGGTTTCCTGAAAGCAAAGAACTTCAGTGACCTACAAAACTGACTTGAGAGAGAGTGAGGGATCAGTTTTCAAGAGTTGAATACATTCTGACTTTAATTGAGCTGGTCTTCATATTGTTTTCGGAAGCAGTCACCTGCTGGGAAAAACTCCCAACACCTTTCTTGATACATCTTCCATACATAAGATTCCTAAAAGAATTTAAAAGGAATTGATTAATATTATAACTTCACTCAAATTGCTAAAAGTGTAGGGCTAAAATAAATGTCAAGTTTTAGGTTGTCTGTATCTCATGTAATTTAGAGATGGAGATTTCACAATTCATTATTAATTTTCCTTACCTAACTACAACATATTTATGTATATCAAGTTTTTAAATAAAACAACATCAAATAATGAAAAAACAGCAGTTTCAAGCATCCTACTATTTAAGATATGCATATCCCTGAAAAGAAATGTATTATCTCCAATGAACTGTCTTCCTGACCATAAATTAATACTGTGAAACAATTCTTTTCTTAGATCAATCTTTGTGTGTTTTTAAACTTTTACTCTTTATTTTATCACAATTACTTAAAATTCAAATTGAATCACAAAGGAAGAGATCCAAATTTATGTGAGGAAAATTTCACATGGCACAAAAACCTATCTTGAATATTTTCCAATTATTCCTCAATTTAATTATTTCAACTTGATTCTCCCTTTATGATGATCTCAGTATTCTTAAAGACAAGTTGCATTAGATATTAATTATAAGTATATAATTCTCTCATAGTAGGCATTGGTAAACTCAGTAGCCGGAGTATTTTTGGTTGAACATACCGAATTAAGTTTACCCTATTTCAATCAAAGTCACTGCAATGAACTATCACACGCAAAAGACCAACTTCTATATTTTAATGATTCATGATTACATCCATGATGAGAATATTTGAACTTATTTAGGTTGGTCCTCAAACAAGGCATGGAATACTTCTCTAGGTTGACATGGGAAGTTTTTCCAGCTTAGTGAACTCTAGTTTGTCCCTCATTCGCAGAGCTCTTGAGAACCCAAGGTCACTCTCACATTATATTGAAGCATTGGAAAAGGACTTGATGTATATAGTTCCACCAATGATAATAGGAATTTTATCTTTAGCACAGATTGAGGCTCAAACCAGTCTTTAATTTAGCCTTGCTATGTTTAATACACATATTTAATGCATGTCCACCAGTTTGGAATAGTGGTGAAAGAGGGAGGGAGGGAAGGAGAGAAAGAAGGAAGAGAAAGAGAGAGACAGAGACAGAAAGTTTCTCTGGGGCCAGGGAGGCAGTGTTTATAACCACCTCCTTCTGACTTGGCTATGTTATCCTGGCTGGCCAAGTCACATAACCTCTTGGCCTTGGTAACACTCTAAGAGTAAAAAGTTGCAAAGATAGTGAAAACTCTCATTGAAAGAGGGAGTTTCCTCATCTGAGAATACCCTAGACCACATAAATAATAAAGTCAGCTTCTATCTTGACCTTCATACACTGATGTGATGATCACCTACCTGTCCTGTGTGCTCTGTTTCATCTTTGTTTATGAGATACATCAGAAAAAATCTAAAAACACAGAAAAAGTTGTATGTCAGAGAAATGGATTGAAGCAAATAGTGATACACATTGTAATTGTTCAATTACAACAGGTACTGGGGAAAAATCCAAAAAGTCAATTTTCCTTAGGTAGTGTTTTAATATTGGTGCTTTAAGGGTTGATAAACATCACCAAATGCCAAAATATAGCCATATATGCACTTCTACTTGATATGAAAATTGGCTCAGAAACCTGGTAAGAATAACATTTTTTCCACTTTTTCTTTTCAATTTATCTGGTCCCAAATGCCTTCAAATCTTCTCTTTTTAATGAAGTCATATTAAGGAAAAAACATTGGTGACACTTACCTATTTGCCTAGCAGGTTCCTCTTTTTAAAATATTTGACAAATTTTTTTCAGGTATAAGTATCCCTTTTTAACATAAAATTAGTTCATGGACCCCCATGATGACTCTGGCTCACATAATTCAAGATAAAGTGGCAGGATTCATACTGTAAAGGAAATCCCTCTACCCAAGGATAGTGAAAGGAGCCAGCATTCTCAGGACAGCGAGCCAATGCACACCAGGGTTTCTACCCTTTCCCATTTCTTTTTCTAAGAAGGTATCATTCAAATTAAGAGCCACACTGTGATACGTCTGTGTGTGTTTATGTATGTATGTGTATGTGTATATATATATATATATATGTTATACACATTTGAGTACATGTGTCTACATATATATGTGTAGATATGTATATATGCATATAAGTATAAATTTAAGGGAACCCAAAACATAGAAAAACAGCTTTTTATTTTTTGGGCTGAATTATTCAATGCCAGAGTATACACTCTATAAACAAAGAAGAATCTCTCTTCCTCTCTGATGGTCCTTCCTTGATGAGACTGAGAAATAAATTGCTGGAGATCAAAAGAAATGGAAGAGTCTGTAGCTGGTACACTTACAGATAATTAGCCAAGTTGTGCTCCTGTAGTGTATGTGTTTCAAAACCATGTGGCACTGTATCGAAATAATCATTGCCTATCCCACAGATGAAGCACTTAGTCTAAAAGACAAAAAGTAATGTTCAAAATGTTAGAGAATTCACCTAAAAAGGTAGAAACAAACATCCTATGAAGTCACCATTTGTCTACAGTTTTGCTATATGCCATGTTTTCAGTACATGGTAATGAAAACGGTTGTATTTCATAGACTAATTCTGAGTAGTTCCAACACATGAAGAAAAATGTAAAATGACCATGTTTAAGGAAGAATATATTTTTTCATAAGGATGGTCAAACCAAATCAAACAACTATAATTTATTTTCTCTGCTCCTCTCAACCTTGGAACAATATTAGAAATAAATGTCAAAAACTGTTACCAAGTAACCTTTTATCATCCTCTTCCAGGCCAATACAAGCAACTATTGGAGGCAGTACCCTGTGGACTGTTTTGCAGGGTTGTCAATCACTAAGAACTCTTGACTGATAGACTGATGGAATCTAGGCATCTAAATCTTAAATATGGCTGAAGTTTCTATTTTTTTTAAACATTAGATTCCCACACACTGTCCTTATATGACCTTGGATGCCCAGGACTACATACCTTTTTCCACATTAAGAACTTTAAGTGTAATTCTGATGCCCTGCAATTTGAGTAACTGAAAAAATCTGCCTTCTAGTACTCAACTACTACTTACTTTAGGATAATTTACACTTAGAAATTTCAGAGAATTAGGCACAGCTAGCTTTACTGTGGCATATCTACTGCAGACGGCATCTACATAGATGCACATAGGTCTACTGTAGATAGCATAGCAGTCATTACTTTTACTCCTTTTTAGAAACTAAGGTCAATGAGAGAGTAAAACAAAACTGTCATATTTTTCTTCCTTATATTCATGTTTCTTTCACTAATGAAAAGACAAGAAAGAAACAACCTACAAATATAGTTAAAGAAACACAACAATCTAATTTCTTACCTCCATATCTTCTTTAACTTGTTCTTGCTGGTCTCTTAATTCACCAAAGGCATCAATAATTAAACCTGGCAGTAAGAATAATGTTTAACCTTCATCAACAATAATGAAATGAGTTTTTAAGCTGATATTTCCACAAAGAAATGATCAAATGCAAAGTATTTTCTGAAAATACAGATATTATTTAGGTAAGTGACTGAAATATTATTTGTTAATAGTACTACAGGAATATGTAATACATTTCCTTAGGGTTTATACCTAGAGAATTTGAAATTTAATTTTTAAAGATGAACATTTAATAAATAGTCATAAGGCAGCTTTGTGGCACAGAGGGCAGAGCACTGGACTTGGAATCAGAAAGTCTGTGAGATGCCAGGTAATTCACTTACCTTTGTTCAGCCTCAGTTTCTTCAAGTGTAAAGGGGATAATTACAATACCTACTTCCTAAAGTTATTGTGACAATCAAATGAGATATTTGTAAAAGCACACTACAAAGCTTTAAGTGCTATATAATTGCTGTTATTGTTGTCAAAGAAATTAAATTTTAACTTAATTGATTTTTTAACTTAAGAACTAAACTTTACTTTAAAAAACATATTTTGAAAAGGAGTCTTTTTTATTCAAATCTTCTCCATTTCCTTCTTCCTAAAATACAGATCCAATGCCTTGTTATGTCTCTATTTGTTTATATATTTGGCAAAACATCTTTTTTTCCAGTTGGACATCGTTCCTCTTAGCTCTGTGCTTTGTCAAGATCTAGTGGTAGAGTTTAAGGACTAGAGACCAGAAGCACATCCTTTTCAAATTTAACATTTTAACTTTTTTGTCTTCAATCATTCATTCAATCAAGAAACATTTATTAACTGACTACCTTATGTCAGGCACTATGTAGACACTGGAGGTAGGACAAAATGACACAGTAGAAGTTACCATCCTCAACAAATGTAGTCTGTTGTTGGGATATTATCTTAATATGTAGCTATATACAAAAAATAAACAAAATATATATTAGATAACCTTGTGGGACCAAAATCTGGATGAGAAAGCCTGGATACATAGGTCTGGGAATCATTTGTGTGGAAATAATTAAATGCATGGGAGTTCATGAGATCATTAAGTAAGAAAGTTGAAAGAAGCAAGTCAGGACAGAGAGACTTGGGAAATAACATAGTTTAGGAGTGTGATGTGGATGATGACCCAAGAAAGGACAGTAAGAAGAGGCAATCAGACAGCTAGGTAGTGCAGTGGACATAGCACTGGGCATGGAGTTAGGAAGATCCCTCTTCATGAGTTCAAATCCAGCCTCAGACACTTGTGTGACCCTAGGCAAATCACTTAACCCTGTTGGCCTCAGTTTCTCATCATTAAAAAAAATAAGCTGGGGAAGGAACTGGCAAATCACTCTAGTAGCACTGCCAAGAAAACCCTAGCTGGTCATGGAGCGTTGGAAATAACTGAAAAATGACTCAACAACAACAAACGTCACAGAAACACAGAAACGAGAATGTATCGAAAAGGAAAGGGCAATCAGCAGTGTCAAATGGTGCACAGAGACCAAGAAAGATGAATTGAATCACTGTGGGTCACTTTGGAGAAAGAAGTATTGGTTAAATAAAAAGACTGGAAGCCAGACTGCAAAGTGCTTAGAAGACAGTTAAAGAAAAGCAATGAGTACAACCATTTTTTGAGGGAATTTTGCTAAGGAATGAAAGGGAAACATTAGACTATAGCTAATGGGGATGGTAGGGTCTAATGAGGGTTCTTTAAGGATGAGAAGAACTTGACCTTGTTTCTAACTAGCAGGAAATGAAGCAATAGATAGGGAGAAATAAATTGATAATTAGCCCAACAAAAATGTATGTGAGAAGGCTGGAAAAGATATATGTGAGGAAGAGTTATTGTTGGTGAAGAGAAACCCTTTTAATCTTCCTCTTCCATACCAACCACAGCCCAGGACCACACACTATAAGCTGAGCCAAGGCAAACAAGTAGCCAGAGAAGTCAAAGGGGAAAAATTATCTGGTTGATTCTTTCCTGACCTGTCTACAACTTCCTGTGGAAGACTCTTCGGTGCAGGGAAGGAGGGCATATAGCCTGCCTGATAATGACAGGAACTGTGCTCCTCCATGTTGCAGGACCATCAGTGCTAGTAAGATGATGCTGAGGAAGGTCTGGAAAAGGGCTATAGAGGTACTGACCAAGTACCATATAGAGCTTCTTACTGCTAGAGCAGAGCCTGAAGTAGGTGGCAAAGGGGAAGTGCATCAGCAGGGGAAGAAAGAAGCAGCAGTGGCTGGAGTAACCAAGAGCCCTGTGCTGAAGGTTCTAGGGGACTCCACCTCTTGGGCAGCATCATCACAGTGAAAGAACTGCTGGCACAAGGTGGGGATGTGCTTTAGCACATCTGGCACATCCTGCATACACACACATGACTAGTATATTTGCTGCTTCTACCAGAGAAGCTATATTAATGCACTCTTTCAGTTTGTAGGGGACATATACTTCATTAAGTTTCTCCTGTACTGTACTATATTTTATTCTCATAATGATAAAAATAGATAACATTTACATAGTGTTTTAAGATTTGGAGAGTATTTGATAAATATTATCTCATTTGATCCTCATAAAAATTCTGAGAGGTAGGAACTATTACTATCCATATTTTACAGATGAGGAAGCTGGGACAGATATAGATTAAGTGACTCAGTTAACTCAATGAGACTGCATTTGAACTCTGGTCTTCTTAACTTGCCACTTCTTAACTAGTCACTAAGCTACCTAGCTGCCTCTAATAGTTTAAAACTATGAGTTTTCAAAAGTCTAAAAGTCTAAAAGGAGAAATTAAGGAAAGGGAATTCATAGTCTAATCTGGCATATATCATGGGTTTCAAGGATTATAGATAACAGTTGTAATTTTATAATCTATTTCATTACTGAGAAAAAAGTAATCATTTTGGTATAGTGGATTAAAGATCACATCAAAAGTGGGTTCATATTCAGTCTGTCACATACTGATTGCATGGTCTTGGGCAATCCCCTCACTGCTGTAAACTTCAATTCCTGCACTTAAAAATGGGATCATAATGTGCTACCTATTTTGAAAGCTTGTTGTGAGTAGAAACTGCTTAAAAGTCTTAAAGAAAAGTGATCTACCATTTAGCAATTTTTACTAGTGATACTTGCAACTTCTCACTTTACAATAAAATAATAGCTTGTTTAGCTAAAAATCTAGATCATCAATAATAAGTATTGTCTTCTTCCTGCACACAAATCTTCCATACTCTTTCACATTTCACCAACTGAGCCAATCAGAAAAAGTAGCTGGGATTCTGTGGCCTAACTCCAGTTCTATTTTCTCACATATATGACCTTAGTCCCATAGAAACATATTGATGAGGTATTTATTACTGTAGAAAATGGAATCTGCAGAGAAAACATAGAATAAGACATCTGATCTAGTATGTATATCTTGAATAGAATCTTTTTAAGGGTAATATACATTTTATTCACAATGAATATACAGAAAGATATATAACTTTGCCAGAAATATCTTAAACGCCTTGCCCAAACCAAGTATGTTTTAATGGATTTCTTAATGATGAAATTTAAAGAGAATCTTCAGTTTCAGTATAGATGAAGTACAGGGAGAACATAGACACATACCTTGTATGATGGCCAGAAGAATGACAATTACAAAAAAGAAGAAGGTGATATCAAAGATGATTCGATAGATCTCATATTCATCTCCTGCTGGATCTTCAATTTCATCCCCAATACCACCACCAGCACGTACCCCAACATACATATGGAACATATAGCACTGGAAAACACAATGACAATTGACATTTATGTAGTGCTTTCAATCTGCAAAATACTTTACATTAATTATATCACTGTAGTTGCTAAAAAGGATTTAAATATTGTAGTTCTTTATCTAGGGTCAGAAGTAGGATTTGAACCTGTCACTCTAACTCCAAATGCAGCATTCTATTAATTATGCCTCCCTATCTCTTACGACAAAAGACCATCTGATTCCATATACAACCCCACCTATATGTTTCTCTCATTATATTACTAATAAAATTTCTGGGAAAAACTGTTTAAGAGTTTATGTTTTACCATCAGCTCCTCTGGTTTCAATATTCGTAAATGTGACACTTTTGACTTTCTACTGTCTTTTATACAAAATTTGATTCTGCATACTCTTTCTTAGTACTTTCTGTTTCACTTCAAATGAAATGAAAAAATGCCTCATCAGGATCTTGGCTCCAAAGCATCTGAGATAATAAGCTAATTAAATGAAGTAACATATTTAGTTCTTTTTAATGAAGCTGCTGAAGTTTTCTAAGTATTAGAAATAAAGGAATGTGAGAGGTGGAGCCAAGATGGGAGAGTAAAGGCAAGGACTTGCCTGAGCTCTTCCCCAATCCCCCCCAAATACCCTTAAAAATGACTCTAAACAAATTCTAGAGCAGCAGTGAAACAAAAAAGACAGAGTGAAACAAATTTCCAGCCCAAGACATCGTTGAAGGTTGGTAAGAAAGGTATGTTGTACCACAGTGAGAGAGAAGCACAGTCCAGCACAGGCCACATCAGCATAGACCCCGACCCCAGCAAACCCAGAGGGTGCCTCAGGGTGACTGAATCACTAGCAGCAGTGGTGGTTTGCCGACCTCTCAGCCCACAGACACCAAAGACAACTTAGAAAAGTCATCAGGAAAGGTCTGTCACCCCTGGGTGAGAGTAGAGGTACAAGCTAATGCAGGCCATGCTAGCACAGCCCTGGCCTCAGCAAATCAAGAGCAGGAGTTAGGAGTGATTAAATCAGAAGCAGACATGGCTGCTTCCATAGCTCTCAGCCTACAGACAGTAAAGGGGTCAAACAACTGGTCAGAAGATTACAGAGGGCGAAGTCAAGATGGTGGAGTAAAAGCACAGACTCATCTGAGCTCCTCCACAATCTCCTTCAGATACCTCTAAAAAGTGAATCTGAACAAATTTTAGAGTGGCAGAATCCACTAGAAGACAGAGAGTGGCAGATTTCTAGCCCAGGACAGCATAGAAGGTCTATGGGAAGAATCTGTTTCAGGGGACTGTGGGAGCTCAAACCACACAGGCTGCACCAGGGTGATAGCCATAGCAGAGCAGGACAGCTCTGGGGAGGAATGAATCAGAAGTATCAGTGCAAATTCCCAAGTCTCTCAGCACAGGATAGGAGCCCAGCAAAACTGAGTGAGAGAGAACTGCAGGACCTACAATAACAGCAGCAGCCATTCCTGGGGCAATCATTTCACAGACTAAATGTTTGAAAGTTACCTACTTGAACTTTAAGAAGCCAAGATGGTGGAGTAAACTTTAAGTGCTCTCACCTTCCCCCTGCTGCCCAGAAAATACTGCCCCAGGAAAAATCCTAGAATAGAGGAGTAAGCAGAAGAGGAACAGCAGTCTTTCAGTATGGGAGGCTAGGGAGATTGATGGGAAGGGTTCCTCTTGCTGTGGCTAAAGGGGATCACCAAGTCAGGACCAGAAGTGTCCTAGCAAGAACCACCTCAGTGGCAAGTAAGCACCACTTTGCACAGCCAGGGAAATTGTGCAGACACCATTGGGTTCACCAGGTGCTGAGCCTGCCTGTGCTCTAGTGCAGACCAAGGTGAGGAGGAGACCTCTCATGACCATACCACCCCTCCCTGACACCTCACACCAGGAGCTTCAGTGTAACCCTGGGGAAACTCTGAAAGACTTCACCTGGCCTTGGCCTTGGCACACACTACCCAGCTCAGCATCAAGTAGGTTGCAGCATTTTAGCTTCTAGCTGAAAGAACCAGAGGTCATAACACACAAAGTCAGTAACCAAACCTCAAAATCTCAGCATAAGAAACATGGGACAGAGCCCCCTCTGCCCTAGAAGTATAGTGCCAACTTAAAAGCCAGGAAAAAGGCAATCACCATGAGCAAGAAGCAAATCAGAAAAGCAAAGACCAAAGAATCTTACTATGGAGACAGAAAGATCAAAACACAAATTCAGAAGAGCATAGCACTGACAATATACCCACATCTGAAACCTCAAAAGGGAATATGAACTGGTCTCAAGCCCAAAAAGCATTCCTGGAAGAGCTCAAGAAGGATTTTAAAAGTGAAATTAGAGAGATTGAAGAAAAACTGGTCAAGGCTTTTAAAAATATAATTACAAAATTAAAAAATAATTCACCAAAGAGAACAATTCCTTAAAAAGGAAAATTGGCCAAATGGAAAAGCAGATACAAAATTTAAGTGGGAAAATTGGATCAATGTTCAAGGAAATACAAAAGCTAATGGAAGAAAACAATTCCTTAAAAATTAGAATTGGGCAAATCAGAAGCTAATGATTCTATGAGACATCAAGAATCAAACAAAATCTACAAAATTAAAAAAATAGAAGAAAATGTAAAATATTTCATTGGAAAAACAACTGACCTGGAAAAGAGATCCAGGAGAGAAAAATCTAACAATTATTGGTTTACTGGAAAACCATAATGAAAAAACATGCCTGTGTAATATCTTCTAAGAAATCATCAGGGAGAGAGGCAGAGAAAAGAGAATCTGAAAGGACTGACCAAATTTTGGAGGTGCAGAATCCAATGGGAGACTAAGTGTGGTGGATTCGGAGCCCAAGACAGACTGGAAGGTCCACAGGAGGGAACTCTTCTGTGGGGGTGAACCCACAGTGCACAACGCAGCACGGCCAGTGCAGTGGAGTGGGAGGGCCCTGGGAAACCTGAGAGAGGCAGGCAGAACCGGCAGAGCAGCAGCCGAGGGGGGGACCAGCAAAGCTGAACGAATGGTGGCTGTTGAGAGCCAGATATCAGAGCAGCTGCTCCAGAGACTTTCAGCCTGCATATTAAACATGAGTAAGTCACCTACTTGAACTTCCGGGAACCAGGATGAGGGAGTGATCAGTAAATGCTCTCTCCTCCCCCCTTGATGACCATGAAAGAACCATAAAATATTTCCCCAGAAAAATCCTGGATCGCCGGAAACAGCAGAAGGGGCAAATAGTCTCATAACACCTGAGGCTAGGAAAATAGTTAAGGGGGATTTCTCCTAGTGTGGCGGAGGCAAACCAGAAGGGCAGAAGACCCACACACTAGGACCCAGGCAAGCCTCAGCACCAGGAGAGGAGCCCCAGGAGGGGCAGGAACTCAGACTAGCATCTAGGTGTGCCTTAGCACCCCAGGGGAAATAGGAAGACAATAGGGCAGCTGGGATCACCATCCCCTGAGCTTGCCTTTGCCTCAGTTCAGCTGAGGAGATCTCCCGTGACCAGACCACACCTCCCCCACACTTAACAAGCTAACCCCAAGGCTGATTAGGGAAACACAAAACAAAAACTTGCTCTTAGCTTTTTCACACAAGTTGGCTCAACACAAAGTTCTGCAGGTTCTAACTGAAAGAACTAGAAGCCACAACACACAATCAATATCATGAAGAAGAAAAAGCAAAAGAAGGGCGAAAAAAACATAGAATCTTTCCATGAGGATAAGGACCAAAACACAAATACCAAAGAAGTCAGTACTGAGACTGTACTTCCATCTGAATCTTCAGAAGGGACTATGAACTGCTCACATGCACAAACAGCTCTGCTGGAACAGCTGAAGAAGGAAACAGAAGAAAAACTGGCCAAAGATTTTAAAATTATAAAAAAAGAATTCACCAATGACAACAGCTCATTGAAAAGGACAACTGAACAAATGGAAAAGGAAGCACAAAAATTAACTGGAGAAAATAACTCCTTAAAAGGAAAAACTGGACAGATGGAAAAAGAGATGCAAAAGTTAACTGAAGAAAACAATCTGATAAAGATTAGAATTGGGCAAGGAGAAACTAATGACTCAATTAGACAGCAAGAATCACTCAAACAAAATCGCCATGATGAAAGAAAAGAGTCTGGATAATATCTTCCAGGAAATCATCAAGGAAAACTGCGCAGAAGTGCTAGATCCAGAGGGCATAATAGTTATCGAAAGAATCTACCATTCACCTCCTGAAAGCGATACCAAACTCAAAACCCCAAGAAATATCGTTGCCAAATTCCAGAACTATCAAGTGAAGGAAAATATACTACAGGCAGCCAGAAAGAAACAATTCAAATATTGAGGAACTACAGCCAGGATCATACAGGACCTTGCAGCTTCTACATTAAAAGATCAAAGGAATTGGAATCCAGTATTCCGCAAGGCAAAACTGGGACTACAACCAAGCATCAACCACCCAGCAAAGTTCAGCATAACATTTCAGGCAAGGAGACTGTCATTCAACAAAGTAAAGGATTTCCAGACCTTCCTGACAAAAATACCAGAACTTAATAGACAATTTGATATTCAAACGCAGGTCTCAAGAGAAGCATGAAAAGGTAAACAGGGGGAAAACAAACTTGTTACTCAATTTGGGCAAACTGTTTACCTCCCTATAAGGGAAGATGATACCTGTAAATCTTGAGAATAGTGCATCTATTATGAAACATAAAAGAGATATACGTAGAGGGAACAGGTATAAATTAAATGATGTCATGTTAAAAATATGATTTAAGTATGCGAAGGGATTGTAACAGGAGGTGTAAAAAGGAGGAAGCAGAAAATGATAAATTACATCATAGGAAGAAGTACAAAATTATAGTAGAGGGAAAGAGGGGAGGGTGATTAGCATTGTTTGAGAGATACTCTCATCTGATTTGTTTCAAGGAGGGAACAATAAACTTAAGTAGATAATCCTAACTAGACAGGAGGAGGGGAAGGGGGAAGAAAGGGCAGGGAAGCTAAAAGGGAGGGAAGAAGCAGTAAGGGTAAAGGGGAATAAAAGGGAGGGGGGCTAAAAGAAGGAAGGGAAGGCTGCAGGAGGAAGTAGTGAAAAGTGAAAACTATTATGGAGGGGAAAGGAGACAGGAGAGCTAAAAGCACAAACGGTGGGAAAGAGGATGGAGGGAAATACACAGATTGCAATCATAACAGTGAATGTGAATGGAATGAATTCTCCCATAAAACGGAGACAGATAGCAGAATGGATTAAAAGCCATAATCCAACAATATGTTGCTTACAAGAAACAGATTTGAAATGGGGGAATACACACAGGATAAAGGTCAAAGGTTGGAGCAGAATATATTGTGCTTCATCTGATGTAAGAAAAGCAGCAGTAACAATCCTAATCTCAGACAAAGCAAAGCAAAAGTAGAAATAGATCTAATCAAAAGAGATAAGGATGGAAACTATATCCTGTTAAAAGGCACCATAGACAATGAAGCAATATCATTACTAAACATGTATGCTCCAAGTGGTATACCATCCAAATTCTTAGAGGAGAAGTTGGGGGAGTTGAAGGAAGAAACTGACAGCAAAACTATACTAGTGGGGGACCTCAACCTCCCCATCTCTGAACTTGATAAATCTAACCTCAAATAAATAAGAAAGAGGTTAAGGAGGTAAATAAAACCCTGGATAAGGTAGGTATGATAGATCTCTGGAGAAAATTTAATGGGAATAGAAAGGAATACCATTTTCTCAGTGGTACATGGCACATTTACAAAATCTGACCATGTACTAGGACATAAAAACCTTACAATCCAGTGCAGAATAGCAGAGATAATCAATGCATCCTTCTCAGATCATAATGCAATAAAAATTATGTGTAATAAAAGGCCATGGAAAGATAAGCCAAAAATAAATTGGAAACTAAATAATCTAATCCTAAAGAAGGGATGGGTTAAAGAAGAAATCATAGAAACAATCAACAACTTCATTCAAGAGAATGACAATAATGAGACAACCTAACAAATCTTATGGGATACTGCAAAAGCAGTTCTCAGGGGAATATTTATATTTTTGAATGCCTACATAAATAAAATAGAGAAAGAGGAGATCAATGACTTGGGCATGCAGCTGGAAAAACTAGAAAAAGAACAAATTTAAAATCCCCAAGCAAATACCAAATTAGAAATACTGAAAACCAAAGGAGAGATTAATAAAATTGAAATTAAGAAAACTATTGAATTAATAAATAAAACCAATGGTTGGTTTTATGAAAAAACTAATACAACTGATAAACCTTTGGTCAATTTGATTAAAAAAAAGAAAGAAGAAAATCAAATCACTAATATTAAAAATGAAAGGGGTGAATTCACCTCCAATGAGGAGGAAATTAAAACAATAATTAGAAATTACTTTGCCCAACTTTATGCCCACAAATTCGCTAATCTAAATGAGATGGACAAATATTTTAAGAAATACAAATTGCCCAGATTAACAGAAGAGGAAGTTGAATACTTAACCCCATCTCAGTAAAAGAAATTCAGCAAGCCATCAATGAGGTCAGATGGATTCACAAATGAATTCTATCAAACATTTAAAGAACAATTAATTCCAATACTATATACACTATTTTTGAAAATTGGGGAAGAAGGAGTCCTCCCAAATTCTTTCTGTGATACAAATATGGTTTTGATACCCAAACCAGG
>CM053770.1:566597503-566610743 GCA_028658325.1 Potorous gilbertii
GATCCCATCCTATTCAATTCACTCTGTGTTCTCTGTCTCTGTGTGTGTGCATGTGTGTATGTGTGCACGTGCACGTGTGTACATGTGTGTATGTGTGTGTGTAATCCCACCAACTACCCAGATACTGAAAAGTTTTAAGAGTTACAAATATTGTCTTTCCATGTAGGAATGTAAACAGTTCAACTTTGGTAAGACCCTTATGACTTCTCTTTGCTGTTTACTTTTTCATGCTTCTCTTGATTCTTGTGTTTGAAAGTCAAATTTTCTTTTCAGCTCTGGTCTTTTCATCAAGAATCCTTAAAAGTCCTCTATTTCATTGAAAGACCAGTTTTACCCTGAAGTATTATACTCAGTTTTGCTGGGTAGGTGATTCTTGGTTTTAGTCCTAGTTCCTTTGCCTTCTGGAATATCCTATTCCATGCCCTTCGATCCCTTAATGTAGAAGCTGGTAACCTGCACAGCCCTCCCTCACTCAAAAGAAAGTCAAGTGCAAGTCACGTCACCATTTCTCTGATAGCATGGTCTTCTTCAGCAACAAAGGATGAACACACACATTCTTTCCTTTTGTACATAAGGGAAGTTTTAAGAACGTTTACATTTACTTTTCATTTTATTTGGTTCCTGGAATTGAAAGCCCTTAACTTGTTCTTCTGAACTCCCGTGATTTCACATTCAAATAATGTACATTTGCCTTCTAGTGTATCCACTCAAATAAAATATATAAGCTATTGTTTTAAAAGCCCCCTGATGAAAATTTAGAGCAGGAATGTGATCACATCTTTAGATACACTAAAAGCCTGGTGTAGTGCAGATGCCTCCCAAGAGAATCTTATTATTTGGATTTTTATTTTCTCTTGCAAACTGCTCTTCCCGTTCAACATCTCCACCTGGATTTCAAGCAGACACCTCCCACTGAGCAAATACCAAGACTGAACTTCTTGGTCTTTGTTGGATAGGTAAGTAGATTCCTGATATTCCTTTTCCATTCTGAATTGTTTTTTCTTGTTTCAGCTCAATATTATGACATTTTCTCTTGGGGGCTGTTTGATTATTCTATATGTTTAATCATATTCTAGTTTGGATTATCTATTTTATTGGAGAATCTATTTTATAGGCTTTAAGGGATGAAGGAGTCCAATCTCAGGATTAAATTGGTCCAAAGTTGAGCCACTGGTGTGGCTTCCCAATCACCTGAGGCATAAAAAGCCCAGCTGATGGGTAATTGATCTTCTTTAGATTTGACAGAATTCCTGCTGCCATGAGAGTCACAATCTTCCTCTGACTGTGGTGAGTGTGGAGGCAAAAGGGAGCAACATCTACCTGTATGCCTTTTAAAAACTATCATCTTTAAGTAAATTAACTTTTATTGAATTTTTTGTGGTTTGAGAGTTTTCCATTATATTCCAGTACCAAGAATAAACTGCTGGACTGACCTGAAGCAGGCCTGGCCCAGAATAGACTGTATCATATAATTTTTTTTTATCACAAGTATTTAACATAAATACATATACATTTTTTTTTGTCTGGACCTATGATTTTACCACTATCGAAAGCTTCCTGTGAAGGAAATCTCTACCATCAATGTATAGCTATAAATCTTAGAGAATTTTCTGGGACACTGAGAGATTAAGTGACTCAGAGTAACACAGACTGTATGTGACAGAGGCAGGGTCTGAATTCATTCATCTCTTGCTAAATCCATCTCTCTACCAGCTATGCTACAGGGATATAAACAGATATGACACAGACCTACTCTTAACTTGATTGGGAGGAAACTGTGTATGTACAAATACATATACCAGGAAAAATGTGATTAAGAACATAGAAAAGATTTAGGGAACGTCTTTTCTTTCTAAATAAATTTTTTTCCATACAGCAGGGAGGATGCAGGACAATTCAGTTCAGGTTAGATAATGTGAATGTGTAGTAGACCTAGTCTAAATCTTTTTATGATAGGTCATTTGGCTACTCATGATTAGGCACATAGATCAATGGTAGGATCTCTCTAGGATCTGAGTTATAGCTTGTGTCTGGTGTCTGAGCCACACTACTGCTACTTGTTTCTGAACTTGCTTCTAACTCAGTAGGTGCCAGGGACTCCCCACCTGAGAACACCACCCCCCTTACTATCCTCTCCTTACCACTTGCACAGGTCCCTTTCTCAGTCCATTCTGGATCTGAGACTCAGAACTAGGTAGTGGGCAACAAAGCTGTTAGTTGGCAGCAGTCCCCACTGAGGTACCCCAGTATGGATCTGGTGGTAGCCTGGAATGGGTCTGGGACCTCCTCTTGTTCAGCCTCTCTCTGGGTGCTGGAATAGTCCTGGCCTAAATATTCCTGAGTTTTTGAAGACCTCTCTAGGTCTGTCTCCCTCTGTTGATCTGCAGTATTTGTCTCCACCAAGTTCACTTCTGAATTCAGTATAAACAATGAACAAATTGGCTCCCTATTGTCCAGGTCAAACAGGTTGGTCAAGACATCACTGAACCATCTGGGTTTGAGCAAATTTCTGTCATTAGATAGGAATTATAGCTGGAATGTTATCTCTTGCCACCTCTCAGGAGAGATGATGTCCTTTGCTTCAATGCATATTCCTGCAAATATGAGGAAGCTGGATAAGTATCATATTTTTAGCAATGTCTAGGCTATGCACCCAAAAGCATGTTACCATTCTCTTCCAATATGAATCATCATTAAGCCCTCAGTAAGTCATCAAGTTTGTTTCATGAAATCAGCTTTCAAGAAGACTGTAACTTAATTGCATCCCAAGGCAGTTGGTGCTCCATCCATCATGATGAACATCCAATCCACCCTTGGGTTCTATATGGAACAGTAGAAGCAGCCAGCTCTATTACATCACAAGCCAGGAATCAAGGTAACATGGAACCTTGGGTTTGTCAAATCTAATTAAGTCTTGAGCTAAAGTCTACAAAGACCAGTCCCCAACCAGATGTGTGTGACAAACACGTCTCTAACAACACACAGAAATGATTCACTATCAATAAGGACACAACAAACAGTTGGTAACAGAAAAGCAACCCCAGGAGTATATGGATTTTCAAATTCTAGTTAGTACAAATGGGAATCTTCAGGTTGGAGGGAATAACAATTATTTTTTTTAATTTCAGAAGGTTTTGTTGATACCTTTTTTGCCATGTCCATTATGAACTATCTCCCTACCATGAAGCTCTCCTTGTAACAAAATCAATCAACACAGTGAACTTATCCAATTATGCATCTATGTAGTCTTCAACTTCCCTCCAGAGTAAAGGAAAGTGTCTTTTATTCTGTTTCAAAGGAATAACTTTAAAATGAGAAGTGATAGACACTTCCTCATTTGATAAGAAATTCTAATGAGCAGTTTAACTGAGAAGGAAGGAAGAAAGCATTTATTAAGTGCCTAATATGTACCAGGCACTGTGAACTCAAGTCTTTTTGACTCCAGGTTCATTGCTCTATCCACTGCACCACTAAGCTAGGAGGAGGTGTTGGTTAGTGGTTTATCTTGATCCATGGAATTGGGTCAGAAAATGTTGTAGCTAAGAATCAGTGGCAATTTGGGTGTGTTTGTAACACTGACTTGCCCTCTCCATCCACTCAATTGCAGTTCAACAGGCTGAATGAATGTGTCCTTCTAAGAACTGAGTCATAGAATGTTAGGAATAGAAGTTGTCCTGAGCCCGCTGAGATGTGAGATGATTACTTCCCACTTTTAGTGATTCAAGTGGGTACAAATAATACCGCCAAAAGAAACTTATTTGGGCAAGAAATTGCTGCCTGTCTTTGGGACTAAATGAGCTAGTATTAGTGATCTTTGAAAAATCTAAGAAAACAGGAGAGGTATCACAGGATTGGGGGCAAAAAGCAAATGTTGCTGCAACTTTCAAAAAAGGGAAAGGGATGAAGACTAAAAACTGTAGGTCAAGGAGCTTGAAATCGAAGCAGTGATCTTAAAGAGCTAGTCTGGCTTCATCAAGAATGGGCCAGATGAAGCTTCTTTCCTCTTTGGGGATGTTACTAGTCTTGGTGGCAGACAAGAAATATGCTGTGGGTACACTTTGCCTTGTGGAAAAGTTAGAAGGGTATGGACTAGAGGGTACTATACTTACAACTTTAAATACTATCTCATGTGCATAGCTAGAAAGTCATTAATGGTTCTATGTAAATTCCACAGTTAAAAACACTGTACATCAACTCATATGAATTCAACAGGGCTCAGTACAAATACACTTGGGTTTGAAAAACCAATGCCACAAATGCAAAGTAGAAGGTGCCATGATTAGTCAATAGCTTATTTGAAAAGGATTTGTGAGTTTTATTTAATGTGCTCTCCAGCAACATGCAGGGCGTTGTGGAATCCAAAAAGATATTTCAATCTTCTTGGGTTGTATTAGAGGGCTTTATGGTGCAATGGACAGAGGGTTGGACCTGGATTCAGGAGCACCTTAGTTCAAATCCAGCCTCAGATACTAGCTGTGTGATCCTGGACAAGTCCCTCAATATCTATTTGCCTCAGTTTCTTCCACTGTGAAATGTAGATAATAAAGAGCATCTACCTTGCAGGGCTGTTGAAAGATCAAATGAGACAATATTTTTAAAAGTGTTTAGCAGAATTCTTGGCACATGGTAGTTGCTATGTAAATCCCATCTCTATCTCCATGTTTTTACATCAAATGTCTCCTATGCCTAAAATGCTTCCCTTCCTCATCTACATCTTTTAGGATCTTTGACTTACCTAAGATTCACCTTGAATGATACCTCCTGAAGGAGGTATTTCCCAGTCTCCAATGATCAATGCCTTTCTCTTTAAGTTTATCTTATACCGCCTTTGTGTATATCTTCTATATACCTAAAATGCTATCTTCTCCACTAGATAGTAATGGAGAAAGTAAGGACAATGAAGATTTTTGCTTGGTATCCCCAGTGTCTACCCAGCATAGTGCCTGGTTGAGCTATGTAACACTTAATAAACCAACACCTAATAAATGTTGGTTTATTGATTGATTAGTTGATAGTCTTTGAGCAAACAGCAAATGTGCACTTAATAGGAATGTTGTAGAAAGGTTCCTAATTCAGATATGGGTTGGATTGGACAATTTCTGAAATCCCTTCAAACTAGAAGAGTCCGGACAGGTGAGGTGAGTTGCCTAATGTCATAGAAATCTGAACCCAAAAGTCTACATGAATTTTCTGTAATTATTTATAAATCGTGTTCTCAATCCTTCTGTAATTAGTTTCCCCAACATAGCAATGGATTTTTGGCAACTTTCTTCATTCTACCTTTGTTCCCAATGTGGCTTATATCTTCTCATTCCTCCTAAATTAATAACATTACAGTAATAGCTAATAATTACCTAACATTTTGAGGTTCATGGAACACTTGGCATTTGTTTTCTCCTTTCACCTTCACAACACATTTAGGAGGTAACTATTATTTTTATTTCAATTTTACAAATAAGAATATGAGACTCAGAGGTTAAGTGACACCTAGAATTACATATGAAATTAGTGTCAGTGGCATGATTTGAATTCAGATCTTTCTGTTTCCAAGTCTTGTGCTTTCACTATGCTCCACTATAGGTTGGTAGCTGAGTAAGTTGGTGAACTAGGATTTATTAAATTTCTACTCTGGGCCAGGCATTGTGCTAAGCAACGAGGACACAAAGAAAGGCCAAAATAAATACAAAACAATACTCCTTTTTCTCAAGGATCCCACAGTCTAATGGGGGACATATGCAAACTTCTGGGTACAAAGTATATCCAGGATAAATTGTGGATAGTCTCTGAGGGAAGGCATGAATATCAAGGAGGACTGGGTAAGGAGTCCAAAGAGATCTCACTTTTCTGTTAATAAATCAGCAAATTCACAATCATTTATTAAGTACTCTGTTAAACCCTGGGGATATAAAGAGATCAAAACAAATCAAAACCACACATTCTCTAGCCTCAATACCTTGAACCATATTTAAGAACAGAACTGATCAGATGTTAAGTAGGTGTAAGATTTGCTCCACCCTTCTGCACACACGTTTATTATCACGTATGCCTGCATGAAGCAGGTTAAGTTAATGCTCATACACTCTACTTCTATTGTTTCATTTTCTTCTCTTTTGGAGAGTAATAAGAACACCCCACTGAGTCACCAGAAATGGTGTTCAAGTATTGCCTCAAACACACACTGTTTGAGTGACACCTACCAAGTCACTTTAACCACTCAGGGTTCCATACAACAAAGACTGGAAATGGCAGAAGTGTTGGCAGTTCTGGTTTTCAAAGAAGTTCCTCATTGGAAATAATGAAATGCCCAGGTCCAATTTTGAACAATCCTCAGTCCTTAGCTTAGGGCCTTGTATGTAAGCTTAATAAATGCTTTGCATTGAAAGTGCAGAGTAGTGTTACCAACCCACAACATACCACAGCGACATGTGGAACGAGATGACATGGGATTTGGCATATCACCTAAGAGGGACATGCTCATGGGAAGACACTGGGGAACTGTTTCTGAGAGTCAGGATAACTGGCTCATGCATGGATATTTTGTGTTGTGTCAACCTCCAGAGACTGGTTTAAGAAAGACAAACGCAATTAGGTTGTATGTGTGCTTTTATTTTTCTCATTCACTTGGAGTTTCATTCAGAACTGAGCTCTCTTTGAGATTAGGTGAGGGGTACTATAAAGGCATGAAGAAAGGAAGTGCCCCTGACTCAGAATGTCTGTACAATCTTAATCCAGTCTTGTGATTGTTCACACAGCAGGAAGAATTTGGGTTAATAATGCATAGAGTGTTCCAGAGTGTTGTTGGTATGTCAGTTCAGAGTGGCTCAAATCATTCTCTCCACTTGGCTAGTCCAAGGTTTTGGTCATCTTCAGGTGATGAGGGGTTCAAGCAGGTCTCAGAGTTGCCAGCAAAAGGCCAGGCTGTGCTCAGTTAGGCTGTGTTAAAAAAGACACTCCCAGATGATCCTGATACAGTGCCAATGATGGGCAATGAGGGAAGGAGAAAGGTTGTTCTCAATCACAGGTAGACAAGAATGGGCAGAAAGTGAAGCAAACTACTAGTTTTATGGGGGTAGATCCTCACAATAAGAAGGGGCAGTCAGGGAAGAAGGACACAGGGCAATTAGCTGGGGTGTGGGAAGGAATTACATTTCCCCAAATACATGAAGCAGGCTGGGTTTTCAGTTGGGTCAAATGGATCCAAGCATTGGGAATATGAAGTGTGGAAGATGGACCTGGGATTAATCTTATGGATTGGTACTGAGTCATGTTGCGGGGAGGGGTTGCAATAAATGTCTGAGGGGGAAGGACTTTGTCCTGTTACTGATGGTCTTGCTCTGTGATAGAGACTTCTTTTTTAAATTCTACTTGTTTTAAAAAAATTAGATTGGTTACGTAGAAGTTGAGGAGGGGAGGGAGTTTTCAGGGTTTCTTTTCTCTGTCCCCTCTCCTCTAACATTGTACAAGTCACAGCAACACTAATGCATTTACTACAGAAAATTAAAACGGAGAGATGAAGGAACCATTGTATTCATTAAGGGAGGAATGTGACAGTATATGATTTCATTTCTGAACAGGGTTTTTCCTTCTGCCATGCTGAAAATGATTTGGAAAGATTTTCACAGTAAATTATGAAATTACTGTATCTGAAGAGAATGGAAAGAGACAAATGAAGAAGGAGAAGAACTGAAATAAAATTATCTTTTTGGTATTTTCACTGTAATATCCTCAGCTGCTGTCTGCAGCAGAGTATCAGCCTTCTCTGGCCCCATCAGTTTGCTTGTGGTCCTTGAAGACTGAAGAACCTTTCTCTTACCCACCAATACTTTCAATATGTTCTAGAAGATAAACACCTGATATTGACTTTGTATATATTCTGCATGTACATATTTATGCAATTATTATATGTAATATGTACATATTGATGTTCATATTGATAGAAGAACCTCCTGTTTCAGTTCAGTGTTGGAATCCCAAGTGCCTAGTACAGTGCCTGGTACATAGTAGACTCAATAAATGTCTGTTGACTGATTTCAAAATACCCATCCCAGAAGGGGAAAACTGTTTTAAGTGATTAGAGTTTTTAAATTCTGATATTAAACTGATACTAAACCATGGAAGTTGCAGTTTCACACTGCATGGATAGTTCAGAAAAAGGAGAGAAAGACAAAGGTGAATTAAAGTGTCTGCACTTTCACAATAAAGAAAAGCAGCACTGTGTAATGGATAAAGTCACTCTTGACATGTAGGCCTAGGTTCCGATCCTGCCTCTGACATGATGGGGTGAGTAGGGGAATGACTGGAGAATCGAGAGGGAAGGGGATTTAGGTGTCATTGATGGTGCTGCTGGGTCAAGGTGGCTCAAGGCATTTGAGCTTTCCATGAGTTGTGTGATCCTGGGAAAGTCACTAAGCAAGGTTCTAGACAACTAACTCTCTTTGGCTATAAATTGCAAATGAGTTTGTGATCTATATCACAGTGAAGGGAGTTTCTATACCGGAAGTTCTCTATGCTAATGAAGTTCCTGATCTAGACCCATCGTTTCCCAAGGCAAATATAGTCATAATACACATTGAAGTCAGCCTAGGAGGAGGAAACTATGGCTCCTCACCCCTCCATCCTGCAATCCTGGACTGGGGCAGGATATCAGATTGTGTAGGACAATCTTCTGCCATCAGAAGAATGACTATTTTCAACATCTGAGGCAGATACTGATTTCTTCTTTCTCCAGATATTCTCAGGAATGGAATTTCAATAACCTCCTTTGGTGACCCTTGGAAGGACTGAGTGCTCAGTTAAGTTCCAGATGCATTCTCACCTAGTCATCTTTATTTCTTCCTGATATGCCTACTTTCCAGAGTTACTGAGGTGATGGTGGGTAGGGTCGGATGGAAAGGGAGTCCTTTCCCTCAAATTCAGTCATCAGTCTGGCTTTGTTTCTTTATAGTAGTACTCTTTTCTTTTAGTTATTTTCATTGGAAAACCACAGATTAAATTAATTTCCTAAATCCCTTTCACGGCTGGTAGTCTGTAGTTTTCCTCCCTTTGTTGTCTCTAGCTCTGTCTACCCCTGAGATAAGGTGACCGGGCATGCATAGGTCATAACTAATTCTGCATTTTGTATGGGGCCGATTGCAATGTGAGCAGAAGGTAGATGTTTATTCTAATGTCAATGAGATTACTGTTGCTGCTTTTGGTCATATTCTTTCAATATATTCTAAGAAGCTTTTCCACAGAGCAATACTTGGCTGAGTTGTGTCATATTTTGATTAAATTTTACTATTAAATGAAATTCTTACTTTTTTTTTTTTTACTTTGGGGAGAGAGAGGCAGCCTGAAATAGTGGTCAGAGCGATGTTCTAGAGGTTAGGGAAACTTGAGTTCATGTCCTGCTACTGACACATACTGGCTCTGTGACCCTGGGAAAATCAATTATCCTCTCTGCTCTCATAAGTTGCAGAGAAGGTGCTAACTTGCACTAATAGAAGTTTTCTCATCATCCTCTTTCAATTAAACCCCAGGTTCATTCACTATCTTCACCCCTTCATTTATATTTTGGAGGCCCATAGAGAAATTAAAAGGGGTTACAGATACTGAAAATAACGTATACTAAAATCCTGGATAAAAGAAATCCATAATAAAAAAAGAGAAAGGAGCTAGAGAGTGGGGGTAGGTGATCTGATGAGAAGCAGATCTTATTCTTCAACTCATGTTGATCACTCATTTCAGCTGACTCTTCATGACCCCATTTGGGATTTTCTTAGCAAAGATACTACAAGAGTTTACCATTTCCTTTTCCAGTTCATTTTGCAGAAGAGGAAATTGAGGTAAACAGGGTTAAGTGACTTATCTAGGGTCACGCAACTAGTTAGTGTCTGAGGCCAGATTTGAACTTAGGAAGATGAGTCTTTCCAACTCCATACTCTGCATCCTATCCACTGCACTACATAGCTGCAAATGTCAATGTGATAGGCTTCCCAAATAAGTATATTGAGTCATTCGGGTACTATATCAATGTATTTTCCTTATCTGTATCTACCCACTCTGAAAGATCATGTTCAACTTGTCCACACAATAAGTGCAGAATGTGTTGACTCCCAGCATTTAAATGTGACTTTGGCACAGACTGGCTTCCCTTTAATCGGACAATTAACTGATTTGTTTTGAAGAGAGTTCTGTCTCTTTCTCTTGTTATCTCAGCAACAGGGAATATTGGGAGCTCATTCCCCTGTCCTAGGAACTGCCCATCTAATAAGTAAGGACAAGCAGAAACAGTAAAAAGGAGAGAATTAAAGATCTTAGAAATATAATTCAAAGCAATAGAGTTTGTGTACATAAGCATATTCATTCCATTGGCCAAGGGTCAACTCTATTTCCATTAGCTTCAAGGGACCATAAAAAAGTCATTTTGCTTTCTGAAACACTGCCCTGGCAAATACTCATTTGTGTGCTCTTCTTATACCTAGTGAAATAATGGAGTCTGAGTCATTTCGTATCCAGTGTTTGCAGAGCACTTACTCTGCCCAGTATCTAAATAGAAGAATATAGAGAAAATTGATGCAGCCCTCAAGGAATTTGCAGGAGTTTGTAAGAGTTGTCCAGGGTACAGACATTGGTTACTTATTGGTAAACGCATTGATCGGTTTACATTCTATTCTCTTTCTGCCTGAAACAGCTGAGCTACTAGGACATGGGGTAAATATCCATGAAAGTGAATCACTGTAGGTTGCTTTCCTGAGGAGAAGAAGTATGTATTCTATTTAGCCAAAGGTTTCAGTTTTGTATTTGGAGTGAGATTTCTTTTCCAAAGAGAATTATAAGAAATTCTTTTTTTAAAAAGTTAATTTGCATTCTGTGACTGCACATTGTCTGTGAAATACACAGACACACAGGAAAATCCAACCCAGGCAACCAGAGTCACCACAATGAAGTCTTACTTGATCTTCCCCTTTTCAGCATAGGTCTATAGCAATATTATAAAGGACAGCTTAAAGCCTGGAATTTTAATCCCAAGACATAATAAACATGCAGTCCTCTCTACATTGATTTGTTCACAGACAACAAACATTGGAGAAAAATGGATGGGGTGGAAATAAGGTACTGCTGTTACTATGGATTTTTATACTATCTTTTTGAACAAATTTCTAACTCCTTCATGGGACATTCAGGGCCTCTACCATTCCAGATTTATCTCATATCACTGTTTCATGTGATTTATGCTTCAATTAAACTGTACTATGGGAGGGTGGAGCCAAGATGGCTCTTCCCCCACAGTCCATAAAATACCTGTAAAGAAAGACTCTCAACAAATTCTAGAGCAACAGAAGCCACAGAAAAACAGAGTGGAGGAGATTTACAGCCCAGGGTGACCTGAAAGGCCAACAGGAAAGGTCTGTCTCACCAGACATGGAGCTGGGCCCAGCTGGGCCAGGAGGAGGAACTGAGCAGGCCTCGGGGGCAGAATCCCCAGCAGCAGTAGCAGCAATTTGCAGATTCCTCAACCCATAGGCATCAAAGGTCAGTGAGAGTTTTTTCAGCTGGCCAAGAAAGGAACCGGGAGTGGGGGGGAGGGTCTTCCCATAGCTTCAGCCTCAGGTGGTGGTGACATAAGCTGCATCTGGTGGCAGCAGCTCCCACAGCAGCCAACATCCATTGTTGGATTGTAAAACCCCTCAGCCCCCAGGGCTGGCTTGGTGGAACAGGAGGTCAGGTGGCAGTGGAGAGGAAACTCTACTACTCACAGATTCTGGGCACAAAAGTTTCTGTGTTGCTCCCAGACCAGTGTACATGCTTGACTGTGTCACCTTGGAAGAATTAAGATCTTACAGAACCCCAGAGTATACCCTACTCTTGACAAAGGAACCAAAAGTCAAGTAACTGGTTAGGAAAATGCCCAAAAAAAGGGAAAAAAAATAAGACTATAGAAGGTTACTTTCTTGGTGAACAGGTATCTTCTACCATCCTTTCTGATGAGAAAAAAACAATGCTTACCATCGGGGAAAGACATAAAAGTCAAGGTTTCTGTATCTCAAACATCCAAAATAAATATTCAATGGGCTCAGGCCATGGGAGAACTCAAAAAGGATTTTGAAAATCAAGTAAGAGAGGTGGAGGAAAAATTGGCGAGAGAAATGAGAGAGATGCAAGAAAAGCATGAAAAACTGGTCAATACCTTGATAAAGGAGACCCAAAAAAATGCTGAAGAAAATAACACCTTGAAAATAGGCTAACTCAATTGGCAAAAGAGGTTCAAAAAGCCAATGAGGAGAAGAATGCTTTAAAAAGCAGAATTAGCCAAATGGAAAACAAGGTTCAAAAGCTCACTGAAGAAAAATTAGAATGGAACAGATGGAGGCTAATGACTTTATGAGAAACCAAGAAATCAAAAACAAAACCAAAAGAATGAAAAAAAATGGAAAATAATGTGAAATGTCTCATTGAAAAAACAACTGACCTGGAAAATAGATCCAGGAGAGGCAATTTAAAAATTATGGGATTACCTGAAAGCCATGACAAAAAAAAGAGCCTAGACATCATCTTTCATGAAATTATCAAGGAACACTGCCATGATATTCTAGAACCAGAGGGCAAAATAAATATTGAAAGGATCCACCAATCATCTATTGAAAGAGATCCAAAAAGAGAAACTCCTAGGTACATTGTAGCCAAATTCCAGAGTTACTAGGTCAAGGAGAAAATATTGCAAGCAGTCAGAAAGAAACAATTTGAGTATTGTGGAAATATAATCAGGATAACACAAGATCTAGTGTCTTCTACATTAAAGGATCAAAGGGCATGGAATATGATATTTCAGAAATCAAAGGAACTAGGACTAAAACCAAGAATTGCCTACCCAGCAAAACTGAGTATAATACTTCAGGGGAAAAAATGGTCTTTCAATGAAACAGAGGACTTTCAAGCATTCTTGATGAAAAAACCAGAGCTGAAAAGAAAATCTGACTTTCAAACACAAGAATCAAGAGAAGTATGAAAAGGTAAACAGGAAAAAGAAATCATAAGGGACTAACTAAAACTGAACTGTTTACATTCCTACATGGAAAGAAAATATTTATAACTCTTGAAACTTTTTTCAGTCTCTGGGTAGTTGTTGGGATTATACACACACACACACACACACACAGATAGAGACAGAGAGCACAGGGTGAGTTGAATAGGAAGGGATCATATCTAAAAAAATGAAATTAAGAGGTGAGAGAGCAATATATTGGGAAGAGGAAGGGAA
>CM053770.1:566610843-566633530 GCA_028658325.1 Potorous gilbertii
TGGGGCAAATTATCTTTCATAAAAGAGGCAAGAAAAAGACTTCAATGGAGGGAAAAAGGAAGGAGGTGAGAGGAAAAACATGAAGCTTACTCTCATCACATTTGGTTCAAGGAATGAATAAAATGCACACTCATTTTGGTATGAAAACCTATCTTACAATACAGGAAAGTGGGGGAGAAGGGGGTAAGCAGGGTGGGGGGGATGATGGAAGGGAGGACAATAGGAGGAGGGAGCAATTACAAGTCAACACTCTTGGGGAGGGACAAGGTCAAAAGAGAGAATAGAAGAAAAGGGGGCCAGGATAGGATGGAGGGAAATATAGTTACTCTTAAGCAACATGAATATTGTGGAAGTCATTTGCAAAACTACACATATATAGCCTATATTGAATTGCTTGCCTTCCCAGTGGGGATGGGTGGGGAGGGAGGAAGGAAGTGAAGTTGGAACTCAAAGTTTTAGGAACAACTGTTGGGTATTGTCCCTGCATACAACTGGGAAATAAGAAATATAGGTTATGAGGTTTAGAAATTTATCTTGCCCTACAGGAGAAAAGAGAAGATGGGGATAAGGGAAGGGAGGGATGTTAGAAGGGAAGGCAGATCGTGGGAGTCATTAGAATGCTTGGCATTTTGGTGTGGGGGGAGGGGAGAGATGGAGAGAAAATTTGAAACTCAAAATTTTGTGGAAATGAATGTTGAAAACTTAAATAAATTAATTTAAAAAACTGTACTGTATTCTTCCTCCCAGACATACACTACACTACACTAATGGCAAAATAATCAGTTCTCCTTGTATGCCCAAAGGCAAGAAGAAAAATTATTTTATGGGCATTTGGTAATCTTATCTTCCCAAATTCAGAATGAAAACATTCAAACAGACCATCCTCAAGATAAACACTTTCATGACTCAATCAATTCAAGGTACTACTCCTGCCATCTCAAACAATTAATAGGTGAAATTACAAATCCATGAAGGTATCCACAGCACCCATGTTTTCTAAGGTTTTTTTGTCTCCATCACAGGAAGCTATTCTAATGACACAGGCGTAATTTCCCCACAATTTTAGTTTAGCAATCATTTATTTGTTAAACAAAACTCTATCATCATTCCAGGAAACCTGGCTGAAACTTCATCATCAGTATTCCAAAATCAGTCTTTATTAGTGAGGGGGCACTTGGGTGCATGTAATTGCCCCCCAATTCTAAAATCACGTTTCTCTTTAAAAATCACATTTCTCCCTAGCCTCAAAATACTCTCTCAGAAAGTTTCTCCCCAGCCCGAGGACACAGCCTGCCCTAGCAACAACCGTTTTCTCCCTTTCTGCTATAGTAGCCAGCTGCACCTATAGAACTCATTAGTTAGAACCAGCTGTGTACTGAACTGGCTGTGTACTGGGTCATAACGACATTTACTACTCACTGACCAATAATATGTATTCTAGACTCAGGCATATATATACTCCCTTACATTAATCTTGTCTAACAAGACATTGATGAGAGAAGTCTGGTTTTTCGTGGTCAGCCCTGACTGTTGGTTGACTTAGTGATGTTTCAGGCCTAAAACCAAACCTCCAGGTAGCCCCAACCTGGGTTATTTCCAGATGAATTTTGGGTAAAATACCTGTTCAGTAGATACAAAAGTGTATGTTCCTTTAAGAACTGACCACTCCTTAACCACACCCTAATCCCACCCCAAAACTCCTAGTTAGCATATTTGGCACAAGTGATACTACAGAATTTCCTGTTCCCCTTTAAGTTTGCAGGTTCCCTAAGGACTCTTGCCCACTGAAAAGCACGATAAAACTTTACCTTGACTTCAACAATGCTTGCATTTGTGAATTTTTCTCCAGATGAACTATCTCTGGTACCCTGGTCTTTGTGAGGGTCTCACACACCCTTTCCAGCCATCATCATTAGGACATTTGCCACATGGAAGCCTGAAAGAACAGGGAAAAGGTCAGAAGAATTTGTCAAGTTTGTAGTGGTCACAGAACTTGTGATGCAGGGTCTGGATTGCCCATTCATTTGTTGTACTCTGTACCTAAAACTGCAAGAAACTTACAGTATATCCCAGGAGACCTGATTTCTTTGAGACTCTTATAGAGCAGCCAGAGTTTCCACAGTGAAATCTTACTTGGATCTCACATCCTTTTTGGCATAGTTCCATAGCAAATTATAAATTATATAATTATTTAAAATTTTTAAATAATTTAAATTAAATTTAAATTTAAATTAAATTAAATTTAAAAATTTAAATAAATAAATAATTAAATAAAATAAAATTAATAAAAAAAATTAAAAAAAATAAAAAAATTATATTAATTAATTAATTAAATAAATTATATAAATTATAAAGAACAGCTAAAGGCCTGAAATTTTAATCCCAAAACATAATAAATCTATGGTCTTCTCTATCTTGATGCTCTGTCTATGGGCTGTATAGAGAAGCTAATGACCTTTTTGACAATTAGCAGTCAATGTTGACTTCTTATTTAAGCACTAATTATTGACATTGTCTACAATCATAACAGATTACATTTATATAATGCTTTACAGGTGATAAAGCTCCTATTGTGATTTTCCTTTTACAGAGGCCTTGGAGGTAAAGTGATTGGCCAAAGGTTATGTAACTAGAAAGCAGCAAAGATAGACAGATCTTCTGACTGAGTTATTTCTACTGTGCCCTGATACATTTCCAGTCTCCCAATCCTGCTGTGGCCCTGATGACCTTAATACTAAGATCTCAGTCTGAACTCATTCACAGGGATATCACAAGCAAAAGTCCTGGGCCTGTTTGTAACTGAAAGCTTCTGCAATTTTAGTCCCCTTGAAACTCATAACTGAATCCCAAGACCTTAGAAATGCTTTCCAACACTTGTGGGCCAACACACTTTGATGTAAAAAATGTGGAAGGTTAATGTTCCTTGATTTTTCAGGTATGGATGTTGTCATGTCGTATATATAGCATTAGACACTACTAGTTATAGCTTGCCATGGTTTTTCTGATGTCCAATTTAGGTTTCAGACTTTTCCTTCCCCCTTCTTCCCCCTCCTTCCCTCCCTCCCTCCCTCCTTCCTTCCTTCCTTCCTTTTTTCCTTCCTGTTTAGCAATTGTATTCTATTGTAAACTCATTACTCAAGGTTCCTGGAGCATTACAGCCCTGACATGTAAATAGATGGGGCATGTCTCTAGACAGGAATAATTTTGAATTCCATTCCTGTGCTATCTACCTTTCTAGTCATTTTAGATTGAGAAAGCTGCTCATTACTGACAGGATTTGTTAGAAAGTAAACTAATCTAGTGCTTAATCTCTAGATCAGGTATAGTATTCAGATAATTTAGTTTGGAACAAATACATCAATTCCATTTCCTCTGGCTTTGTATATGACAAATATAACCAAGAAATACATGGGGAACCTAGATGATGATTAATATGTGTTCCATAGGGATTAATTCTGGGGAAAAGGGAGAGCTGTGTATAATACGGAAATGAATAAGGAAGCTGTGCTTGTTTTCAGCAGTCATAATGAATTATAGAAGGTTACCACTGGATGTGATCTCATCTGGTCCAATTCTCATATTACAAAGAATAATAGAAATGACATTTATATAGTGATTACGGTTTTTAAAGTACTTTAGAAAGTGTTATCTCATTTTATCCTCACAGCAAGCCTGGGAGGTAGATGAGGAATCTGAGGCACATAGAAGTTAAGTGACTTGCCCAGGGTAACAAAGCTAGTAAGTGTTTGAGACTGGCACTCTATCCACTACATCATCTATGTGCCTCTATGTAAGAAAAGCTGAGGAGTAAGTGATTCATCCAAGAGAATATAGAACTTAAAACATAAAAATGGCATAACTAGAATCTATTTTGCTTTCTTAGGTCTGGTGGCACAGGTGTCACCAAGCTGTCAGTGATGGGAGTGCAAAGATTCAGAAGAAATCTGAGCTCCTGAGTCATGTACTCCATAAACTATAAGAAAATCTCCAATCTAGCGTCAGCTTGGTGATCATTAATGCATCTATCATTCATCATTCTAAATTTAATTCAATAAACATTTATTAGGTACCAAACCATGTGCCAAGCGCTATTTTATTCTTCCGCATTTAATTAGAAACAGCTCAACATGTTGCTATCAAGCCAAAGCTAGATAGGTCCAGTTGTTATTTCGGCTTTAGTGTGTCTCTGTTATTTATGATATGGCTAGGACATAGTAGATGCTTAATAGACTTAGTTGACTGCCTTTATCATTTATCTCCTTTCTTTGCTTTCTAAGAACCTTCAGCCTTCTCTTAGTGTTTTTTTTTTAAGTAAACATAGTAGGTGCTTAATAAATGGTATTTGCCTTTATCATCTCTCTCCTTTCTGTGCATTCTAGAGAACCTTCAGTTTTCTCTGAGTGTTTCCTCAGCTAGTCACCCTTTATCTCGGCATAAGGTCAGGATCAGTAGATGATCATGAAGACAAGGAGGAAATACATTGCCTCCACCCCCAGATGTTGACACTTTGGAGCAAAAACACTGTCACTTAACCATAGTTATGACTCTGACTAAAGCAGTCATATTGGCACACATCCTGAGAAGTAGCAAAAGTTGACTATAGATATTACCTGCTATGGCAAAGAAATTTTTCTACAGGGGTGACAGACTAGAAGACTGCCCAATTTAAAACTAGGTGATCCTTAGAGAACAAGTTTAACATTCATTTTTACACAGGAGGAAAATGAAGCCTAGTGACTTACCCAAAGCTACGTAGATATTAAGCAATTAAGTCTGGAATTTTAGCTGGACTTCAAGATACAATGTTCTTTGAAGTTGAGTGTGGTGGTGAAAGAGAGAAGGAGGAAAAGGAAAAGAGTAGAATTCAGTGCCATAACTAGCGATGAGACTAGCATGGCTGGAACAAAGGATTTATATGGGGAATAATAGCAGGGGCCCAACATAATATGGTTTGATCTGTAAGAGAAGAATACTTCATTCTGTAATCAACATTTGGATGTATTTCCTCTCAGTTACGGAAAGGAGCACATATATTCCAAGTCAGTGAAACAGCCATATCTGTCTTCTTTTCCTTAATTATGTAAATCCCATGAACTCTGTAGAGTCCTGAGTATGTGAAACAGATTGGACTCTTTACTTAAAGGAGTGAGGAAATAGTCTTACCTAGGAGTAGGAGATACTATTCCTGTGAGATTAATATCCAAAGCATTTTGAAATAATGATACCTAAGGTTAGGTATCTTAACTTGAATATTATTGCTTTATCAAATACTTAAATATATTTTAAAAACTTAAAGCAATGGTAGATGCCATTGTAGTAATAACCTAATGCTTTTTTGTCATCCTTCTTAACCAAAAGCACAAATTCTATTAAGTTTACATGAGGTTAAAAGAATCTATGCCCAAAGAAAGGTCCTGGACCACTCATTTTACTTCAATAACTAAGCAAAGCAGGCCACAAAGGCAGTGTCTGTTTCCCAGGCTAAGGAAATTGATAGGTTCAGAAAATTATTCCCCAGTGGTAATGCTATCTGGTCCTAGGATAAATGCAGTCAAGTGATGACTAAATGTATTTCATAGGAATTCATGTCATTGGATGAAGAGAATATCATGAAAAGCAAAGCTTCTGAAAATTAATTTTTCCTCTTCTATTAAATCAGGTACTGCTATGTTGGATTTGGGCTGCAGCCTAAAACTATAACAAGTCTAGTTGTAATTTAAATACCTCTTTTATTTGCCTCAACAATAGGTAGCTAAGATAACCCATTTAGATAGACCAATACAACCAATGAAAAATAACTTTCCATTTTCTGTAAGCTACCCTTTGACTTTTTAATAAAAAGAGATAGACTTCTACACTTATAATGAAACCTCAAGAATGATTTATTTCTTAGGTCTAAGCACAGAGTCCCTGAAAATAATTACCTTTTTTTGGAACAGAGGGCAGGGTCTGGGATGGAAGGGAAGCTAAGTAATGAACTTAAAAAGAAAAAAAGAAGAATCTGGAAGTTCATAGTATCACAGCCATCAGGATCTGAACAGGGTGATATTGTAAGTTTCGTGATGAGGTTACACAGTAATAGAGGATTTGGAAGTGGCAACTAGAAGCAAGGAATATGATTATTCCTGTTTTATCAGGGTTATAAGAAGTGGATCAATAGTGCTCCGGGTGAGAATGTAGTGTTAGCTAAAGAGAGTCAGGTTTCAGCATACTTTCTGATTACCCCTTCCCCCAATCTTCCCTCCCTTCTCTCATTCCTTTCCCCTTTATTTTCTTGTAGGGCAAGATAGATTTCTATACCCAATTGCCTGTATGTCTTATTTCCTACATGTAAAAACAATTTTTAACATTATTTTTTAAAACTTTGAGTTACAACTTCTCTCCCTTTCTCCCTCCCCACCTGCCCCCATTGAGAAGGCAAGCAATTCAATATAGGTTATACATGTGAAAATTCCATGGCAGTCATGTTGGAAAAGACTAACTATATTTTCTCTTCATCTTATCCTGACCCCAATTTATTCTATTCTTTCTTTTGACCCTGTCCCTCCTCAGAAAATTTTATTTTTAATTATCCCCTCTTTCCATTTGCCCTCCCTTCTATCATAACCCCCCTTATTCCCTTCCTCCCTCCTTTCCTGTAGAGTAAGATAAATTTTCATACCAAAGTGAGTGTGCATGTTATTCCCTCCTTAAGCCAAATTCAATGAAAGTAAGGTTCACTCTTTCCCTCTCACCTCCACCTCTTCTGCTTCATTGGAAAAGCTTTCTCTTGCCTCTTTTATGTAAGAGATAATTTACCCCTATTCTATTTCTCCCTTTCTCCTTCTTCCTCTCACCCCTTAATTTTATTTTTTAAATATCATCTCTTCATATTCAACCCACCCTGTGTCCTCTGAATATATGTGTATACACACACACATGTGTGTGTGTGTGTGTGTGTGTAAAATCTCCACAACTGCCCTAGTACTGAGAAAAGTCTCAAGAGTTAGAAATATGATCTTGTAAACAGTTCAACTTTAGTAAGTCCCTTATGATTTCTCTTTCCTGTTTACCTTTTCATGCTTTTTTGATATTTGTATTTTTAAAGTCAAACTTTCTATTTAGCTCTGGTCTTCTCATCAAGAATACTTGAAAGCCCTCTGTTTCATTGAATGGCAATTTTTCCCCCTGAAGGATTATACTCAATTTTGCTGGATAGGTGATTTTTGGTTTTAATCCTAGTTCCTTTGACCCCTGGAATATCATATTTCAAGCCCTTCACTCCCTTAATGTAGAAGCTGCTAGATCTTGTGTTATCCTGATTGTGTTTCCACAATACTTGAATTGTTTCTTTCTGGATGCTTTGTAATATTTTATCCATGATCTGGGAGGACTGGAATTTGGCTACAATATTCCTAGGAGTTTTCCTTTTGGGATGTCTTTCAAGAAGCCATCAATGGATTCTTTCAGTATCTATTTTGCCCTCTGGCTGTAGAATATCAGGGCACTTTCCTTGATAATTTCTTGAAAGATGATGTCTAGGCTCTCTTTTTGATCTTGGCTTTCAGGCAATCCATTAATTTTTAAGTTGTTTCTCCTGGATTTATTTTCCAGATCAGTTGCCTTTCCAACAAGATATTTCACATTGTCTGCTATTTTTTCATTCATTTGGTTTTGTTTTATAGTTTGATTTTTCATAAAGTCGTTAGCTTTCATCTGCTCCATTCTAGTTTTGAAGGAATTATTTTCTTCAGTGAACTTTCGCACCTCCCTTTCCATTTGGCCAGTTTTGCTTTTTAAGGCTTTATTCTCCTCATTTTCTTTTTAGATTACTTTTGCCATTTGGGTTAGTCTAATTTTTAAGGTGTTATTTTCTTCAGCATTTTTGAGTCCTCTTTAGCAAGCAGTTAACTCATTTTGTTGCATCAGTCTCATTTCTCTTCCCAATTTTTCCTCTATTTCTCTTACTTGATTTTCAAAATCCTTTTTGAGCTCTTCCATGGCTTGAGACTAATTTGTATTGTTCTTGGAGGCTTTGGATGTAGGAGTTTTGACTTTGTTGTCTCCTTCTGATTGTATATTTTGATCTTCCTTGTCACCAAAATAAGATCCTATAGTCTGGTTTTTTGCCCCTGTTTTTGCTCATCTCCCCAGGCAAATTACCTGAATTTTAAGTTGTCAAAGTAGTTCTCTATTTCCAGTGTGGGTGGGGGGGTGTACTGTCAGCCTCTTGGTCCACCCCAACAATCTGTGGGCTTAGAGTTCCAGAAATAGCTTCTGCCCCTGCTATGGCTACCACAGGCTCCTCTACCCCCTCTGCTGTCCTGGGGGTGGGGGATAGACCATTCTACTCTTTCACACAGGCCTGACAGATTTTTTTTTCACTGGCCTTCCAATTTGTCCTCAGTGTTTTGGAGTTGTGGAGTCTGGCAACCACTACAGGTACCAGAGATTCAGTCTCCTGAAGCCTTCTCAGGTCCTATCAATGCTGGCACAGCCCATATTGGACTTTGCTCTCCTCTCAGTCCAGCATTATAGACACTTCCAATCAACCTTCCAGGTTATCTTGGGCTAGAGATTTGCCTCACTCTGTTATCTGTGGGTTCTGTAACTCCAGAATTTATTTAAAGTCATTTTTTACAGATATTTCGCTGGGTTTGGAAGGGGAGCTCTAGCAAATATCTGCTTTTACTCCACCATCTTGGCCCCACCCCAGCAATGGATGTTTCAGTCACCAGTGTGGTTTCTCTTTAACGTTCCTTTATCAAATGCCTACTCTATGGCAGGCACTATGCTTGGAGCTGGGAGAATGAAAGCAAGTGTGAAAATTATCCCTATCCTCATGGAACATATAATCTGCAGGGAAAAGATATTAAGATAATACATAATGAATGCATAACTTTTTCTTTTGTGGGATGGGGGGAGAGTTGGAAGGTGGGGAGCACTATCAACTAAGAAAGAAACATATCTAAAAAGGTCTTCATGTAGGAGATGGCATGTGAGTTGGTTCTTAAGTGGAATTAAGAATTTTAAGGAGGCTGCTAGGTGGCATAGTGGATAGAGTGTTTGGCCTGAAATCAGGAAGATTCATCATCATGAGTTCAAATCTAGCCTCAGCCATTTACTGTGTCACCCTGGGCAAGTCACTTAACCCACTTTGCCTCAGTTTCCTTTTCTGTAAAATGAGCTGGAGAAGGAAATGCCAAACCACTCAAAGATCTTTGCCAAGAAAACCTCAAATACAGACACAAAGAACCAGACTCAATTGAACAACAACAACAAAAATTCAAGAAATAGAGGTAAGAAAGGAGAGTATCCTAGATGTGGGGAACAGCAAAGACATGTGCAAGGCATGGATACAAAAGGTGGAAAATGACATTTTTGTTAAAGTTTGCATATAAGGTGAATTTCTTTTTATGATACTAATTCCCAGGATCCACGATCATAAATAATTTACTAGTTCCCTGGCTCAAGCCTTGCAAAAAAAAATCTCACCACCCTTGCACATCATATTATAATCATAAAGTTTTAATGTAAGTTAATGGAAACTTGTGAGGCTATTACTGGCAAATTGCCTTCTTTGTGTGCTCCTCTAGAAATTAAGTAAACACTGGTCAGTAAGTCGGGAATGTAAGCACGGTGCCTGTTCTGATTGGCCCCCATCAAGATTTATGGATGCTGTAGGAGTTAGTGTTTCCATTATAAGTAACCTCCTTTAAGAATGAAGAAATTAACCCCTTGTATCTCCAATGCTGTCTTGCTGGCTGCCCAGATCAAGGGTGAACCTGCTCCTATGTCACCTGCTGACAATGTTATTTATTAGTTGAATGTTGCAAAAATATGTAATGAGGGTAAAGTGAAGTATAGAAAGGTTAAACCAGATTGAGAATGGGTTTAAATGGAAAATGAGGAGTTAGTTTTTCATCATAGAGGAAATAGCTTTTTGATTAGGAAATTGACGTGGTAAGGCCTATGTTGTTATCAATTTGGCAATTGATTGACAGCTATGTAGAAGATATTTTGGAGACAGGAAAGACTGAAATCAAGGAGACAACTATTAGAGTAGTTCAAGTGAGAGGAGTGAGCCTGATGCAATAGAGGGAGACTTTGCAAATAAGTAAAGGGGACAGATGTGAAATTGACAAGATTTGGTAATCACCAATATGGGGGTACTAGGAGAAGTATCAAGAAACACTGAATTGAAGATTGAAGGATGAAAAGACAATGATTCTTTTAAATAGAAAGAAGTTAGGAAAGAGATTCTTAATATGGAATTCATTAACTTTTTTCCATTTAAAAAAAAAAAACTTTTTTGGAAAAGGTTTTGAATTCCAAATTTTATCCTTCCCTTCCTCTGTCCCTGAGAGGTCAAGCAATCAAATTTAGGTTATATGTACAGTTATGAAAAACATTTCCATGTTAGTTGTTTTGTAAAGAAGACTTAAGAAGTGAAAAATAGTCCATGAACTTAAAAAAATATGCTTTATATAGTTCAATCTAATTGAAATTTAATTATGATTGATTTCTTTTGTAACCCTATATATCTTATTTTGGTCATTTAAAAACAGAACCTAGGTCTCCCCCTGTTATGAGGATGTAATGTTTATAAAGTATTTTGTGAAACCAACTATCATGAGATAGGAGAGTAGGGACCCAGGCAAGAACTGCAGTGTACATCCATAACATAAAGCAAGCCAAGGTGATCCAGCAAAACAAACAAAAAATAACCACAAAGAGGTAATTACTGCAAAAATCTAGAGAGGAGAGAGGGGTTGGTAAGGAATGGTACAGACTGAGCTAAAAAGGAGGGCTGAGAACAATTCAAATATCACCTAGGACTCAGCAGGAGAAGTTTCTTGATCAGTAGAAAGGTAAAAGCGCAAGTAACTAACAATGGAAGTACATAGAGTTTTTCCATAGGAAACTCCCACTGTCCTAACGGGACATATGAAAGGAGAGTTTAAGGATATGGCAGGGTCCAGTGAGATTTGAGAATAGGACGGCTGGGAGTCAGTAAAGAGACTAAAAAACAGAAAGAAAGGGAATGATTAAAGCTGTACAATTATAGGAGATGGGATCAAGGACACAAGTAGAGACATTTCTGCTTCAGAAGTTTGCAAAGGTTTTCCTTTCTATTTCTTATTTATGGTCTCAAACATATCCTTGCACTTTTAAATGAAGATAGCCTGGTAGAGGGCTTATTGTTAACTCCTTGGCTCCTGCAGTGCTGTGTTCTGAGTGAATTTTTTTTCCTTCCCTCCCTCTGCCTTTTTTTTTAAAATTTTTTGCCCTATTTTGCCAGACATTAAAGAGAATATTTATCACACAAAAAAAAAAAGGTTCCTGCTTTGTTAACAATCTTTCTTCAGTCTGACCTTTTGCTCTCAGGCACATGCTACTTATCTGAAGCCTATTTTAGAACAAAGTATGCCCTCCTCTCCTATATTCCATCCCCTCCCCACCCAAAGACACCATATAGCCCCATATTGAGGAAGAACAAGTGCTTTTTCCACGTTAAATATAAGAATTGGCAGTCCAAGAAGCTCAGGATGTTGTCTGGCTAATTTTTGAAGAGGCTTTGCTTTTACGTCTTTATGAGCAAGTTGAGTAGTGAATAGACTAGCCCAGGGTGTCCTAAAGTGGATCTATTCTTGGCATAGAGAAAGTTAAAGAATTATTCTATTGTAGGAGTAGCCTTATTACAAAACCAAGGGAAAGCTAAGAGTTGAGGTAGGATAGAGCAGTGGTTCAGGAATATTAGACCAAAAGAGTCCTGCAATTAAGCAATAAAGATCCGAATTTAATCACAAAGAAGTATTTTTTATTGTTAGAATCTCTCATTTCAGTTTCCTCAGTGCTAGGAAGGATACCAACAAGGCTGCCACGATTAGTATTCCAGACAGGATATGCCAGAGTGTTATGTCTAGGCCTGAACCTGTGGAAGAAATTGTTTAGAACCTGTCTTGGCACCAGTTAAAGGCACTTAAATGGATGGCAGTGATTTTAGAGACAATTCTCCCTTTATGTTGCATGTGGAGCTACATCCTACAGATGCAAACAGCTTGTCCTCAGATTATGAGTGAGAATGGGCAGGGGAACATAAGAAATCTCTCAATTATAATTAAATGTCATTTTCTTCCCTACTTCTGGGTTCAAGATTTGACAATTACTACAATCTTAAATCAACTGTCTTGTCTTTCAAAACATACAGGCAAGATAGAATAAGTGAGCTAGATAGAAGCTGGCTAGATAAACAAATTATCTGAATCTAATGAATGAAAAATCAATTATCAACGGACTTATTATGGGTAAAGCACTGTGCTAAGTTCTAGACATGCAAATATGATCTAAGATACAAATTCAAGTCTAGGTTTTCAAAGTAGAAAAATCAGAGAAAGAAACAGTGGAGTTGATCCTCACCTGATTGAGGAGAGCTCTCAGCAACTTGAAGGAAAAATATAGGCCCCTTGCTAGAAACATTTGAAGTCTTGTTCCAAGAATGGGTCTCAGAGCTTCTTTTCTTTCCTAAGGAAACGGAGGATAAAAAAAAAAATGTGTTAATATAGTGTTTAGTATTTAGTGTTTAGTAATATAGTGTTTAGAAAGAACCTAGACAGTCCAGTTAGATGATAGTACAGGTTTAAGTCTGTTACCTTTAAACTATAACTATGGTGGGGTAAGACACAGGAAGCAGAGCCGATTTATATAAGGGATGGCAGAAGTATAGGCAGATAAGCATATTTCTGTTGGCTACAGCTAAGTGCCACGGTCACCCATTGGTACATAGATTTACATCTGGTAGATGTTGGCTAGCACTGAGAGTGGTATGCACTGGGAGCTATGTAGCAAGACAGTAAATGGCGATCTTTGACTTTGCCTTTGTGTCAGTCACTTGAGATTCAGTAAAAGATGTATGGGCTGTTTAAGGCAAGGCCTGTATCTAGACACCTAGCTATTTCTTCTGAAATACTCAATTGCTTTAAATAAGCATTTACAGCAATAATGGTAAGGAGATAGCTCTAGATACTTACTAGTTCCCACAGGGCAGGTTACTGTGCAGGAGTCTGACCTTGAGGGCTGGCAGACTGAGGCACTGCAGTGTAAATATACCTATATATATAGAGAGATACATGGTTATACCATTTGAAGACTGTCTTTTTAGGCTTCTCTTACCAGCAAAGGTAGCAAGGAGTTGCTAAAGGAGGCTGGTTATATACATTGAGATGCCTTAGAGATAATTTAGGTCCTCCAAAAGCTAAGATGCTATATGAAGAGAGAAATAAGATCACTTAAATACCTCTTTGCCAAGGACTGAGCTAGACAAAAAGAGTTTTATCTTTAGATGTGCTCATGGGCTTTATACCAGAAGATAAACACTCCAATAAATAAAAATTATGGGTCCAAACAAAGTGATTATACATCTCTACCTGTCAAACATTCATTTCTCTATATATCCATATATGTTATATATATGTAAATATGTACAAATATATGTAAATATATATTTATGTAAAAGCACTGATGGGTTAGAAGAATTGGAAGATGCCTTTGCTAATTAGACATTTTATCTACCTGCAATTTGTTGGTTGTCATTATGCTCTATTTTGAAAGGTAAAGTATGAGGTTAGATATTCTTGCATTCAAGGTCATGTGCAAGAGAGAAAGACATCCTACCGGTCCCATGAGTGACTTCTTAAAAGCAGAATCCATAAAGGCAAAGGTATGTATGATGAAACGCTTATAGTGAGAAGGAAATCGTAGTGTTGAATTTCTCGACATTGATATGATCTTTGTCCTGTAGTTGTCTCCTTCATAGGGGCATCTAAAGGAGATCGAAAGGGTCAAGGTAGGTGGCTTTCCCTCTTACACTTTGAAGGCTGAAGTCTTCAAGTAGCCACTTACCCTTTCACTAGGATGGGCCATTGTATTGGATGCAAAGGATTGGTATTTGGGGTTGCCCAACAATAGTGCAGAAGCAGAACCAGGTTTGTATCTGTTCTTCGTAGAATCCGAACCTCCACATGAATTGGCTCCCGAAGTAGCTTTGTTATTGGGTAATCAGTGTCCACATAGTAGGAACTATAGTTTTTTTCTGTAATCAAGAGTCAAAACTTGATTTGGTAAAGAGAAGTCCTGTGGATAGAGTGCTGTACTTGGAGTCAAGATGACTCAAGTCCAAATCTTGCCTCTAAAACTTCCCAGCTGTAGGAACCTAGTTGAAATTGTTCAACTTTTCTCAACCTTAGTTTTGTATTCTGTAAAATGGGGAAAACACCACCTAGTTTCCAGGTTGCTGTGAGGATCCCATGAGAATAGGATATGTCAGGTGCTTTGTAAACTTTAAGGGTTGACAAATGAGACTAAAGAGCCAAGAGAGATGATTACAAAATGCCTTGATGAAAGTACCAAAAGCTAGAAGGTTTAATGCAGAAGCACAGAGATTGAGAGGTAGAAATTTATCTTGTAAGGAGATTATCCAAGCTGTAGGAAATCTCATGCCCCAGCCCGAATGCAGAGCTTCTCAATCTTTCAGGTGGGAGAAACATAACTCATCTTACCCACAAAGATGACCTTACCTTTAGCAATTTGCAGTTCCAGAGCCAGAGGCCCTGGCTTGGTAACAGGAAGTGGTGGGGGGAGGGTGAAGACCTGGATACTAGCTGGGAGAATCTCACCTCTTAAAGAGTAGCTACAGCTGATGTGAAGCCTAAATGGAAGAAGAGAGGCTTTAAGCCAGTGACAGGCCACTCTCTGCTATGGAAGTATCTGTAAATATTCTAAAAATGGATTCCCTATGGGAAGGATTTATTTATTTCCCAATCCCAAAAGTTTATGGGTTATGATAGAGGGAGGGTTGGGCAGAAATATACTCCTGAAATTGATTATTGTATCAGTAAAAATACCTTCATATTTGCCAAAACAAAAAGTGGGATGGTAGTTACCAAAGATCATACCTGAAGATGCTATCCCTAGTGATTAACCCATGGGTCCAGTTTCTCACGTCCCTGGATGCCAATAGTTCATTCTTATATATTGCCTGGTTACCAATCATCTGAAATTAATGGTTAAAGCCATTTATACTTACCGTCAAATGTTTACTGCCTGGCTTAGGTCAGAATTTGCTTTGAACCTTTTTAATACTTGCAGAGACCCAACTTGGTCAGTCTTGCTTCAAAATTAGATGAAAAAAATAAATTAAAATTTAAAATTTAAAAAATTTAAAAAAAAAAAAAAGTAAAAGGGTAAAAGCCAAGTCAGTCCTTAGAACGTATACTTTTGTTTATTTATTTTTTTTTAGCAGTGTTTCAATTCAGAAAACCTGTCCCCAAGTGTTTTTCTAATCTCCATCTGCCACTCTTTGAGCAAAGGTATCCATAAGACAATTTTGGGGCCACATTTTTTTGTTTTTGATCTGGTTCAGTGAATCCTGTGTCTTCACTGAGGTTTTTTTACCTAGACTACAGAACTAGCCTGGTTACAGGTTTACCCTCTTCTCACCTGTACAATGGTGCCACAGGAAGAGAGTGGAAACTGGAACAGGACAAAGGCATTACTTTTTTCCACAGGATCACATTTAGCATCTAGTCCATAAACCAAACGTATGGAATCCAAAAGCAATGATGGCTGAGTCACGTTGTGAGAAACGGCAACGGACAATTGGCCATCAGGAGTACACTGGGCAGTCACTGAAAACAAAGGATGAAAAGTCAAATCAGAGACTCATTCTTGGTCTAGCCAGAGGAACAATGGCTAAAATAATGTTGATTTTGTATGTCTTCTGCCTTCCTGAGTGAGCTGGTAAACTAGTTCAAGAGAGAATGGGGTGATTAAGGGGTGTGTGTGTGTGTGTGTGTGTGTGTGTGTGTGCACGCGCATGAGTGACACATTTTTTTTTTTAATGACCCTCTGCTTGCCTCCTTCAATCTTTGTTAGGAGGATTATGTGTACATAAAGGTGATATAAAAGAAGATGAAGATACAAAAGTCAAATAAGATTTTTTTTTTTAAATGGGGATTAACTTCTTGAAGGGTATCTCCACAACATACTTTGGTTTGGTGTAGAACAGGTTCTCATCTAAACCAAATCCAAATACCTCAAAAATACATGTTCTACTCTACAACATAGGTAAATTAGCAACTTTTTTTAGATTGGAGTACCTGTCAATAACTTGTAAGGAAATCCACTTGATAAAGAGTTTATTAAATGTTGACTATGTGCCAAGCACTGGGAACACAAATAGTACAGGACATTCTTTGCCTTCAAAGAACTTTTATCTTCCCCAAAGAATGAAAGAAGGAAACTAGCAAAAAATCTTTTAGGGTTCAGAATTAAATAACAAGACTGAAGTAGTTCACGTCATCATGGAGATGTCACATAGAAATGGCAGTTTTGTACCCTTTTCTGTCCCCAAACAAGTATTATGCCACAAGTCAGACTGGATGAAGTTACAAGCATTGTCCTCTCCCTAGCTGGTTGTAACTAGTGACCAGAAGGGAAAGAAAAGAAAAAAAGGGTCATCACATACCTGTGTTTCCATAGTAGCAAGGATTTACTTCATCTTCAGAGTGATAGCAACAGCCTAGGTCCTCACAGTCTCCTTTGGTGATGGATGAAACAGCACAGGACAGCCTATCCTCACTTTTGACATCACACAGGTCAAGACCTGGAGCATCTAGGGCTTCAGAGGGAGGAGAAGTTACACAGGTCAGAGCTTTAGACTACAATCTAAGGAATGCTTAGAATGATTCCTGTTAAGTTAATGACAGGCATATTTTTCTATTGTTCTTCCATTCAGCAAACACTTGGATGGGCTTATGAAAACCCTGTCATCACTTGATATGAAAGCACTAGACCCCACAGCAGACAAAATTAGAGGCTGCCTCTGTTAAATACAAGGACACACCTATCTCTCTTCTTTGCTGGCAGAGATTAAGGATGGGGAAAGCAATGTACTCTCAAGGAGTCTAGACAGGTTATTTTTTCCCTTCTCTGCCATATCTACACAGGGATTATGTTGGATCCTGGAGAACAACATTGTACCCTCCAACATCAATATGTCATCTCTCATGGAGCAAAGTTTTTGACTCTTATCCATAAGGTAAGGCTTCCAGGATCCACAGCTGACACTCTCACACACACTAACATTAAGAGCAGTAAGGGAACAAATAAAGTAGACTTTTTATTACCTCAAGCAGATTTAACTCATCTTTGTCCCTTTAAACACAGATCCTACAAAGAACTGTACCTGGGAGAGTGAACGGACACTTGAGCACCTTCACCTTGTGAACAGTCTTACTTCCATCAGCATCTAGGCCTGAGACCCCAATAGGCATCATGTAATAGGTATCCTGGAGAGACAGGCAGGCCAGGACAGTAAATAAACAGGCAAGAACATTAAAGGCTTTGCTCTAGGCTGACCTCACTTACCCATTCAGTAACATAACATCCAGAATAGGAAGCTTCAAGCTGGATGGACTCAAGTGAGCTGTAGGTGATCCAAGTCCCACAGAGTGAATCATTCTGTAGTGAGTGTAGCATCCCTTTGTTGTCTGAAAAGGGAGCAGCTCAAAAGTCAGTATGTGAACATCTGTTAATAGAAGAGGTTCGCAAGATTTCCAGTGACAGAGAAGTTAGAAGAGGAAGGGATGAAGAACATCAGAAGTCCTTTAGGTGTGTTTAGAGTTGGGTTGTTCATCCATTTCCTTTAGAATTTTAAATTACTCTTGAGAGTTGGGAAGGGAGGGATGGTAGAGAAAGGAGAAGATCACATAGTTTTGAATCAAAAAGAAAGATTATTTTTTTTACTCTAGCCTGACTACTAAGAGTTTTTTGCTCATTCATCCTTACCCCAAGCTATCAGTCCAGGGTTTTTTCCATAGTGACTTAGAAGAGGCAGTGTAAACTGAAAACTCCTCAGTCCACAAGAGAGTGTTCCAGGATGGTTCAAGTCTTCAGTCTCTCCCAGGCTCCTGCAAACGAAAGCTAAGAGGGTAAGAAGGAAAATCCACAGCATTTTAGTGCTGGTCTACCACAGTCCTCTTGTTTTATTCTCCTCACTCCTCAAACTTTCTTACCTTCAGAAGGGCTTTTTGTACCCAGATGAGGGGCCATGAGCCAGGTGCACACCTCAACAGAAATCAGCTGGGAAACTTCTGAGGCCTCTCATTGCATAAGACCTGTGGTTGCCTCCCCAAGGTTTGCAGCTGGGTGTGGCCACGTTTCACAATTCATCCTTCCAGATGTTTAATGACATGGAGAAAGTCTCTAGTTCCTATGGAGGACTTTTCTAATGCTGTTTAGTGTATCATTTATTCTAATGAGAAGTTACTCATTTCACCTTTAAACCAAAACGCTCCACCTTTATTGCTGAAAAGTCTTCCCAAGTCTAGATGAATCTCTGTTAAGTTATCCTCAAATCTGGAGTAGTCTTCCATGAGCAATCCCTGCTCAGGTGGAATCTGAGTTTGAAACTTTAGATAAGATTTTAGTTGTTATACTCATTTGAAACCATTCCTTAGCCCTAAGAGAGAACCAGACACAATCCTTGTGCTGGTTCATACACAATATTGATGATTTGGTTTGCCCTACTGGTTTTCCTTGAATGATCTGGGGATAGAAGCTTGGATTAGGGCTTCAGTTGCTTACCAAGGCTAATCTTGCCTCCCTACTTATTCTTTGTGGCACATCCTTTATTCTTTCCCTAGTTTTGAATTCAGTCCTACCAGATTAGTTGCTTTTCAGGTTTAGGTGCTGGTTTCTCATCGTTTAGATATTAGATGCAAAGACAATAACAGAATTTTGCTTACACGTAATTTAGAGTCAATTAATAAGCATTTACTAAGCACCTAACATATGCTAGACACTAGACTTTAAGAAGGCAAAGACAAAGATTGTGGGGACAACATACGCATATGTTGAAAGCTACAGAATAAAAAGAAACAGAATGGTGCAAGATAAACATAAAGTAGTTAAATATTTGGTGGCTAGGGGCGCAGTGGATAGAGTGCTTAGCTAAGAATCAGAAAGACATCTTGCTGAGTTCAAATTTGGCCACAGACACTTACTGTGTGATCCTTGGTAAGTCACTTAATCAAGTTGACCTCATTTTCCTTATCTGAAATAGCAAGACACTTCCAGGATCTTTGCCAAGAAAACCCCAAGTGAGGTCACAAAGCATCAGAGGCAACTGAAAAATCATTAAATACAAGGGAGTTAGTAATGGAGAGGGTTAGCTGTTGTGGCAATCAGGAAAGGTTTAGTGGGGGAAGTGGCACTTGACCTACATCTTGACTGAAGAGAGGGATTCTATGAGGTAATGATAAATGAAGGAGTCGATTTTTGAGACAGTGTCTTGCATTTGAGCCTCGCAACTCTATGAGGGAAGGACTATTATCATCTCAATTTTACTAATGAGAAAACTGAGCCTAAAGAACTCAAGGTACTTGCCCAGGGTCAGTTACCTGATAAGTAAGTGTCTGAGGCAGAATATGAGCCCATATTTTTCATATGACTCCATGCTGAGTACTTTGCCAATTGCTTTATGCTGTTTCTCCACTTTTTAGACTGAACCTGCCCTTGTAACAAATAAATACAAATATGCAAGAAGACCCAAGATGGTGATGGTATTCAAATATAAACGTGTGTATGTATATCTATTTGTATGTATATATGTATACATATAGTATATATATATATATATACACACACACACACACACTAGAATGTATTATATAGTGTGCTTATGTATACGTATGTGTGTGTGTATGTGTGTGTGTGTGTGTGTGTGTGTGTGTGTGTGTGTATGTGTCTTCTCTAGTAGTCAGTTCCTTGACTCCCTGCCATGAGAGGGAGGTATGTTTCAGCATATATTCGCCAGGGCTGTCACTGGTGTTTTAATCATTCAGTTTCTTTTTTAGTGATCTTTTCATTCATATTGTTTTAAAAATTTATTAATTTAGTTTTAGTTTTCAACATTCATTTCCCCAAAATTTTGAGTTCTAAATTTCCTCCCCATCTCTCTACTCCCCAACCCTGCTATGGCAGGCATTCTGTTTGCCCCTTCCCTCAATCTGCCCTCCCTTTTTATCTCTCCCCGCCCATTCCCTTCCCTTTACTTTCTTTACTGCAAAATGAGATAGAGTGTCTTGTATGGGAAACAGAAGGACAATTTGTTAGAGTATAGAAAGTGGGAAGGGAAATACTGCATAATGTAAAGATGTAAAGATATGTTGGAGCCAGGTTGTGAAGGGTTTTAAAAGCTGAACAGAATTTATATTATATCTTAATGGCAATAGGGAACCATTGAAATTTGTTGAATAGAGAAGGCACCTGGTCAGATCTATAGTTGTGTAAAACCTCTTGGGAAGCTGTGTGGAGGAAGGCCTAGAGTGAGGAAAGATTTGCAGCAGGGAGACAAATTAGGAGGCAGTGGCAATAGTCTAGGAAAGAGGTAGTCATTGCCTAAAAAAAAAAAAAAAGGTGGTGTATGAATAGAGAAAAGGGGTCAGATATGAGGAGGGATTTTGTGGAGGTAGGCATCAATTGTTCCTCTTTCGTCACTGTGCCGAACTCAGTCATTCAAGAAGCTATTGCAAGGAATGATCAGAGTACATCCACAGTCTATGAGAGAGTCATACCATGGAGGATGTAACATCCTTGAACTACTACAAAATGTCTCTCTGGGTTACTGTTGAAGACAGAAAGCTGAGCCAAATTGTCCTTTAGATGAATTAAAGAATAACACATTTCCAAGGTTGGCTGTGGAGTCATTTGATCTATCTCCTGCCTAAAGTATTAATCCTTTTCAACAAAATCCTATAAAAGTGGTCAGCTAATCTTCAGGGGTGTGAAATTCATTTTTTAAAAAGGTGGTCCCACTTTAGATTGGAATAACTCTAACTTTAGGAAATGTTTCTTGGTTTGAGCTGAAATCTTCCTCACTGGAACTTTTTAGTTCTCTATCATGAAATCATATAGAAGAATTCTGATCCCTCTTTATAGGACCATTCAAATATTTGAATATTGCTCTTCTGTTCTCCAGGCTCAACTCTGCCAATTTATTTATCCAGTCTTTGTATGGTAACCATCATGGAGTAATGGAACAATCCTGGTCTTGGATTCTGAAGTCCAAGAATGGGATACCCAGCTTTAAATACCCCGGAGGTCTTGCTAAAGTTGTTCAACCTTAATGGAATTCCATTTCCTCACATGAAGAGGTTGGACTGTGGAATTTCCAAGATCCCTTCTAAATGTAAACCTATGACTCAGTGGTTATTTCATAATGTCCCCATTCCCCCAATCCTATTACTTAAATTTGAATACCTTACTCCAGATGCAATTCTTCCAGGACAGAATATCTCTTTCACTCTGGATACTAATCTAGTATGACATTTTTTATGCATTTTTGTGCATTTATATTTATTTTCCTAAATTGGCTAACCATCATCCAAAAATTATGCTCTGAACAATTCAGTTAGTTTTACTCCATGAGCAAAGTTAAAAGTTTTAAAGCATTTATTAAATATTTCCCCTGGGTCAGGCATTGTACCAAGCACTAAGAATATTAATATAACCAAAAAAAACAAACAAAAAAACCCCCTCCAAAATTAACAAAAAGAGCCAACCTCTGCCCTTAAGAAGCTTAAATTTTAATGGCGAAGCCTATACATTAAAAAACAAACAGAAAAGGGAGTAGAAGAAGTAAGGGAGAAGTCATAAGAAGTGTCACCTTGGGGGCAGAGCCAAGATGGCGGAGTAGAAAGATTCACATATGCTAGCGCCGAAACCACAGCCCATGGATTTCCTGTAAAAAGAACTCCCAACAAATTCTGGAGCAGTGGAAGCCATGCAGCAACAGAGTGAAGGAGATTTCCATTCCAGAGAGCCCTGAAAAACTGATCCCAAAGGTCCATCATGCACCGAGCCCAGAGCAGAGCCCAGCCGTGCCCTGACCACATGGCACTGATAGGAGCAGATCTGAGCAGGCTTCAGGGACGGAATCTCTAGCAGCCGCGAAGGTCTCTCCACCCACAGGTGCTTCAGGTCAGTGAGAGAGACTTCTGGGCTGTCTGAGAGGGGATCAGGTGTCTCCATAACTCAGGCCCCCTTGGGAGGCAGCCACAGAGGCAGCAGGCAGCCAGAGGCTCCCAGAGCAGGGAAGACCTCAGATATATTACTGAAGGTCTCTGCATAAACCTTCTGAGGGAACTGAGCCTGAGAGGTGGCTCTGACCCCACTGGAGCACCAGAACTTAAGCTCACATTGAATGGCAGCTGGACCTGCCCCTGAAAGCCCTGAGGCTGGGGAGCAGCATTTGAATCTCAGACCTCAAGCACTAGCTAGGTAGATCTAGGCGGGGCTGGACAGGAATCTCAGAAGTCAAGTAACTGGCTGGGAAAATGCCCAGAAAAGGGAAAAAAATAAGACCATAGAAGGTTATTTTCTTGGTGAGCAGATATTTCCTCCTTTCCTTTCTGATGAGGAAGAAAAATGCTTAACATCAGGGAAAGATATAGGAGTCAAGGCCTCTGTATCTCAAACATCTGAAATAGATATCCAATGGGCTCAGGCCATGGAAGAGCTCAAAAAGGATTTTGAAAATCAAGTTAGACAGGTGGAGGAAAAACTGAAAAGAGAAATGAGAGAGATGAAAGAAAAGCATGAAAAATGGGTCAATACTTTGCTAAAGGAGACCCAAAAAAATGCTGAA
>CM053770.1:566634030-566662224 GCA_028658325.1 Potorous gilbertii
AGTCAACATTTGGGGAGGGACAGGATCAAAAGAGAAACAATGGGGGGCAGGATAGGAGGGAGGGAAATATAGTTAGTCTTACACAACATGACTATTATGGAAGTCATTTGAAAAACTACACAGATATGGCCTATATTGAATTGCCTGCCTTCCCAAAGTGAATGAGTGGGGAGGGAGGAATGGGGAGAAGTTGGAACTCAAAGTTTTAGGAACAACTGTTGAGTAATGTTCTTGCTACTAGGAAATAAGAAAAACAGGTAATGGGAAATAGAAAGTTATCTGGCCCTACAGGACAAAAGAGAAGATGGAGACAAGGGAAAGGAGGGATGATAGAAGAGAGGACAGATTGATGATAGGGGAAATTAGAATGCTTGGTGTATTGGGGTGTGGGGGAGGACAAATGAGAAGAAAATTTGGAACCCAAAACTTTGTGAAAATGAATGTAAAAAGTTAAATAAATAAATTTATATTAAAAAAAAAAGAAGTGTGACCTCATGGGAAATGAAGAGATGGCTGTACTGGTCACCCTTCTTAAATAAAAATTCTTGGAAAAGCCATACTATTAGAAAGAGGAGACCCAAGGCCCAGGAGGATACTTCTGAGGTGAGAGCTCCAGCGCTGACAATGTTGTGAGGGCATGGTAGAAAAGTTAAGAGGAGAGTAATCTGGTGGGGAGTGGGGAGTTTTAGCAAATATAATGATACCTTTTCCAATACGTCAGGAATTGCTCTTCCATCAAATCGGTTGTTAATGAAGCTGAAATTTGCTTTCTAGACTCTTCATTGATGTAGATTCTTTGCCTTCATGATCCATTATGACTAATTATCACTTAGTCATAGCTCTATCCATAGACCATATGCAGGTAAGACAGAGAGGCAGCTGATATGGTAGATAAAGACACTGATCTTTGAGGGAGGAAAACTTGGCTTCAGATCCTACAAACTTATTGACTGTGCACACCTGAGCAAGTTATTACACCTCTCTGAAACCCTGAGAAATAGAGTTGATAACAATAACTTCCCAGGATTGTTGTGATGCTCAAGTAGAACATATGTAAAGCACATGGAAAACTAAAGAAACGCTGTATTAGCTAATATAATTATGATGTGTCAGAGGGAGGACTGACCCTATCACTGGTTTTCTAATCACTCCACCACCCTGCCTGATTGAGTATTACGGTTTTAGAGGTAAAAGGGAGTTCAGAGGTCATCTTGTCCAATTCCTTCAGGTTAGGGATATACTTTAGCCAGTTCTAACAGGTTTGAAAGAAGATGATTAGATCTTTATTGTGAGAATTTTCACCTTGGAAATAAACCTTCTCAATCAAGCCTTCAACATCAGGGCTTGAGTTTTGTTTTGTTGATTGATTAGACTTAAAGTATTAATAATGCATATTAATCTTGAAAGTATGTGCATAAATCCTCCCTGCTTCCCCAGAATCCAACTGTTAAACATTAACCAGCATACCTGTGAAATAGGCGCTGGGACTTGCTCAAGTTCACACACAGAACAAGCTTTGGGTGACTTTCAATTCAATTCAACCACTTGTATTAAGGAATTAAGCACCTATTATGTACTCATTACTCTACTGGTGTGTGTGGTAGAGTGTGCATGTGGAGATGGAGAGTGTTATCCCTCATTGGATTTACCTTCTAATAGGAATATAAGATATGATTTGTTGTTTAGTCATTTTTAGTTGTGCCCAACTCTTTGGGATCCCTTTTGGGGTTTTCTTGGCAAAAATACTGCAGCCGTTTTCCATTTCCTTCTCCAGCTCATTTTACAGATGAGGAAACTGAGGTGAACAGGGTTAAGTGACTGAGTTGCTCAATGTCATACGGCTAGTAAGTATCTGAGGCAAGATTTGAATTCAGAAAGATGTCTTCCCAACTCCATTCTGGGTACTCTATCCACTGTGGTATGTAGCTGTGCAAAAGAGACAGTAGAAATAATTTAATGCATGATGAAAGTATTAAGAAGAGGCAAAAAAAATGTTATTTGAGGCCTGGAAGTGAAACAGGAAGCTTATTACTGAGAAGTGTAGTATACTGCAAAGAGCCCAGGACTGGCAATCAGGAGAAGACTTCGTTCATGTCCTGCCTCTGATGCTTACTAGTTAGTGGCATCAGCATTAACAAGTTGCTTAACTCTACACCTGGGCTCTTCCATGAATAAAATGGAGATAATGATACCTGTAGTATTTACTTCACAGGATGTTTATGAGGATAAGATGCACTGATATTGCCAACCTTAAATCCTGCACAAATGTCCTCTTTTATTCCTGACTAGGGAGGAGTGAGAGAGATAAAGATGGAAAATCTGTGCAGAAACATTCTACCTTTGAGGTGAGGACTCTAAGGCATAGCTGACATCTAAATAATGTACTCTGATGAAGATGTGTGTTTACAGAAAGAAGGATAAAATGAGCTTATAAAGAGATAGCATTTCACTAATGCTATCAGCATGTCTGCATGACAGACCAGGCGTCAGTATCCGTCATAGAGAAGCAAGGAGAGGTCAAATGTTTTATCCTTTTGAAAACCTTGCTATGGCTAGCATTCAATGATTTCTTGCTTGCTCCTGTGCTAAATCCTCTGAGAATATTGGCACTCAACCATGAAACTCAATAACAGGACCAAAAATGTATCTTTTAATCAGACAGACTCCAAACTTAAGAGATGAAATGAGTGGCCCCTATTATCCTTAAAGTAAAAAGCTGTTTGAATTCTGAGACACTCTCATGTGCTTTAATCTCAACATCTCTTAATCTTTTTTTGAACATTTCTTTTAAGATTACATACAAACAGGGTATGAAATACTACAGGCTCTGTGATCTTATGATAAATCCAATAGTCTTAGCAACATCCCAGTGTGACAGGTGAGAACATTTATCCTTCATTTACAGGCATATTTAAAGGTTATATTCACTGCACTCTGCAGTGTATTAGAGAATTACGGTAGTCATTCGTTTATGCAATAAACATGTATTAAGTGCTGACTTTGTACAAGGCATTTTGCTAGGCTCTGGGAATGTAGTTCCTTTTTGCAAAAAACTTTCAATCCAGTTCAATTCAATGAACTCAAATAACTATAATACACAATTTTACATGATCAGTACATTAAAGAGACATGTAAGTTATAGTGTCAAGTCCATTTACCAACTGGAGTACTCAAGGAAGACTTTTGGTTGGATTTTGCAGGATAATATATAAGAATTCAACAGATAAGGGTGGAGAAGGAGAATATTTGAGTCTTGGGGAAAATTTGGAAGGATATTCAGGTAACTGAACTGTGCCATCTTGCTAGAGTTTGGAGTTCATGATAGGAGTAGTATCAGATAAAGTTGACATAATTTGGTATGAAGAAGAGGTTGGAAGGAGAAGAGAGCAAAACTGGACATTATAGAGCATCCTCATTAGGGTGACGGCAGGCCTTGGGTGCAAGAGAGATTGTAGAGATAGAATTGACAGAATGTGATAACTGAGGGGATATGAGGCCTTAAAGAAAATAAAATCAAAGATTATCTCAAAATTACAAACATGGGAGACTGAACAAATGGTGGTACCACTGACAGTGAATGCAAGAGGAAAAACAGATTTGGAGAGCAGAGAGGAAGAGACAATAAACTCAACTTTGGACATGTTGATTTTGGGATCCCAGTTGCTCATCCAGGTGTTGGAGCTCAGAAAGAGAATTCTTAATTAGATGCTTACATTTGGGAATCATAGGTGATAATTGAAATTGTGGGAGTGAATGAAGTTGTTAAGGAAGAGAATGCAGAGAGGAAAGAAGGCCAAAACCATGTCCTTAAGGAACACATACTTTGGTAGGAAAAGAGAAAGGGGATGTATATTTCTAAGATGTACTTAGAGATTTAGAAGAATTAATTAGAAGAGTGTGGTGTCTTTGAGGTTAATGGATGAGATGGCATCTATGAAAGGGATTCTTAACTCTTTTTTTTTTTTGGCTGTTGTGGGCACCTTTTCAGAATAATGTTTTTAAGCAATTGAAAGAAATGTTAAATTTCAGTTAACAGTTAGTGAATGAGTTAACACCAGACAATTTAAATACCTAGAGATTCCATGGGAATCATCATTATCACATCACCATTTTGTGCCACATGCTATGCTAAACACCTTACAAATATTATCTCATTTTGTTTTTACAACAACCATGAGAAGTAGGTGCTGTCATTAGCCCTATTTTATAGATGAAAAAAGTGTGGTAAACAGAGGTTAAGTGATTTGCTCAAGGTCTCTATGGGCTAGTAAGTGTTTGAGGTTGGATTTGATCTCAGGTCTTTCTGACTCCAGTTCTTGTGCTCTATCTACTACCCCACCTAATATCTTATCCCCAAATGACTCAGGGTCCAACTGAAGGGGTTCCTTATAGCAAGGCTTCTTAATCTTTTTTTCAGTAATCTGGTGAAGTCTATGAGCCCCTCCTTGGAATGGTATATTTAAGTGCACAAAATAAAATACACAGGATTTATAAAAGATTATCACTTACATAAAGATGTCATTTTTTTGCAACCCAAATTCACAGAACTTCTGATATCTACCTGGACAGAAGTCTGTGGACCCCAGGTTAAGAACCTGTTACCCATGGCAATGATTCAATTTGAAACATCTCACCTCACAAGAAGAGATAGACTTAGATTCTGCCAATGTGAAATTGAAGGGCAGTGACTGGATGGAGGCTGGAGGTCAGCCAGAAGACTAGGACAGTATAGTAAAGGAAGAGGCTTATGCCACTCAGAGCATGACATTATGGCACAACTGGTGTTAGGTCTAAAAAAAAACAGTTCTGGAAACTCAGCTAAAGCCAGCACTTTTGCACCCTTCCCCTCCAAAAAATTACTTAGGACAGCAACCTTTACGATGCTAAAGTGAGCAGGCTGAGCAGTCTCAGCAAACTACCCTTAGAGTTTAGGCAGCATTAGAAGGGGAAGGAGTCAGAGAATGAAGGAAGGGGAGAATCCAGAGGTTGAAGAGGAAAAGAAAAGAGTGGAAAGACCAAGATCAAAAGAGAAAAGCTGAATAAAAATCTGTCACTAGCAGATAAAGCAACAAAGAAAATAATAGAGAAAGGATGAGTACAATTTCAAGGAAAAACCAAGCACCTGGAAAAAGCATATTAGGAAGGAAAATGTAAGCCAATATTTTACCATTGTTCTCTTTTTTGGGAAACTTTAATATTTGCCCTATTGTAGCCTATGATGGGAATCTTTTATTATGCCATTTCTCAAAGATATTTAGCTGATTGACTAAAATCTGACTGGTGGAATGATAGAATTAAGGGAAGAGCCTTTTGACATCCCTCATGTAGAAAAGGTGAAGCTAGGCTTGAACTTTCCAAAGTGATTTAATTTTTTGTGGAAGAGTTCTCCTGTTGCAGACTCTGTAGGCATGTAAATAATGAACATTCTAAATATAGTTTAATCTATAAGCCAGCAGTTTGTCTATTGCAAGATTGCAATATGCAAAATAATTTATTTCTTTGTTGAAATAATGTTCTCTATAAAAGCCTGCCAGAAACTCCAATCCAGAGTTGAGTTATTTTTCTTCACTTGAACCTATGCTTAAGCATAATAAAACCTGCGTTTTTATTTCTTAATTTTTGCATTATAGTAGATTTGTTTTGGCAGCCATAATCCAGCTCATGAAATCAAAGAGGAGATATTTCTCTCGTAACAGGGCATATGGCACCTCTCTCATTCTTTATTATCTTTTGGATATCACTGAGTGTCTTCATCAGTTAGTCCACTAGCATTTATGAAGGGCCTCTCATGTGCCAGGCATTGTGCTAAGTGCTGGGGATATAAAGAAAAACAAAAGGGCTTTTCACGTGATCACATTTTATCCTCATAATAACCTCACTCAGTAGGTCTTATAATCCCTATTTTGCAGATGAGACTAAGAAAGGCTAAGAAGTGATTTATTCTGATTTCCCATCTTTGATAGAGTTCTTAAAAAAATCTAATTTGGTTGCAAAGTTCCCTATGCAACCATATTAGTCACATTAAAATTCCGGTTTTCCCTGCATTTGCAGAATTGTTCATCTTTGTAATTTTACTTTTGAGAGTTTCCCATCTCTTCTAAGACCAACTTTCTCTGTAGCAATTTAGTACATGGGATCTTGTCTAACTTCTTAATCCTTTGAAATCTGCTTTACCAAAATCTGAAGAGCATGTCAAATAATAAGCCAGCTTTCTTTATTTTTTTGTCATAAAATTGGGTGGGAATGCTCTAGTCCCAAGCTATAATTTTCAGCAAGATTGAGATAATTTTCACCCCAGCTACCAGTCCCTCCCTGTAAATGAGAATCAGATGCAGAATCAAATACCCTCGTTTCTTCCTCAACCTTTGGAAAGATGAAATGATCATTAAGACAAGTCAAGAGGTTATTAGCCGCTCCAGGAGATGTCCATATCATTTATCTCTTATCAGTACTGTACTCTACCTCGGTGTCAATCTTGTTTCCTGGATTTAGCTAGTTCTTTAGTTCAGGTGATCTGTATTATAGTCCAAGAATAAGATATCTCTGTTCCTCCTTCCAATATCATCATCTAAATGTTCTTTAAGGTGTACTTAACAAGTATGTAACAAATCTATTGATGATGATACCTTAACTAGTATAGAAGTTATTCGAAGCATGGTTTGCATGATGAGATAGAGTACATTGTTTCTGCAGGCTTTTCAACAGACTTGATGACCACCTTTAATGTGGTGTTAAAAAGGAGAGAACCAGGGTGCCTTCTAACCTGAGGCTCTACGATTCTGTCACTCCATTCTATTTGGCAACATATTCAGAGACACTCAGAACATGACTTTGCATGATATGATTTTGTTCTTAGAGAAATCCCAGCGTATGATGTGATGGAAGCTGACTCAGCTAGATTTTCAACCCATTAGTACTGCTTGAGAATGTGGATCAGCTGTTTCCTCATTTCTACTGAAAGAAAACATCTGCCCCCATCTCCCTTACTTTGGTATACAGTAACTTAGTCTATGGCATGAAATTCTCCAGAACTGATTAGAACTATTTTCAAGGACAAATTTGGGTAACAGCTGGAGGCAGAATGGAAGCAGAGATCTGAATTGACTAAGACATTGGATAATGAATGGACACAATCTGTAGGAGACATGAAGGGTCACGCTTATTAAAATCCTGCTCATTGATGCTGGAGTGATTGAGAGGTTAGTAGGATTTATCAGAGGCTGTATTAAAGTTGCCATTTGTGAAAAATGAATATTACAATACATTTTAGAAAGGCTGAAGCAATCATCTTTTTAATAACACAGGATGGTTCTCATAAATATTCTCAATTGCTTTCTTCAAGTGTAAAATGAAGAACATGCCAGACTTATCAAATCTCTCTCCACCTAAGGTTGAGATAGCTGGTCGTTTCACCTCTGCCCAAGTACGCCAACAAATTACAACTGCAATGAAACTATCTGGGTACTTCTCTTTATTCCAAGGCACGGGGATTCTGGGGATCTAGGGAGGTAATTGCTTGTTGGGAGTCAATGTGATACAGATGGAACTGATCTGGGAATTTGAGAACCTGGACTTTAGTTTCTGCACTTTCTTCATCTATAAAATGAGAGCTTTAGACACAGGGGTTTGAAAACTGATTGTCAAATTTTCTGTGTGTGCATCTATACCTTGGAAATGCCTGAAAATCAGGGCTTGGTTTATTGCTTTGTTGAATGTGTAGACTTAAAAAAGTTTTGGAAAAAATGTTAATAAAGTAGATTAAAATTTAAATGTATAAGAGCATGTTGTTTTTGAGAGACAATTTTTAAACATTTATCTGTCCATTACTGGATTTAGATTAGACATCTAAAGTACCTTCCAGATCTATGTTCCTTTAAGTGACTTAACCATTCTGAGCTTTAGTTTTCTTATCTATAAACATCAGATGAATAACACTCATCCCACTTACATCAAAGGGTTAACATGATGTTTTTAAAAGTGCTTTTAATTAATGGATGTTAGAATTGGAAGGCATTTTAAGACTCCTACTCCCACAGTGTACAGATGAAGAAATTATAGCTAACATAAGAGAAATGAGTTGTCTAAGGTCACACAGCAATTGTCAGAGATCTGGGATCTAATTCCAAGGTTAACCTTCTTTCCACTACACCGTGAGGCAGTCCGCTTAATAATTACATTATAGTACTTCAAGCAGATGCATCTATGAAGTGATTTTATTAATATAAACAGGCACTGTTTTATAGTTAGGAATGTTTAACTGACTCTCCAGAAAAAAAACATTTAAAAACTGGCTCTTTGGGGGAAAATGTTTTCATATAATTTAAATTTTAACCTGTATTATTACTATTAACATTTTCTCTATCACTTTCGTAATTCGTATTGTCTTACATGTATTTTGTAATGTCTTACATGTATTTTGTAATGTCTTACATGTAAATACTTGAATTGAAAATTTAACAATTGGCTCCAGTTTGAGCTGGCTCTGGCTCCCAGTTCACACCTGGGTGTAGTGATTAAAGTGCTGACCCTGAGATCAGGAAGACCTGGTCGAGTTCAAGTCTTACTTCAAGTACATAATAGCTATGGGAGCCTGGTCCAGTCAGGAAGAACTTTACTCAAATAACACTTCAGATGCTTATTAGCTGTCAGACCCTGGGCAAGTTACTTAACCTCTCTGAGCCTGTTTCCTCACCTGTAATATAAAAGGTTTGGAATCAATATCCTCTAAGATCACTCCAGTCACTAAATCTGTGATCCTATGCCTCTAGAAGCAGAAAGACTTTTTTTAAGCAAAGGAAAACAGGGAAGAAAGGTGAGGTGGGAGAAAATACTAGAGGAGAATGAAAGCCAAAAATTGAAGAGGAAAAAATAATGAGAAACACACAGAGAGGTCCAGATAGTAATAACTCCATTGCCTTTAGGATCAGGAAAGATGTTTTCCTCTTCCCATTTTCCAACGATCCATAACATCCTCCTCCTTCACACACATGTCCAACTATAAAAAAAGAAAAATGTCCCTCTGGGAGAGGTTCCAAGCCTTATCCCAAGTGGTAAAATGACTGTTTGCCTTCCACCCATCCCATCTGCAGCTTTCCTCCCTCCCTGCTGTTAAATGATGTGGCAGATTGACATTTCTGCAACTGTGTAAAGAAACTCTTACTTGTTTGTTGATTTATCTAGTGTGCTGCTCTTCATGCTTCAGAGCATAAATAATTTAGCAGTGGTCCGAAATGAGCGGACAGGCACGCCAAACCATTATGGGGATTGGCTAATTTAAATATCATTTGACTTGAATGGCATTTCCTTAATTTTTTAAATGATTAATTTGCCCAAAGCTCTTCTGTTTTCACAGTGGGGCCTCTTCTCTGTGTTCAGGTGACACCTTAATGTTGTGAGAAGCACGAAGGGATCGGATCATTGGGTGTATTTTTTTTGTGTTGAGCTCTAGACATACCCTAGCTTAGCAGTCAGTCCAAGTTGCACAAAGGAATCCCACTAACAGGTGCAAGAAACAGCATAGTTTGGTGAATCAGTAAATGGGGAGTTTGGAGACTTGAATTCTAGTTGCAGCAATGTGGGTAGGGCACAACCTCTCTGCCCCTCCCCTCCTTGCCACACTGCTATAAAATAAGGGATTTAGACTGAAGATCTTAAATGTTCTTTGAACTTCTAAAATTTCATTTTTCGGCATTGGCAGAGGAAAGTTTACAGTTTTATCGCTGACCATAGTTGCTCTTTTTGTTACACTAATTTCAATTTGACAAGGGGTCTTTACATGAGGGGCTAGGCGTACAAAAACAAAAAAAAAGTCCACAAGCATTAATTTGATGGTCTCCTAGGGACACAGTCAAAAAAACCCCCAATAAACCTGGCTTTCAAGGTGCTTACATTCCCCTGAAGGGAGGGCTGATAGAAGAATGTGAAATCAAAAGTCCATACAAAACAGCTGTAAAGTCCCTCCCTTCCCCAGGCTGGGGAAGTTGCCCTTGGGCCGAGAGAGTGGAAGAAGAACCCCTACTTTTCTCTGTGAAGTCAAAGATGTTGGGGAACAAGGAAAGTCAAGGTGGAAGAAGGAGATACTAGGGCAGCTGGAGACTCCTTATTACCCAGATGACCTGTAAGTCTACCCACTCCTGGAGCTGAGGGACTCAAACTAAGCTGCACGACAGCCAAGACTGAGAACATCACCTGCTGGGAGAGCTTTCCCTATGTGTGTGCATATAATTCTCCTGGCTAATTTTTTTTTTGACAGGGTGCTGTACACTAGTGATTATGTGAAAACTCCTTCTATGGTAGATTATGGGAACAGATTATGAAAAACCTGATGCCATTATATTTGTGGCCTACTGAATTGTGCTGATAATTTAAGAGGAAAAATGGACACTAGAGGACACACTGAAAGGATGGCACTGTATGGCCAATTAAATCCTGATCATTTAAGAGGAATCAGCTATTGGTAAGTAGTTAACTTGTCTTTTTTGTGCTTTCAGCAGATTAGAATAGAAAGGCATGTAAAGTGCTTCTGAATCTAGATGGATGTTTAAAAATTATTCCTAATGGAAGAGCTTTTAACATTCCATTATTTTCCACCTTTTCAAACATATGGTCATCTCTTTTCTGTTCCTCGATCTAATACATTAGAGCTGGTAGTCCCTGAAAATGTGTGGTGAGTGCTCAGAGTCTTCCAAAAGTCGGGTTAAAAAGAATTTTCATGACTTCAACCTTATGGTCTTTGAAGAGAAAAGCTGTATATGTTCTCATTTTTTGTGGTACCAAGCGTTATCAGCTGTTGTCAGAGAGAAATCTTTTCTGAAAGCATTGAATTGGAATGAACTTTTACAGAAGCATAAATAGAGTAATTCAAAGGGTCTGGAAGAATGTCTTTTATGAACAAAATGCAGCCCATTTGGAAGTGGTGCAAAAGTCTTGTTTTCCTCTGAAAATGTGAGGAAACGAAATTAAGGGCAAACGCAGTGTTTGAAGCAAACTAGATTGCTCACTGAACATAGAGAAGATATTTCCTACTTAAAAGAGGCTAGTTTCTCCTTGGTTTGGGACATTAACATTTTTGTCTGAGCTAAATGAAGCAAGAATTACATCAGGACGTTTTCCCCTTCATTTAACAGTTTGCCATTTATATAGAATGGACAAAAGGGCTGCATCTACTATGGCTTACTTGTCTTAATGCAAATGTCTCAAAGTTTCATCAGGGCATCCGAGAAATCTTCTACCTTGTTCAAAGTGTTTTTAATGTATAGTTGCTTTGCGGTCAATTAAACTACTTGACAAGGACTCACTTAACTCATCTGTGGTGGAGAGCCAGCTTCTTTCTCTAGTCTTCTGAGTTCAGAAAAGTTGAAGAAGTCTGTGTTAATTACAACATGAGATTGTGTGTGTGCTAGTCCTTCGTTGCCGAAGAAGACTATGCCATCAGAGAAATGGTGACATGACTTGCACTTGATTTTGTTTTGAGTGAGGGAGGGCTGTGCAGGTCACCAATCTCACTTCTCCTCCAGAGTCATCTGAATCCAGCGACCAGATATTGATCAAGATGACTAGAGATTACCCAAGATGAGGTAATTGGGGTTAAATGACTTTCCCAAGATCACACAGCTAGTGATTGTCAAGTGTGTGGGGTGAGATTTGAACTCAGGTTCTCCTGGCTCCTGCACTGGTGCTCTATCCACTACACCACCTAGCTGCCCCTACAACACCAGATGTTTACACATTAAGTAAGGAGCAGTTGCATCAGTTTCCAATTTGGATCAACATTAAAGAAGCAATGGTGGCATCTCATTTCTGCTGAAAATTGAGATGATTTAAGGATGCACAGCTGAGTGCACAAACTTGTGGTAGATTTTAATGCACTTAGGTTCCCTAGGAGGTCTGTAAATTTCTTCCCTTTAATCTCAGGTGGGACTTCCTGGTGCTCAGAAAATGTTTTTAGTCAGGCATTTTGTTGCATTCTCCACAGAAACTACTCCATTTCTTTTCTTCTCTCTGTCAACCTTCTACATTACCTTTTTACCTTCTCTCAGTCTTCATATTTTACCAAGAAAACAGTCATTTCACCATGAGCTCTCTCTTCTCTATATTTCAAACCCCTGTCATCATTCCCCTAAATCTCCTTTCCTCATCCAGGACAAGCCCCTCTCTTTTAGAACTCCAGAGAATTTCTGATCAACTGAGCTGAATGGAAAGGTCATTGATATAGCTCATTTGCAGTTTGTATTTTGATTTTTTTTTTAGTTTAGATTTTTGAATGATCTATTTGCATGTGAAAGACTGAGGAAAATGGTGAGCCATTGTACTCCACTCCAAAAAGACTGAAAATTTAGAAATAGTGCAACTGATCCAGGAGTTAATTGATAAGAGAACAAGCTATGGGGCAAAGACCTAAATCTTGAGGATGTTCTCTGTTTTCAAGAACTCACTTACCTCTTGCAAAATGCAGCAAAGAGGTAGAGAGGGGATTCCCCATCCATATAAGCCATGGCAGGAGTACATGGTAGTAAGAGATTTGTACTTTTATGAAGACTGATGGAGGAATCCAAGGATCTAGCTTTCTGAACCCTAAATTTTTGTGGAAGCACTCAGAGAGGTGGAGCTGGGGATTGGTACTGAGATTGTGTGGAAGTGGAGTTGAGGAGGCTTTCCACTGGTGCTAGGCAAGGGTTTAGATTTTCCTTCAAACAGCTGGGCAAAGTTCTAGCCACAAACTAAAGTTAAACCAGAAGTTGGAGGGAGTGGAGTACAATACTCAGGACTAAAGCTGCTTTACTTGTTGGAAAAGATTCTCTGAACTACATTTCCCAGAGAGCCGTGTGTCAGCTTGTGGTCTAACCATGTCACTGGTAAATAGCTTTGACTAGGCAGCAAGTTTCAAAGGCTGAATGACGGGGGTAAGTAAACAAGGGAGTAAGTATGAATGGACAATAAATATGACCATTTAAAACAGTAACTACAGTATCCCCAAACAAGGGACTTGAAATTAGATCCTGAAATTCCAGAGCTGAGGTAAAAGGTTTCAGTTATTTTTTTTTATTGTCCTACTCTAAAGCCATCATTCATCTGAATAAAATAAAGTTTGTCAGTGCTTAACCAAAAGCCGAAGAAGCAGTGTCTTATCTGGAAATTCTTTTGTAATATCCTTTCCAAAAGGCTAATCAATTTCTAAAGGGAAAATAAGTCAAAGTTCAGGAAAGAACTCTGATCTTTTTGAAGATAGAATTAGAGGAATCACTGCACAAGGGCAGAAGTGTCTTTGAATAACCCAGACTTCTTTCCTCATCTCAGTCTTGATTCAGTTGAATTATTTAGTATAGCAACTCTTTGGTGTATCTCATACTGGCTACAAAGACCCCAGGGATTATATTTCTCCCTGTGGGGGGGAGAGGATGCTAGCAATCAGGACTGGAGGTGAGGAGTATTTGGAGGCTCTCTATAGGACAGAAGAGAACAGGAGAGGTAAACATATTCCTCCTAGACACAGAGTAGCAGCAAAGCTAGAGGAGATGGTGGAAAAGGAAATCTGAGGTTCCCTTCCTTAAAAATGAGATGCATCAACTAAACAGGCATTTTTTAAGTCCCTGAAAGCTGAAGGGACAGAGGGTGGTATAAGATTATTTATTTTATTTTCTGTTAGGTGCCTGGGATGCGGACAGAAATATAGTAGCAATGGTGGATGTTGTCCTTTTATCCTATTAAAGGTTTTCATCTGACCGATTTAATATTATGACTTATCAAGACCCATGATTTGTAGTCCCTGTATCTCCTTGTGTCCTACTAGCATGAGGCAGTTAGTTCTAGGAGCCACACAGAGGAGGTGATGTTTCCTAGACCTGGGCTGGGATCCTACCTCCACACCCCCAGTTCATTGCTATAGAGTATCATTTTTCTTTTCCTTCTTTTAAAGGGATAATTATGAGCCAATCATTTGTTTCAATTCAATAAACATTTGTTAAGTGCTCACCACATGCCAGCCACTGTGCTAAGCATTGGGGATACAAAGAAAGGCAAAAGTTAATCTCTCCACTCCTATTTTCAGGCGCAGAATTATGATGAATTTTGAAGCCTTTTAAAGTATTCCTCATCAGATATTAACTTTATGTAGTGGCAGCTAACCTTACATTAGGGAAATAGTGCTCTATGCTACTTGATCAATCTAACACTGTTATCTAAACTCTGAATTTTAGCTTAATCTTGACAGGGGAATTTTTTCTTTGTTTCAGAGCACTATAAAATGCAGCCTTCTTGCCTTGGAAGAGTTTCAGTTTGCAGGGGTAACTGCCACTTCAACCTCCCTAAAGAAGCAATGCTTGTAAATGTCTCAAAGACACTTGAAACCTAAATCATAAAGTGCTGAAATTTTTCTTCCATAGAACAGTTGGGTAGGTTTGGGAGCTGATTTAACAGCCAAACCCCAAGGGTCATCTATGTCAGACTGGAAGGACGTTTTCAGTAGAGTGACTCAGAGATCTTTTCAGGTTACTGTTTTCCTCAGGAATTTTTGTCAGTGGCTTGGATTGAGACAGATGTCATGCTTATCAAATTTTTGAACACGAAGTGGGAAGGATAGATAACTTTTGGGAAGACAATTGTGATTCACAAAGTTCTTGACAAGCTAGGAAGATAGGTTGAATCTCATTAGATGAAGTCTAATATGTAACGAATATAGAGGGCTGTTATTTTTTTTCAATCACCGGAAGAAGAAAAGATGGGGGAATATTACTTGAAAGCAATTCTTGTGGAAAATGAAGGGGATGGGGATTTAGTGGACCGTAAACTCAATGTGAATCAACAGTATAAGATAACTGCCAAAAAGTTCGTTAATGTGATTTTTAGACTGCATTGGTGGAAGTTGCTGTCATTCAGTCATTTCAACTGTGTCCAACTCTTCTTGACCCATTTGGGGTTTCTTGGCAAAGATATTGGAGTCGCTTGCCATTTTCTTCTCCTTATTTGACAGCTGAGGAACTGAGGCAATCAGATTTAAGTGACTTGCCTAGGGTCACACAGCTAGCAAGTGTCCAAGGACAGATTTGAATTCAGGGAGATGAGTCTTTCTAACTTCAGGAACAGTACTTGGTCCACTGCACCACCTTCATGCTTCTAAAATGAGGCAGAGAACATCTTATTATTTCCTTTCCTGGTCAAACTGTATCTGAACTATTCTTTTTAGTCCCGCATTTTAGGAAAGGCAATGACATTCTCCATTGTATCCAGAAGAAAATGACCAAGATCTTAGATTTGGAGCTAGAAGAAACTTTAGAAAATCTCTAGTCTATATTCATTGTCTAGATGAGGAAACAGAGGTTCAGAGAGAAGCTAACTTGTCTAGGGACAGAAGAACAGATACAGTCAGAATTTAAGCCTTATTCCTTTGATAGCAAATCTAGTATTTTTTCTGCTACTCCATGCTGTAGGACTTAAAACCTGGCAATACAAAGATCAGCTGAAAGAACTGTGAGTATTTAGCTTGTAAAAGAGAACACTTATTGGGACATAATAACAGTACTTAACATTTAAATGACCCTTTATGGTTTGCGCCATACTTTGGTACAAGTACAAACCTTTTGTTTGGGTGAGTATAAGTGAGATTTCCCCCTCAAAGAAGAGTTCAATGGCATATGCATGTACTATTTCACTTCTGTCTTTGTATCCTTATCACTCAGCTCTGTTCCTCCTATGTGTCTCCTGGTATGCTGAATGATGAGGATACAAAGTGAAAGTGTCTGCTGCCCTCAAGGAGCTTATATTCTAACTGAGGGGGCAACATGTACAAATACAGGTAATATACAAAATTGACACAGAATAGATCAAGGGACGGAACTTTGGGACAAAAGTACAATGAGGTGGAGGGAGGGGTGTGCATCAGGAGAAGATGGCCCTTAGACTGAGTCTGAGTATCTTTGGAGATCCCTTTTAATTCTGAAATTTTGTAATACTAAGTCTCATCTTTTGCCAGTACATAGTTGTGTGACCTTGTGCAAGTCACTTTACTTTTTGGGCTTTAGACCCTCATCTAGAAAATGATGGGGTTTGGATTTAATGCTTTCTTCCTGCTCAGACATTAGGCACACTTTGCCTACTGTATAATTTTATCCAATCCTGGCTCCGGTTGGGAAATAAGCTCTGCCTAAATTTATAGACATCATTTAAACGAAGCTAAGCCTCCTACGGGTTATCTGACTTCTTTCCTATTTTGCTTTCCTGCCCTCCCCCCCACAACATTTTCCCCAGCAATTTTGTAGAGTCTTAATCAGAAATTGCCCCATGTAATCTTTGGGCCTGAAAGTAAATTTCCTATGAAAACAGGAAAGAACAGGATGTGAATAACAAAAACAATTTTCTTGGCCAGTTATTTCTTGTTTCCTTTGTTATCTTGTCATAGATCTGAATTTTAATAAGTAGTCTCCCAAGACATGAGCACTTATTTCTCTTTGGTGCTTGAACCCAAAGTGAAGTCATAATTCTGCATTTTTCAGGACCGTTGTCGGTTACCAAGGAAATGGAGCTGGTGGCAAATATTTCCAGTCATGTCCTCATTACAGGATCCAGAAGGAGACAAAGGAGTTTTAAACAATGGACCCAATTTTCCAGTCCTTTTAGAGGGACGTTTCCTGATTCAGGGCTTATTATGCTATTGATTGCTTTAATAGCATTTTCTGGGTGATTAAAACTAATGAACATAGGCAGATCAATTGCTGGATTTAACAGAAGTATCTTAAATAATTAACCAGAAAAATAATGACCATACTAATTGTATAACAAATCTTTGGAAAGGTCAGTTGCTGATAGAATGTATTTGAAAGTGCCTCTGAGACTAGCTGTCATACTGAGGTGGGAATCTTAGTTCAAATGACCTCAAGGCCATTGTGTCTGCAGGAATTCTTCCTCTTCACCATTTTTGGGGGTCTAATTTTTCTAGATCTGGAGGGAAGCTGTCGGAAATTTAGTGACAAGTGGTAGTTTTTATCTGCCTTCTTGCAGAGAAACTGGTCAGAGGACTCCAGTCTATTTTTCTGGTTAATGTGAGACATACCGAATTTGCTTCAAAATCTGACAGTGGAGAAAAAGGTGGGCTCTCCTTTCTTTTCTTTTTTTATATTGTTAATGTAGAAGGAGTACAGAGGTGTTATAGCCTTATTAACACTTGGACTTTAAAAAGCTCCTCTCCTGCAGGGAAGGTAATATTACCTTGAGGTTTTTTGAGACCAAACAGAAGACTTTTCTTACCACAATTAAGCACATTCTTGCAATGTCTGAAGTTTTAAAAAAAATAATAAAGTGCTTCCTGAATCATAGTGTGCTTCATAATATAAGGCTGCTGAACTTGACTTGGCTTCTTTTCATTCCCTAACACCCACTCAGCAGGCAGGTTGCATGCCTGGAACTGATGAGCAGTTGAGAATGGAATTGAGTGGGTTCATTGAAATACAGAGGGACTGTGGGTGGTTACCATAATACTGCTGGATTTCTTGTAGAGAGATGGAGGCCAACAGATACTCTGTATCTTCAGAGGGAAAAGGAACATATGTTATTTGCAGCCACCTAAGCAATGGAGTCTTGGGGAATTGCTCCTCGAAAGGTATCAATCAGGCTGACTGCTGTTAATTCTGTGGAGTTCAGCCAAAGGTGTAGAACGTTTTTTGGGGGGTAGGGAGGGAAGAAGGACAGAAAGAGGGAAAGGGAGGGAGGGAGGGAGGGAGGGAGGGAGAGAGAGAGAGAGAGAGAGAGAGAGAGAGAGAGAGAGAGAGATGCATATGCATATGCATGCTAGGTATCTTCTGGTATTTGGAGGACTGTCTCGTAGAAGAGGGATTAAATTTGGCTTGCTTGACTCAAAGGATGGAACTAGGAGTGATGGGTAAAAGTTGAGGATGTATAGATCTTAGCCTGTTCTCACAAAAACTTCTTCACATTTCTTATTAGCTAAGTACCCAATGTAGAGGCGGTGGATTTCCCTCTCATCAGAGGTCTTAAAGCAAAGTTTTGATGACTACTTGTCAAGGATATTATTAAAAGAAATTCTTTTTCAAGTATGGGTTGGAATAGATGGTCTCTGAAGTCCTTTTCTGACTCTGTGATAAAAAGATCCTGAAAGGTTGGTGTGACATTTACTTGAGAGCCTAGAACCTTTGATATTAAAAGTTATGAATTGGGGTAACAAAGAATTTTTGCATGGACAGTGTCAAAATTAATGGTAACACCAGACTCTTTTTTACTTCCTCCCCCCAGGTATAAAAGACATCATTCTGGATAAGCAATGATTTTATAGCCATAAACAACTTTTAATAAGAGCCAAAGTTTCTGACCCAAAAAGTAGATGCTTTATAGAAGATTTAGGAAAAAAAAAACATGAATAAGGATTACTCAGGATGAGAAGGTATGGAGGGATTTTTATATTAAAAATGCAAGGAGTACTAGTATGTGTGGTAATGCCTGCACAGATGAAATTTAAAAATTCTTCAGGTAATAGGGATTGGTCATGTGATTTCACTGGGCTAGGGAATGCCCAGGTGAGGAACATCCCTATTTACCAATTTAGTGCATACTTAACTTACAATTTAGAGTCTCAGAGATTTGTCTAGATTGTTGAGAAGGTAAGGACTTCTCTAGGCTCTGGTGGGAAGTGTCAGAGGTCAGGTGTTTCTTGGCCCCAGGTCTTTCTAACTACAAGGTCAGATCTCTGTATTCTAATCCATTGTCTCTCTTATCTAGCAGCAAATAAATAAATAATCATCCTTGATATTCTGATTTGGAAGATCAGACATAATATTGGGTTTTAAATCAGGTAATCTGGCTTTGTATCCCAATTCTGTTACTATCTGTGATCGTAGACAAAAAATTTAACCTCTCTCCCTCAGTTTTCCTCCAGTTGTAAAATAAGGGGGTTGGACTAAACTATTTCTGGAATATAATTTCAGTGAGATGAATCATATATTTAGTATCCTAAGAATTTAGAGTTCCTCTTTGAGGCATCTTTCTTGGAGTCTGTCTGTCTGTCTGTCTGTCTCTCTCTCTCTCTCTCTCTCTCTCTCTTTCTCTTTCTCTCTCTCTCTCTCTCTCTCCCCCCCCTCTCCATTTCCCTCTCTCTCTCTCTCCCTCTCTCTCCCTTCCTCTCTCCCTCTCTTCCTCTCTTCTTTTCTCCCTCTCTCCCTCCCTCTCCCCACCACCAACCTTCCATTCTTTACATACTTTACTACATTTTTGTCCTTTTTTCTTTTTCACCTAAATCTTTGCTACTTGGGCTGTTCTCTTACTGTCTAAATTATATATGGGTCAAGTGGAATGGAATGGAGGTGATTAAAACATAATACTACTGACTTTTCTTGGACAGAGACTGAAATTAGCAGATAAGCTTTACTGAGCTGAGGAACTAGGGCAGGTAGATATGGGAGATTATATTAGAGAACCATGGGGAGATCATGCTTTTTTATAACTGCCAGAAAGGCAGTTCCTACTTTTCACTGCCTAGAAACTGCATTGTAAAAGTGCTAGCCATAAAGGTGGTGGTATTTTCTTGTAAGGACTGTGTTTATTAAAAGTTTTGCTCTTAACCAGGAACTTAGAGGCAAATAAACCAAAACTATGACCAACAAAGCCCAAACCTGTTAATATTCTTTAAAGTAACATTGTGCTGTAAGTCCTATAAAACAAATGTAAGCATAGCATGTAAAATTATTATTATAGGCTCTAATGTAGTAGAAAATACAAGTACAGACAGCCCATAAAATACCTGTAAAGAATGACTCTCAGTAGTTCTCAACAATGCAGCGCTGGGAGGAGCAGGACCAGAGCAGACCTTGGGGGCAGAATCCCCAGAAGCAGCAGAGGTTCCCCAACCCCTCAAAACACAGTTGCCAAAGGAAGTTTCAAAAGTCAGTGAGAGGGCTTTTTCAGCTGGGAAAGAAGGGAGCAGGATCCCCCCCAGCTCTGGCCCCAGGTGGCAGCAGAAGCAGCCCCTACAGCAACAGTAATGGGCATGGGTGCCTATATTGGCTTCAGCAGGCAGCAGCCAATGCCCATTGTTGGAGACCTCCCCCTAAAGCTCCTGGGGGAATTGAGCAGCTGATCTGAACCTCAGCTCTGAATGGTGGTATATGCATATACATATGTGTATGTGTATATATATATATATATATATATATATATATATATAGAGAGAGAGAGAGAGAGAGAGAGAGAGAGAGAGAGAGAGAGAGAGAGAGAGCGAGTGCACGCATACAGGGTGAGGTGAATATAAAGGGATTCTATCTAAAAAAATAAAATTAAGAGTTGAGAGAGAAATATGTTGGGAGGAGAAAGGGAATGTGGCAAATTATTTTTCATAAAAGAGGCAAGAAAAAACTTTTTCAATGGAGGAGAAAAGAGGGGAGGTGAGAGGGAAAAAGTGAAGCTTACTCTCATCACATTTGGCTCAAGGAAGGAATAACATGCATACTAAACTTGATATGAAAACCTATCTTACACTACAGGAAAGTAGGGGAGAAGGGGATAAGCAAAGTGGGGGGGATGATGGAAGGGAGGACAATAGGAGGAGGGAGCAATTACAAGTCAACACTCTTGGGGAGGGATAAGATAAGAAGAGAGAATAGAAGAAATGGGGGGCAGGATAGGATGGAGGGAAATATAGTTAGTCTTACACAACATGACTATTATGAAAGTCATTTGCACAACTATGCATATTTAGCTTTTATTGAATTGCTTGGGAATGGGTGAGGAGGGAGGAAGGAAGAGAAGTTGGAACTCAAAATTTTAGGAAAAAATGTTGAGAATTGTTTTTGTGTACAACTGGGAAATAAGAAATACAGGTAATGGGGCATAGAAATTTATCTTGCCCTACAGGACAAAAGGGAAGATGGGGATAAGGGAAAAACTTAAATAAATAAAAGAAAAGAAAATATAAGTACAGAATATAAAAATTTCAATGATAGCAATTATAAAATTATACTAAAATTGATATCACAGACACTTAGAATTTTAGAGTTGTAAGGGGCCTTAGTTAGATAGTCTTAGTCCTTTCCACGGAAACATAAACCAAACTAGTGGTCAGTCAGCTTTGTCTTGAAAACCTGGATTAGTGAATAAAGTCCTGGACTTGGAGTTGGGAAGACTTGAGTTCAAATACTTCGTCAGATACTTAATAAGTTGTGTGACCCTGGGGCAAATCTCTTAACCTCCTCCTGCCTCAGTTTCCTCAAATGTAAAATGGATATAATAGTCCTGTCAGGGTTGTTGGGAGAATAAAATGAAATATTATTTATAAAGCACTTGGCACAGCATCTTATACGTAGTGGGTGCTTAATAAATCTACCCTTCCTTCCTTCCTTCCTCAGACACTCACTGAGTGATATAAGGTCAGGTCACTTGACCTCTCTCACTTTCAGTTCCCTCATCTGTAAAATGAAGGGGTTATATCTGATGACATCTAATTAGGGTCCTAAATTTATGATTCTATGGCCTCCAAGGAGGGAGGGAGCTCACCCTCTGCCTTCTTAATGGTGTTTTTTTTTTATTTTAAAAGCTCTTTTTTTTGATTGACATGCTTGTTATAAGAAGAAACAAAAACATTCATCTTATAGTTTTATATAGTGAGAATAATTACCTTAAAACAGTCATTAATACTTTTAAACAAATTTACAAAGGGCCGTGAGGGTTTGGAGAATCTGGTTCTATTATTAATTTTCTTTCCTTTGTTTCCCTCTTACCCCTAAGAGCACCAACGACTGCCATGGAGGTTGAAAAGTAGTCTTTTTATTCTCAGAACTTAACCCAGTACATGTCACATAGTCAATCAATGCTTCCCATGGACAGTCTGAGGATGGGAGTGAGGGACAGATTAGAAGAAGGGAGAAACACCAGATATTTCTTTACTTTGTTGATCATAAGAAATGGCCATTATAATAGTGAAGTCAGCTTCAAGAACTCTGGAACTCCTGCCTGCTACCTTCTCTAGCTGCCTCTTTCTGTCTGTCATTCAGATCAACAGCTGGAGCAAAACTCCTTGAAGTAGAAATCCTTTCTGAAAGAGTGTCAGGTGTACATGGAGCCAGTGAAATGGGAAGTACTAAAAAGTGAAGACTACCTATAATTCGTCCTGCATCAAGGTTAGTACTTGATTATATCAGTGGTGCTGTTTTGTTGGTCAGTTATTAGGAAGGAGTTATATTTTGTCAAAATTCATATATTTGATTCTCAATAACATTTGATTATTTTTATTTTTTTACCCATTAAATTCAATTTTCATCTGAGTTGAAACCAAACTCCTTTCGGGCAAATACTTATCAACACACCTTTTTATAGTAGTGATTTGACAGAGAAATTCTAATAAGAGGAAATGCCATGAAACTTCTGACATACCTCCTTCCATGTATTCTATAATGATAAGAAAGTTTTCTTCTGTTCCTTCTGTATTTTTTAGAAGGCCTAACTAGGGAGAAAAGTCACTTTTGTGTATTCTTTCAATTTCAGTAGAATGTAAGCCATCCGAATGCAGGAATTGCTTTTCCTTGTCTCCTAAATGCTTTGCTTGCTTAATAAATGCTTATAGAATTGAATTTGGTTTACAGCTAAAAATTGCCATTTAAGAGAAGAGAATGCTTGTCTCTGAAATGCCAAATTTTTGATTGAAAAAACTAGGGGTTTTTTTTGTTTTATTTTAAATCTTTCTTTTCTGTGACTCCATCTCTCAATCTACATCAAAGTGGGGGGAGAATTAAAACACCATCTTGCAATTCCATCACAAATCCGCAAATTAATTCTGGTTCTCAACCCACTTTTGTTTATAGTAAGAATTTGCATTAATTTTTGGCTGATACCTTGATGACTTGCTTGGTGGCTCTCATTTAAAATTTCTATTATGTCTGTCTGAAGGAAAAGTCATTTGAGGGCTCCTCATAAAAACATGTCTATGACTCATTTTGACAGTTCATAATATGAATTCTACAGTGCACAGATAGAATCAATACATACAGTATAATAAATGCTGTCTTGTATTTAGTTCTGAGTGGCATAGTGGATAAAGCATTGACCTAGAATCAGGAAGACCTGAATTCAAATCTGACCTCAGATACTAGCTGTGTGATCCTTGAAAAGTCAACTAACCCTGTTTGCCTCAGTTTCTTCATCTGTAAAATGAACTGGAGAAAGAAATAACAAACCACTCTAGTATCTTTACCAAGAAACCCAGATGAGGTCATGAAGACTCTGACACAACTGAACAACGATATCATTACCTCCATACCTTCATACCTGCAACCAAAAATTGGGGCCTTTAGAAGAGACCTTGGAGACCACTTGATGCTACCTCTTTATTTTCCATATGAAGAAACTGGCCCTCAGAGAGGTTATACTTTTTTGCTTTACAGCTGTTCACACATAGTTACTACGTGGTAGAGGGAGGATTTGAATTGTCTTCCTGATTCCAACTCCAGCACTCTTTCCACCACCAAGGTGGAGGGGGAGATATTATTGTTAAGAAGGAAAGGAGGGAGGGTGGACATATCTGAAAATCATTCTTTTGATATCAAACAAAATGAATCAATTAACTTTTTAAAGTCAATGGACTATCTTAATATGATATTTTTAAAAAGTGTAACTACTTTTCTATAATTTTTTTGAAAATAAGAAATAATGGAGTGCTGAAATTTGTTACCTTAGTGACCTGAAAGAGTTAATTCAGATTCTCAAAGGGGCTAGCATTGTATTTCAGGATTTGCCATCCTACCGGAAGAGTCTTCTGTATAAGGATCAGATCTTTCTCTCCCTTTTTGGGATTTTGGTGGCATAGAGAACTTCTGATAAGGGGATTCCCTCTACCGAAGTAAATAGGTGACTGTTCTGCAACTTTGTAATCTGTTACCTTGTCTTAATATGTAATTGGGGAAAAATAAAATACTATTTAACTTTTTAAAAGATCTTGCATGTATTAGGTGCTTAATAAATGTTTGGAGAATTGAAGACAGAAAGAATCATTTAATTCTATAAGTACTGATCCCTTTTCAGACATGCAATTTAAACCTGCAATTTAAAATGGGACCATTACAAACTGAAGAAGAGTGTCAGACATTCCCTCCCATCCCCCCAAACTTTAATATGTTCCTTTATCTAACTTTTCCTTGAAGAATTGCTCCTTTAAAGTAGAATTTTGTGGAACAGAAAATGCCCTAAACTTTTAAAAAGTCTTTAAAATCTCCTAATAAGATGTGAACCCAATTAGATCTTTTGCTAAAAACCTATTAAAGCCCTGAGAGTAGCCTTGACAAAGCCTTTGAATTTCCTAAAAATATGTGTTACATTCTGACAAGGAACATCAATTTCTAACATTATTCCAACTTTTTTCTATTATTTTTGTGACATTTTCTCCCAGAATCTAAGGAATTTTTCCCTTTGAGTTGTTCAAAGAACTTCTTTTATCTACCATCTACAAGGACCCTTCTTACTGAGTGTTCTTTCTTTTGGCTATCATATGGTATTCAACATAGACGAAATCATTAGGGACATGCTACTGTAGACAACTAACTTCTTAATGTTAACATTGATGTTAATGTTAACATTGGTTGGGCAATTTTTCTACTAACTCCAAACATCCATTGTTAAATTTTGAAAAGAATAAACAGAAAGTATTTGATTAGAGAAATATAGCACCTACCCTTGAAGTTTTTAATTGCTGGTCATAGTTGGTAATTTCATGATGATGTTGTATAATTTATGTTCTTCTACTAGTAATATCTGAAAGTAGGATTTCTTTTTGTTCACATTTTCACTCTCCAGTAATTATAGACTGAGTGGCCCATATGTGCAAAGTACTGTACTATTGTGTATACAAAGAATGAAACAACATTCTTGTCCTTGTGGAGGTTTCAGTATAGTAGATATATGCCCAAACATATAATGTTCATGTTTTTATGGACTGAGTCCATTATATCATCTTCCTCTTCCCTAGCAGCCTCAGGAGTAGGAACCTGCAGGACTTGTATCAGGAGTTTTAGTCATATCATGGCACTCTTTTTCTTATTGTTACCTTGGGAACGACTAACTCACTAATCATCCACTCTGTGACTAATCTATTTCAACTAGTAAATTCTTTCCTATCACTAATACATTTCACCACAATCTACTTTTCTACATTTTGCATTCTTCATCCTGGATGGATGGATGGATGGATGGATGTTACGTCCTCTATTAGAATGTGAATTCCTTGAACAGCAGGGACCATGTTATTGCCTTTCTTTGAATTGCTAGCACTTAGGCACAGTGCCTGGCATATAGTAACCACTTATAACTCATGTTTCCAAATTTGCCCAGGTGTGTTACATGCTGCCCATTAGGCATAACTCCAGATTGGTAGAGAGAATGATGACTTTCCTTGTGCATGTTTGAGAGACAGAATTAACATGAGAGTTTTGGAGAGAAGTATTTATTTCTACTTTGAGAGGGGGTGCAAGTGATTCAAGAATCTCTTTGGGACCAACTCTGAGGAGAGAGAGATTTTGTGAAGTTGGCAGAAATCTAGAAGAAAGCTATCTCTTCAACATGTCCCTGATTCCCATCCTGTCTCCCTAAGAGTCTCTGGGGAATTTCTCCTTGGCTGAGATTGAGACCTCATTTGTTGAATGAGTTCTCAGTTTACTCCCATCTAAAGAAATGATTCATTCTGTGGATTTTCTATTAATCTATTACTTCTCAGATCTTTTTGGGCTATTTTCTTGGATAAATGATTTGACTTACTATTCACTATTTATGATGGTCTTTTGTGTAACTAGAATTTGGTGGGAAGGAGTCAAGTCAGTGGGTGTTACTCCTTCTTCTCTGAGGGATGTCAACCAGGAAAGCATCTTGAACCTAAAAAAAATCATTCCTCTAGACCAGTGATATTTGTAAGAGGAGTTATAAAGAGAGGGAGATGTAATTCTAGTTTAGAACTCCTCACTCTTGTAGGAGAACAAAATGGGTCCTTGTGGCCTCTTCTTTTCCCATCCAGAATAGAATCTAAGTCTCCTTGGAAAGAGGTGGACAATATTTCAGAGATATCTAAAATATCTATCAATGTATTCCTAAGAGCAACATTTAAATAACCCATAGGACATACATAACCCACGTGGGCATCCCTTAGACACTAAATACGTGCTTGTTGATTTACAGACTGCCAATTCCACCTGTACTCTCATTTCTTTTTTTTTTTAAATATAATTTGTTTATTTTCAGTTTTCATCATTCACTTCCACAATATTTTGAATTCTGAATTTTCTTCCCATCTCTCCCCTCCCCACTAACCCAGGACAGCATGTGCCCCAACCACCCCTTTCCCCAATCTGTTCTTCCTTCTGTCACCATCCGCCCTTTTCTCATCCCCTTCCCCTCTATTTTCCTGTTGGGCAAGATAAGAGTTCTATACCCCATTACTTGTACAACTTATTTCCAAGTTGCATGAAAAAACAATTTTTAACATTCATTTTTAAAGCTTTGAGTTCCACATTTTCTCCCTTCCTTCCTCCTTACTCACCCTCATTGAGAAAGCAAGCAATTCTATATAGGTCGTACATATATAGCTATGTAAAACACTTCCATAACAGTCATGTTGTGAAAGACTAACCCCATTTCCCTCTATCCTGTCCTGCTCTCCATTTATTCCATTCTCTCCCTTGACCTGTCCTCCTACAATAGTGTTTGCTTCTGATTACCCCTTCCTCCAATCTATATTCCCTATTATCTTCCCTCTCCTATCCCCTTCCCCCCTGCTTTCTTGCAGGGTAAGATAGATTTCCAAACCCAATATAGTGTGTTATTCCCTCCTTAAGCCAAATCCAGTGAGAGTAAGACTCACTTATTCCTTCTCACATCCCCTCCTCTTCCCCTCCATTGTAAGAGCTCTTTTTTACCATTTTTATGTGAGATGGTTTATTACATTCTACCTCTCCCTTTCTCTTTCTCCCAGTAGATTCCTCTCAAAACTTGTTTGTTTATTAGGTATCCTCCCTTCATATTCAGCTCACCCTATGCCCTCTGTCCATAAATACATATATAATATATATACACACTATATATATGTATATTGTGTGTATATACATACACACACATATAAACATATAGCTATATAGGTAAACATATATCTATATATACATATATACACATATACTTGTATATATAGACATATACATGTATAGACATATATACATACACATATATACATTTACATACACATATATAACATGCAATGCTTGTATATACATAAACATACAAACACATATATATACTTGCATATATATTATAAATAATATATATATATACATAAAATAAGAAAGGTCTCATGAGTTACAAATATCATCTTTCCATGTAGGAATGTAAACAGTTCAACTTTAAAGAGTCCCTTATTGACTCTCTTTCCTGTTTATTTTTTCAAGTTTGTCTTGGTTCTTGTATTTGAAAGTCAAATTTTCTATTTAGCTCTTGTCTTTTCAACAAGAATGTTTGGAAGTCCTCTATTTCATTGAAATTCCATTTCCCCCCTGAAGTATTATACTCAGTTTGGCGAGTAGGTGATTCTTGATTTTAATTCTAGCTCCTTTGACTTTTGGAATATCATATTCCAAGCCCTCTGATTCCTTAATGTAGAAGCTGCTAAATCCTGTGTTATCCTGATTGTGTTTCCTTAATACTTGAATTGTTTCTTTCTGGTTGTTTGTAATATTTTCATCTTGACCTGAGAACTCTGAAATTTGGCTATAATATTCCTAGGAATTTTCCTTTTGGGATCTCTTTCAGGAGGTAGGGGATGAATTCTTTCCATTTCTATCTTACCCTCTGGTCCTAGAATATTAAGGGAGTTTTCCTTGATAATTTCTTGAAAGAACATGTCTAAGCTTTTCTTTTTTTTAAATGAATTTATTTAACTTTTTACATTCATTTCATTTTCACAAGATTTTGGGTTCCAAAATTTTCTCCCCATTAGTCCCCTCCCCCCTCCCTGATACACTGGACATTCTAATTACCCATATCACCAATCTGCCCTCTCTTCTGTCATCCCTCCCTTCGCTTACCCCATCTTCTCTTTTGTCCTGTGGGCTAGATAACTTTCTATTCCCCATTACCGGTATTTCTTATTTCCTAGTAGCAAGAACAATAGTCAACAGTTGATCCTAAAACTTTACGTTCCAGTTTTTCCCCATCCCTCCCTCCCCACCCATTCCC
>CM053770.1:566662724-566795518 GCA_028658325.1 Potorous gilbertii
GATGAGTGGGGAGGCAGGGATGGGGAGAAGTTGGAACTCAAAGTTTTAGGAACAACTGTCTTGTATTGTTCTTGCTACTAGGAAATAAGAAATACAGGTAATGGGGAATAGAAATTTATCTTGCCCTACAGGACAGAAGAGAAGATGAGGACAAGGGAAGGGAGGGATGATAGAAGTAAGGGCAGATTGGTGATAGTGGTAATTAGAATGCTAAGCGTTTTGGGGTGGGGAAGGGGAGAAATGGAGAGAAAATTTGGAACCCAAAATTTTGTGGAATTGAATGTTGAAAACTTAAATAAATTTTAAAAAATGTCTATTTACCTGAAAGTGACATGTAAGAGACCATTCTTATATGCTAAAAAGAATGAAAATACCCCAAACAACTTGTAACAGAGGTGTTTGCAGAAATAATAACATCATCTTGGAATCCTGGAGTAGTATTGTCTTGGAAATGATGTAGGGAAAATGTATTTGTGAAAATAGAAATAATTACTCAGTGTATTTTATAATGCCAGTTACTTAGTTTGTGTGAATCTTTTGTCTTTGTTTTGACTTCACTTTATTACCTTCCCTGTCTTGACCCTAGAATCAATCCGTTCAGTCAACCCTATCACCTACTCTCAAATCCTTTGACAAATCCCTGTCCCTAGTTACTCCTACCATATGCTTGTCCACATAGCTAGTAAGTTTCTGAGGCAGAATTTGAACTCAGATCTTCCTGATGCCAGGTCTAATGCTGTATCTCCTGAAAAAAAGTCACACCTAGTGGGCAGGTACCAATACATTATTTTTAGGACTTCTCTGTTCTCATCCAGTCCCTTGGCTATCAAAGCATCAGGATATGACAACAATCTAAAAGGTTTTTATCTGCCCTTTAGGTTTGTTTCAACAGCCCAGATGCTAAATATTCATTTATCTTTGACTCAGTGGCCTGAATATTTTTGTTGTGACTGTTCATTGCATGGTGAAAGAGAGAATATATGCAAATAGTAAGGTAACTAATTGACATTTGCATAACTGGAGGTCTTTAGATGAGCTTTGAAATATCTAGGGCCTCCTAGTATTTATTAAGTTAGTTGCTTGTTTCCTCAGTTATCTTATTAATTGATGCATATGTTATAGCTATTTTCTCACATGCATATTTAAAACACTCCTTGGGGCCATGGAAGGTTTCCTTTTAAATAAATGTGGGCATGGTGTCTGCAGATAAACTTGGTAGTATTTCTGTTTTTAGGGTGACTGCTGCTGTATTATCACCATACCCCTTGAGCTGCAAACCATTCAACCAAAAAATAATTTTTTAACTTTAAGACAGACACGATTCCAAATGCTTTCTGACTCATCCTGTGCTTAAAATGTAAAATTTCTGCCAAAAATACTGCAGGACACATAAGACTTTGACTTCATCTGTTTTGGGGGGTGGGAATGGGGGTAGGGTAGGATGGTGGTATAAGACAGGAGAGCAGTTGATATTTTGAGAAAACATAACTTTGCGACCATGAGACAGAAATGTACTACAAAAAGAGTCAGAATTAAGATGTTTTCTTGGTTATTCATTGATTTTTGTAAATGTGAGTATACAATTATCATAATTTTAATGGAATTAAGACTAGGAAAGGGGATAAGTGATATTGGGTATAACACATATTAATGTTTCATAGTGATCTTTCTCAAAAGACATAATCATTTGCTGGCACATTTAGTCTAAATAACAGATGTCTGAATTTGGGATTGGATTATATTTCTTAGGGGAAATGTAGTTATATCCATCTACCATGGTGGAATGTCAGTCATCAAATATTTATCAGTCTCTTTCTGTGTGCTAGGCACTGTGCCAAACACTGAAAATAGAAATAGAAACATACAGATAGTACCTGCCTTCAAGAAGCATACGTTCTAAGAGGGGAAGATGGCACATAAAAAGGAGCTGAAAAGAGTATAGGAGGCCTGGTAGAGAAAGTTCTGTGGAGATGAGTCAGCAGTACAGCTTGGAGAGGGAGGCCATCTTTCGCCTAGTTCTCCTCCTTAAATGGACCGCTTCTGGCTAATCAGAAGGTGAGTTCTCAGAGGCAGAGAATACTTTGAATATGAAAAAATAATCCAAGGGTGGAGTGAGCTTTTTAGGTGAAAAGTTTTTTGTGGCATGGTGGAGAAATTCCCACGGAGATGACTCAGCATTTCCCCCTTTAGAGGATCTTTGCATCCTTGACTTCTAGCCTAGTGCCCTTGAGTACAGTGGCCCTAACACATTCTTGTTGGATTAAATGGATGATTCTTACATTTATCCTAGAGTATGTGAAAGAAAGTAATATAAGATTAGCTTGGAGAGAAGTGTTGAAGCCATGCCAAAGAAACCTTCAATGTTTGTCTGTGAAGTTGAACTTTATTTTGGAGGCAATGGGGAACATTTAGCTGAGTGTGCTGAGCTATGCCTTCAGAAATCAGTCTGTAGAATAGAGGCTGTCGTAGTATTCCAGGCATGATGTGATGAAGGCTGGTAGAGGCAATGGAAAGAAAGCTATTTCAATGGATTTAAGCCATGCTTAAATGTGGGATGAATTCTACATTTAAAGGGCAGTGTAAAATGTAGCAGACAGTATATCAAGTAGAAGATGTGGCACCTGCCCTCAAGAAGATCACATTGTAGTTGGGGAAGCAAAACTGTAAAATGCTGTATATTAATAGAATGCTAAAGATTACAGGGATAGTTGTTAGAATACGAAGTGCACATACCGAACTGTAATAGTTCTCAGATAGGTAGTCATTGTACTACAGAGATTTTGTTTCAAATTCCTTTCTTCTCATGTGTTTACAAATCTCAGGAGGATTGTTTGCAGTTCATTTAGGGAAAAACATATTCTTTTAGGCATTTCATTAAACAAGCTATTGTCATTTTTTTAGATTGCCTATTACCAAATGCTAGGTTTCATTTGGTGCCAATTACTGGATGGAATTTGTTTAGGAATGTTCAAGTACTACAAATACTATTTATTAGTTTTCCCAGTGCAGTTCTAAGAAATGGATACCTAAAAAGAGTTGCTTAGTTGATGGCTAGAAGAAAAGTAAGATAAAAGAAATTTATTTATTTGGGGACAGACTTTTCATGGCAAATCATATTGTCATCATATTTCATTTGTAAATTTTTTTGTATTATAAACTTAAAAATCACCAAACATAAACATTTGTAAAAATAAAAAAGAGGATCGCAGATGAAGTAATGAATCTCTATGATGCATACCTTGGTTTAAAAAAAAAAGTATAGTGGCTCTCATACCAGGACTACTTTCCCAATTTGTACTCTCTTTTCAGTAGTGGGCCAGGTCCACTGCTTTTCTCATTATGATTCTAAGGGTAACACTGAACATGTGTGGCTGCTAATGCTGTCCCTCACAAACCTCCACTGGTATGTTCTCCATTAATTATCAGCCAGACTCAATTAGCTTTTAGAAAAGGGATTTATTGAGAAAGCATAGAAAAAGTTGTATTTGTCCTTTGTTATCAAAGAGGACCATGACATCAGGGAAATGATGACATGACTTGCAGTTGACTTTGATTTGAGCGAGGGAGGGCTGTGTAAGGTCTCCAGCCTTATTTTCTCTTCCAGAGTCATTTGGGTCAAGTGACCAGATATTTATCAGAATGATTTGAATGACCCAGGATGCAATGGGAGAGCCTGGCCCTTTTAGGCTAAGGCCTTTTCAGGTTCTCACTTTGAGTGTGGTAATGCCCATTTAGTGAATAGATCTTTAAGAAATTGTGCTGAAGACTATCTGGCCATTGGACCTAGATGGCTCTGCAGGAGACCTGATGTCATGGTCCTCTTTGAAAATGAAGAACAAACACAACCTGTGAGTAGACTGAGCTACCTAAATGGGAAGTTGGGTAACTCAACTTGTCCTCTTCCTTTCCTCTCTAAAGGAAGGTGAAATTTGATGACCAGAAGCTGCCCGGTTAACTTGAGTTTACTGACTAGATCTCCCTCCCTCCCTCCCTCCCTCCCTCCCTCCCTTCCTTCCTTCCTTCCTTCCTTCCTTCCTTCCTTCCTCTCCAACATACACAAGAGGGCTTGCCGCACAGGTTCTTAGTTCTGCTTTTCTAAAAGGCAAGCAACTTTTGAGGGATCAACAATCTTCTTTTATTACATTCACCAACAGAAAAAAATACAAGCAAAGAAATAAATACCCAAGACGGGGCTTCTGTCTGACCAAAAACAGTACATACATCACAGATCAACAGACAGATCTTCCTGTCTGACCATGACATACATACAATTTACCAGAGAGAGAGAAACGCCAACATCTGGGTTTTCAAAGCGGGGATGGGTCTCCTTAATAGCTACCCAGAGTCTCATCTGACACATTCTTCCAAGTCCCCAAAGCAAAACCTCAACTCAAAGTACATATACACTTTTTCTGAGTCATGGGGACCCTTGTGACCCAGTGCCTCATTAATTAACAAAAGGTATGGGTATTCCTACAAAATAAGCCTCCCCTAATCAAGTTCCCCTTAACGGGCTCCAGATGAGGCCTATTAATGGGTGGGGAAGATATTTAACTAACATTACACCTTCCTCCCTCCCTCCTTCCCTCCCACTGAAACTCATAGATTGTACCACAATAGGTCCCTGCCCAAGCTCCACTTAATGGCTATATTTTGGGCCATCCTGGCTTAGAGTGAATGTCAATGGTAACTGTTTCTCTTTCAGAGAGCAACCTTGAAGGTCTTTTCCTCCCAGCTTGATTTTCTTTTTAGGTAAAGGAGCTATCCCTTGACTCACTTCTTAAAGAGGCCAGTTCATTGAATGGGAATTCCCTCACTCAAAGTGAGAACCTGAAAAGGCCTTAACTTAATAAAGTCAGGGCATAGAAAAGACAATTATTATGGAAACATTGTCTCAAAACCAGGAGTTCATTCTCCCCTTGCCCACACCAAGGTCTTCAGAGGAGAATGAACTTAGAGGCAGGTGTCACCTAAGTGTGAATTCTTAGGTCTTGGTTTCTGGGTGTTCCTTCTTTCTTGGAGTCTTCATGAAATTCCCCTTAAGTGTAGCTCTCTGCTGGGATCTAAGGGCCAATGCACCTGTAGAATCCTGACTCTGTTTCTCCTTGCTCTGGTGGACAATTCTGATTTTTCAACCTTATGAACATTACCAAATGGTCATTTGGTTAATTAGGGGAGGGAGAAAAATATGACCCTTCTTCCTCACTTGTCCCTGCAATTTTTTCCTAGGAACCCTTCACCCTTGGATTTGACCATCACTCAACAGGACTGCTTCAGGAAGCCTTAATTCTAACCTTCCATGCCATGTTATGCTTAGACCCAGGGTTGTCTCTGCCTTTTTCAGCCAGTCTCAAGACCTTTCATGTGAGATATCGTCTGTCTTCATCCTATCATCAAATCATTTTGCTCCTCCCAAATCAATTAGAGACTTGTACTCTGGTTGAGTAAATTTATTTACATGTATTATTTAAATGTACATGTATTTATTTAAATACATCTAGTTGGGCCTTTCATGATGGCATGAAATGGAGTGGAATGGAAACCCCTACTCTTACGCATGTATTCATTTTATCATGGTAGTAGCAACACTGCCCTGGTTGTCCGTTCCCTTCTGAGCTTCCTTCAGCTTTGTTTTGTATACCAATATATTTCCCTGTTACAGTAACAAAAAGTCCTGACTGCAATATAATACTAGCATTTTGTTTTCAGTTGTGTCCAACTCTTTATGACCTCATTTGGTTTTTTCTTTTTCTTTTTTTTTGTTTGCAAAGAAGGCAACTACCTTCCTTCTCCAGCTCATTTTACAGATAAAGAACTGGGGCAAACAGGATTAAGTGACTAGCCCAGGGTCACACAGCTGGTAAGTAAGAGGAGGAGGCCAGATTTGAACTCAGTAAGAAGAGTCTTCCTGACTACAGCCCTGGTGCTCTATCCATGGCACCATCTAATATTTATATAAGGACTTTAAGGTCTGCAAAATGCCCTTTACACGTGTATCTCATTTGATCATCGTAACCACCTTTCTTGGTTGTTACTGCTCTTGTCTCTATTTTGCAGATGAGGGAACTAAGGCTGAAAGATTAGTGACTTGCACAGGGTTATACAGTTAGTAAGGAGTGTCTCAGATGGAATTTGAACTTAAGTTTTCTTTACTCCAAGTCCAGTGCTCTTATGAACATTAAGTAAAAATGAAGGTAGATGAGTGATCAAAGATTCAAGTTTTGAACAGCATAGATGTGTGTGTATGTGTGTATGTGTGTGTATTCGTCCTTCGTTGCCAAAGAAGACCGTGCCATCAGAGAAATAATGATATGACTTGCACTTGAGGGTTGTGCAGGTCACCAGCCTCACTTCTCCTCCAGAGCTATCTGAATCCAGTGACCAGATATTCATCAGGATGATTGGAGATGACCCAGGATGAGGCAGTTGGGGTTAAGTGACTTGCCCAAGGTCACACAGCTAGTGAGTGTCAAGTGTCTGAGGTGAGATTTGAACTCAGGTCCTCTTGACTCTTGCACTGGTACTTTATCCACTGTACCACCTAGCTGCCCCAAATATAGCATAGATAGACACCTACTGGAGATATAAATAGTTTATGGAATATATATGTATATATACATATATACACATACATACAGATAAGTATGTATGTATGTATGTATGTATGTATACCTATATATAACAAAATGAGAGAATCTCAGAGTTGGAAGGGACCACAGAGGCTATCTAGTCCAAACTACACCTGGACAGGAGTCCCTCCCAATACATCACCAGTTGGTAGAATTCCAATTACTTTTGAAATTCTTTAGTGTGGGAAAAGCTACTTTGTCATGAGACAGCTAAGTGTCACAGAGGATAAAGTACTGAACTTAGAATCAGGAAGGTAGGAATTCAAATCCTGCCTCAGGTAGCTGTGTGACCCTAAGTAAATAATATTAACTTCTGAGTCAATTAGTAAACATTTATTAAGCACCTACCATATTCTAAGCACTGTGAAGTGCTGCCCTGTAAATCTCACAATTTAATGGGTTTTATTTTCTTCATAAGCTTCAATGTCTTCCTCCATAAAAACAGAGATAATGAAAAATCCTACTCCCCAAGTTGTTTGGAGGATTAAACATAAATCCGTAAAATGCTTTGCAAACTGGAAGCGCTCTATAACTTCTAGCTATTATTATTCTGGTTGTTATAGCTCACTTCTCCTTGGAACAGCTTTATTTTATTACCAGGTTTCTCCCCCTAATATTCACCCTGCATTTATCCCTCTGCTACGTTCATCCATTTTTCCTACTCTTGCCCTCTAAGGACAAGACAAACAAGTTTATTTCCTTTTCCACATGGACTTATTTAAAATAGAGACAGTTGCCAAAATTCCCACAGTATTCCCTTTTTGAGATAAAACCCTTAAATTTCTTTAAACCAATCCTTATAGCCTATTTTTCCATCCTCTTGCTTTTTTTTTTTGATTGTTTTCCTTTTGAAATGGGCCTCATGTTAAGGTTTTTCCTAAAATGTGGTTGCTACTCTGTGTAACCAAGCACAATACCCCACATGTGATCTGAAGGGATCATGATACATTTGGGTTATTATTTCTGGTATTCCAGGCACTCTTTTGATGTTTCTATTATTTTTATATACTTCCTTTAGAAATTTTATCCTATCTTTTGATTTTTATATCATCTTGATTTCCTTTTCCTTACATTTTAAAATTGTACTTAAAAAAAACATTACTTTTCTCTCCTTTTCTTCCCTGACATTTGGGAAAAATAGGACTCGTGACTGCCCATCACACCAAACAGAATCCTTAGGTTTTCCTAAGATGTTTGTCTTTGTTAGTTCATAAATTGTCTTCTCCTTCTGATCACTTCACTCTCCATCCATCTTATAAACAGTTCAGCAAAACTAACCATATCAACTGAGTCTGACAGTGTATGTGTAAAATTACAATCTCTTCCTCCTTCAAAGCACATCAGAAATAGCAATGTAAAATCATCTTTGGTATTTGCACAGTTGTACTCTGATTTATCTGTACCTCTGAGAAAATTATGTTTAAAATGAAATTTTGGCAAATTGAATTCCATTTCTAATGCATTAGGGATTCTGTCCATCAAAAGGCACCTCATATGGACTTTACACTTCTGTGAAGAAAAGAATCCTTTTGTAAAGCAAATAATCACCTCTTGTTTATCCACTTTGCAAATTCAGATTTTTGTTTATTAGGTTTTCTCAACTACAGGGGATGATACTTTAATTGTTAAATATTTCAAGTATTCTGTAATTCTTCCTTATGGGCATATGCCCTACTAGCATAAATTTGAACCCATTCACATCTTGTTAGTCTATTTCATTAGTTTGCTGGAGCTGAAAAGGCATTACTTGCTTTGTGAGTTTTTTGGTGATGGAAGCCTCTGTAATTAGCACGATTCCCTTTCAGGTGACAGATTGCCTGTCTTCTATCTTAAACCAGAAACTTTTTAGCTGCTAAATCTAGTTAGTACATGTAACAGACTCCTTCCTTAGAATATATGCTTCTTGAAGGCAGGCACTGTTTCACTTTTGCTTTTGTATCCCTAGTACTTACCAGTCCCTGGCATATTGTTAGTTTGTCAAGATGTTTTTTAATTGGAGAAGAAACATATTGCAGTGGATAGCACATGGGTCTTGGAGTCTGAGTAATCTATGTTCAAATCCTACCTCAGATACTAGCTTTGTGACTCTGGACAAGTCCTTAAACTTCTTTTTGTCTCAGTTTCTCCATCTGTAGAAATAAGGGGTTGAACTTGATGGCTTCTGAGGTCACTTCCAGATTTAAATCTATTTACCTCCAATTAGTAGGGCCTAATTGGTATGAAATCATGAGTATGGTTTCTCGTCCATACCGTCCATAATATACCAGGGTAGGTAGGACTTTATTTGCTACCTTTATTTTATATGTACATGTATATATGCATATATGGTCTATAAATATGCATGAGATTAACCCTGGGGAAAGCAAAGTATTTGAATTAAGCCTACTGTGAATTAGGTTTGCTCCCAACTCTTCATAAGTTTACTCATCTGCAAAAGAGAATGATGATAGTAAATGCTGTGGTTGTGGTTACTACTACTACTACAACTACTACTGCTACTACTACTACTACTGCTGCTGCTGCTGCTCCGACTGGCAGCAAGAAGGTGCAGTGGATAAAGAGCTGGGCCTGAAGTCTGGAAGACCTAGGTTCCAATTCAGCCTCAGACACCTACTGGTTGAGTGGCTCAAGGGAAGTCACTTAACTTTTTTTTTGCATCAGTTTTCTCAACTGGAAAATGGAGATAATAGAACTTATCTTTCAGGATTATTGTAAGATCAAATAAGATAGTATTTGGAAAGCACTTACACTATCTGGCACATAGAACATGGTACATAAATGCTTATTCCTTCCTCCTTCTTCTCTCAGTTAATAAAGTATAAACAATAATCAATATAATTTCATCGCTTTCACATAAAGCCCTTCAACAAATTGCATAAATTATATGATCAGTTGCCAAATAGCATAACATGTGGCATAAATCACTTTCATTTTGGCCAGAACAGAGAGATTTATATACCTTTCAAAGGTGTAGAAAATAGATCTGATGCTAAACTAATCAGCAACTTTACCAATAGCTGTCCCTCTCTTTGAGACCATTATTAGATAGATAGCTCTTCTCATTTATCATTTTCCAGAGTCATTTGGAAAAATGTAGGGTCAACTCTTCCAAAGGGCCGTCATTTTTCCTGACACAATTGGGCAAATGCAATTACTTGAGCACACAACTAATTGGAAGTATGATTGGCTAATTGCTAATTTGCTCCTTGTGACTGCAACCAGCCATCTGTGTCCTCAAATAAAGGGGATGTAGGCCAAGTGCTTCTACAATTAGTAGCATTTTCAATGTTGCAGGTGCCTCAATGCACCTGTCCCCAGGGAGGGAATATGGGGACAGTTGGAACGTTTTTTGTATTCTTGTCTCTGTATTGTTCTGGGGAGGCAGAAAATGTTTTTAGTGTTGTTTACAAAATTGTCTTTATGCCATATACTCTTTCTTATTTGTCTCTTGGTCAGTCATCCTTCTGAGGCAAAGAGAATTGATACATGGAGAGAATTCTGGTTCCTGAAGTGTTCATTCTTGAGTGGGAAGCCAGCAGATGTCACTGTTCGCATTCCATTACACTCCTCATGCTAGGAGAAGTGCGACAAGGATGCTTTGTGGATGGAATGATTAACCCAAGGAATATTCTGTTAGTTTGTGGAGATAAGAATGGGGAGGAAGGGAGTTACTTCCCCAAATCCTTCTGAAATGATGCTTGTGAAGAGAAGAAAAACACAATGATAATTAATTTTGATCCAAAACTTATTTTTAAAAGCTAAATTTTATTCTTTTCAATGAACAAAATATTTTCTATCCCTCCCATCATTATAAACAAAATTTAATTAAAAAAGAACACTTTGTAGTAAACATTCATAGTTAAGCAAAATAAATTTCCATATTGGCCATATCCATAAAAAAGTGTCTTATCTGCACCCTGAGTCTGCTTCTCTTTCAGGAGATGAGTAGCATTTTTCATCGTGAGTACTCTGAAGTTATGGTTGGTTATGGAGCTAATCAAAGTTCCTAAATCTTTCAAGGATGTTTGTTATTATGTTGTTGCTGTTATATAAATTGTTCCCTTGTTTGGGTTCATGCTGCATCCGTTCATACAAGTCTTTCTAGGTTTCACTGAAACCCATTTCATAACTTCTTATGGCACAATAATACATCATTCCATTCCATACATAATTTGTTCAGCCATTTCCCAATTGATAGGAATTCCCCAAATTTCTAGTTCCTTGCTACTACAAAAAGAGATGCTGTACATACACATACACATTTATCTATCTATATGTCTGTCTATCATCTATCTATATGTCTCTATATAGTACATATGCATCCTTTTCCTCTTTGATCTCTTTAGGATGTAGTAGTAGTAATAGTAGTAGTAAATAGTAGTAGTAGTAAAGAGTCAAAAGGTACATAGAGTTTAGTAATTTTGGAGCATAGTTCCAAATTGCTTTCTAGAATGACTGTATTCAGAGCTCCACCAAAAAATACCTTTATGTATCTGCTTTCCCATAGCCCTCTGACATTTATCATTTTCCTTTTTTGTTAATTTTACTTATGTGATGGATTTGAGATGGAATCATAAAGTTGTTTTAATTTGTATTTCTTCAATTATTAGTGATGAAAAATTTTTTTAAATATAGCTATTGATGGGGTTGGTTTTCTTGTTTACAAAACTAATTAATTGCCTATTTATATTCTTTAACATTTATCAATTGGGGAATGATCTCTATATTCTTATAAATTTGAATCAATTGTGTATGTGTGTATGTGTGTGTGTATATGTAGGAAGAGACCTTCCTTGATCTTCTAAGTTTTTCATTATGTTGATGTTTACATCCAAGTCAAGTAACCATTTTGACCTTATCTTAGATATGCTATGAAGATGTTAGTATATACCTCGTTTTGGGCATGTGCTTTCCAGTTTCCCAGAAGTTTTTTATAGTGAGTTCTTACCTAGGTAGCTCAGGTTTGGGGGTTACTAGCTACTAGGATGATATACTTCTCTATGTCTGTATGTTGCCTACCTAATATATTTCACAGATTGATGTCTATTTCTTAAATAGTTCCTGCAGTTTCAATGATCATTAGTTTGCAGTATAGGTTGATATTTGTTGTTACTATTAGACCTCCTTCTCTCTGCTTCTTCTCATTATTCCGCTGGAGATTCTTGATCTTTTGTTCCTCTAAATGAATTTTATTATTATTTTTTCAGTCTGAGTCTATTACAAGCCATCAGTGGAAAAGCAATTAGACCTTGATTAGTAGATTCTGGCCAAATGCCTTGGCTAACTGTGTAAAATATAAACAATTTTTAAAAATCAATGTCTATAAGATAAAGATTTCTCTATGTCACATAATAATTTTGACCCTAACATGATATCAGCAGATGACTTTTGAGATTATTTGACACAAAGACAGAAGTTAGGCTTGAAGGAGAAACCTAAATGATAGGAAGAACAGATGAAGAATGTATAAAAATATTTTTTCAAGTTCTCAAGAGAAAAAACATATGTGGTCTTAAAAAAATATAGGTCTTAGCTCTCTGTAGTCTGTACCTTTCCTATATTTTTATCAAAACCCCAATTGGGAAATTAACATCTCAGGCTCTGACTAGGAGTACTGATGACTCCCATTCAAATCTATTAGCTGATAGTAGCCAATAGGCTAGGTTGACTAGGATGGCCAACTTACAAAAGATATGTACATCTGACTTTAGGAGGGGAAGGCAACAAGCTTTATTAAGTGCCCACCGTGGTAAACCTTTTACAGATGTCATTTGATTCTTCTAATAACCCTGTGAAGATGAGGCGTTTATTGTCCCCATTTTACATTTGAGGAAACTGAGGTAGACAGGGGTTAAGCAGCTTGCCCAGGGCTATAAAGCTGGTAAGAATCTGAGGCTGAATTTGGCTTCAGGTCTTCTTGAGTTCATGTCCATTTATCTGCTGAGTCATTTGAAATGTACATGGAATGATAATTAGTTTAATTAAAGCATAGAATCCATGGAGGGGGTGTCCTAAGAGCAAATACTTAAAAGGTAGAGGGCACTCAATTTGCTAATTCTTACCTCTGCATCTTTGCTTACCTCATTTCTCAGATCTTTTCTTCTTCTTGATGACACATGCCCATTATACTTTGACTCACTTCAAAGCTTTTCTTTTCCCCAAGTAACATTTTCCTGACTAATCTCACATATAGTATGTTGTCTTCTGCTCATCAGATACTGCATCATAATTGTTTCCTACAAGATTTTCTCTAATGTGATTGCAAATTCTCAAGGGCAATGACTGTCTACTATTTACTTATAGAGATAAGGGCCAAACTTGTGATATCATTGGTATACGGATTATTAAGCCTAGGGGTATTGCAGTTAACATTGCATTTTAAAACTAAGTCAGTATGCAGTCCACAGGGATCCTTATGTATAAATTAGTGGGTTTCATTTCTATTAGACACTACTACCCTCTGCCATGGTACCACAGCTAGTAAGGGCTAAAATTGGATTTTTCACCCAGTGCTCTGGACTTCAATTCTGAAGACCAGCTCACCTAAAATAATATGAAAAACAATGAAATGCCATCTATAACTAAGTCTCAATTATGTAATTTGATTGTGAGGGGTATAGGAAATCTGAAAAGGAGAGGGGATCATTGAGATATGGAGAAGTCCGTGGAGATCAGGAACACTTCTTGAAAGAAACAAGACTTGAATTTCACAAATAATACTGTTAAGACACAGTTGTTGTTTGTCCTTCATTCTCAACAAGGACCATGACATCAGGAAGGTGATGCCATGACTTAAAAGTGACTTGGATTTGAGAGAGAAGGCTATGCAAAGTCATCAGCCTCATGTTCTCCTCTAGAGCCATCAGGACAACTGTCAGTCACAGTAGACAAGGCAAAAAGAATTTGAAAGGCTTACTTCAAGACTTAGGACTCTGAAAATGTGCCCTTGAGTCTTTCAATTAAATCCTCTCTTCCTCTAACCAATTATCTGGAAATCACTGTTGGTGCACTGTTGAATTTAACAGTAAAATTTGTTCTCTGCTTTGCTCTTTTTCATTAAGAATCATTTCTTAGATGGTTCCTTCTAGGTGACTGTAACAATGTCTGGAGCAGATTTTTTAAAAAATGTCACATACAGATATGATGGCTGCTGTGTTTAATTTCAGATTGTCCCCTTCAATAGACTTCTCTCATCTTGATTTTTTAGAAGGCAAAACACTGAACTCATGCTTGATCCCAAGCTGCTTCCCATTTCAGCAATTTAAAGCCCTCACCTTTAATTTTCAATTATTTTTATTTCCTGCAGCCAAAATGAATCTTTGAAGCTCCTATTTAATCAGAGGAATCCTTCTTTCAGAAACATATCTAGTTTTATTATTAAAATATTCCAGGCTATACTCATTTCTCTTTGCTTTCTAACTCAGCAGCACATAGAAGAGAAACCATTTGTCTTAAATAGGAGTTACACAGTTTCTTCATTATTTCTCTCCCTTTTGCCAACAGAAATTGAGATAAACTACTTAAAACTGAGGAAGCTATCTTCTGAGACAGCTCTAATATGGACATAGATTTTAGAATTGTTTCTTGTAGGGAGTCAAATAGACTTACGATTTCATTGGAATGGCAAATTCCTGCTTTGACCAGTTTCTGTCAGGGGAAGGGAACAAGCATTTATTAAGCACCTGCCAAATATGAGGAATGATCCTCATAACAATTTTATGAAGTAGATGTTATGACTTCCATTTAAATTTTTTTTCCAGTGAAACAATCAGGGTTAAGTGACTTGCCTAGGGTCACACAACTAGTAAGTGTCACATGTCTAGGCTAGATCCTCAGGTCCTCCTGATTCCAGGACCAGTGCTCTATCCACTGTGCCACTTAGCTGCCCTTGCAATTTAAAAGTTGAGGAAAATGAATTAGACAGAGGTTAAGTAATTTTTCCTGGGTCATACAGCTAACAGGTTTCTGAATAATTGGCCTTCCTGACTCCAGATCCACAGCTCTATCCACTCTGTTACTTGAATTATTCCAGCACCATTTCTTTTACACCTTACGATCTTACAGGCAGCATGCTATGGGGATATAGTGTGCTTTGGAGGTAGAAAGAAGGGATTTGAATTCCCTCCTAGGATGTTCACTGGCCATGGGACTCTGGGAAAATCATTTAACTTTTTATTGCCTCAGGAAACTTCCTTACAAGTTGGATAGCTCATCTCCTATGATCTTTCTATGTTTCCATGTCAAAAGATATGTATCTTGCATGCTCTTCATGTGGATAACATATTTAAATTCCATACAATGGGAAATGTTTGCCATTCTCCAAACAGAAGAAAAAAATCTTTTCCCCCTGTTATCAATAATTCTGCATACTAGACATTTAGTCTTTTGGTTCAGAGGGTAGTTATAGATACATCTTCAAGACTTCTCTCAGAATAACAATAGAGTCAGTTTATAATATCACGAATGCATTTCAGTGGTTGACATGCATCATTGTTAGGCAGGAAAGGATGTCTTGGGTCTCACATGCCACCACAGTTCTAGACTTAGCTAGAGGAAGCTAAGATAGGAAGAAGATAGAAGTACCATGGCCAGCTTTCTGTGCAGTGTTGGATAAGTAAGTTGATTTGGTTGGATAAAGAATTACTTCATCTGAGCCTCAGTTTCTTAATCTGGGGTTCACTTAGAGCTTGCTGTTTGTCCTTGGTTTGTGACGAGGACTGTGACATCAGAGAAGTGATGCTGTGACGTGCATCAGATATGGAAGATGCCAAGGATATCCGCTGTATCCTGGGCCATCATCATTTTGACTTTTGTCACTGGAGTTCAATAACTCTGGAAGAGAAGATGGGGCTGATGACTTTGTGCAAGTCTGCTTTACTTAAATCCAATTCATGCTCAAGTCAATACCCTATGATGTCATTGGTCTTCTTTGAAATGAAGGGTGAACAACTATGCATACTACAGTACCTACCTGTCTTATAAGGATGTTGTGAGAAAAGTTCTCTGTAAACTCTAAAGAGTTAAAGAAATGTGAACCATCACAAGGCTGGAAGTTATAAACACTTGTCAGCCTCTGGAATTCCCATACCCCAAGGGCAAAAATTCCATCTTCCAGCGAATGTCAGCAGTATTTCATCAGGAGAGAAGAATGGAAGGGCCACAGAAGGACATCACATTTGAACAGGTTTCTTGATGCTACCCTTCAAAGAAGAGTTTAGCTGAACAAGTACTTATTGAACGCTAACTATGGATATCACAAACTCAGAAGAATTTTAAAATTAAAAATACTTCAAAGAGTAATAGGAAGAACTATGGGGAATGCTATTGAAGGCATTATCAAATGCCTATGTGACCCAGAAGAGGAGCTGATTATGAATCAGGGATGGAGACAGGAGGTAGCCAGAGGGGTATGTGGATATTCTTGAGACATTAATAATTGCTGACATGTAGAGTGCTGGGCCTGAAGTCAGGATTAAGATATGCCCTCAGACACTTAGCTAGGTGACTGTCGGCAAGTCACTTAACCTCTGTTTGTCTTCGTTTCCACATATGCAAACATGGGGATAGTAATAGTACCTGTGTTACCAGGTTATTGTGAGGATCAAATGAGATAGTAATTGTAAAGTGATTAGCAAAGTGCCTGGTACATAATAAGCCATATATGTTCACATATGAATGTAAGCTGTCGTTATTCTAAGAATAGGAAGAAACCTTTGGATGCTTCAGGCATATCTTTTTGGAGGCTTTGTAACAGTAAGTACCCCGACATACACAGGGGGGCCTGTTATTGCAGATTCTTTGATCTGCCTTTCTAAAAGGAAAGGCAATTTTTGAGAGGTTAACAATCTTCTTTCATCAAGCACATGTATCATTCACTTCCACCCGGAACTTCAGAGAAAATGCAGAGAAATCTAAATCAACAGACAGTGCTTCCAAACTGTCTGAAAGTATGCAATACATATATAGTTACCAGAGGGGGAAGCACCAACATCTGGGTTTTCAAAGCCTGGGGTCTCCTTAGTGACTTCCAAGAGTCTCATCTGGCCAAACACTTCCATTCAGTAAGCCCCCACGTGAAACCACACCTCAGAGTCTTTATACACTTTCTAGAGTCAGAGAGCATCACCATCCTTGAGAACTGATTGACAAAAGTTATGGGCCTTCCTACAAATCTTCCCAGGCCCATTAATGGAGGGGAAAGAGCTTCCTGTTAACAGGCAAAATTACAGTAAAAATAATAAAAAATGCTTTATTAATACAAGGATGTAGGCGGCAACTTGGACATGGGTCACCTAAGATAATAGGTATGGAAGGATTAAAATCTGCATTGGTGGCAATATTATTCAAAATGGTCAAATACTCAAATGGATCTGTTTCTCATTAATGTGAATGTTTCATGGCATAGTGGATAGGACACTTGTCTTGGGCATCAGGAAGACTTGTATTCAGATCCTGACTCAGACATTTGGCTTCGGGAAAGTTTCTTCACCTTTCTGTGCCTGTTTCCTCATCTCAAATGAAGGGATTGGACTTGACCTCTAAGGGTCCTTCTGATTCTTAATCTATGCTGCTATGAGCCTTTCAGTATTGTTCTTCCCAGAACCATTCCTATCCCCTCATCTATCCCCTCATCCTGTGTTATTCTTATCCATGACCTTTCATCTTAGGGGATCCATCCAAAATGCTGGGCATTTCTTCACTTAAAAAGCCTAGCAATAGAAAAGTACCATAGTGTATGCTCAAAATTATTCTGGTTCTGTGGGAAATAGAGAAGAAATAATGCATATATTTGCTCTGTTGCATGGAATTTTTCTTGTGATGGTGAGGAGCTTCTCACCCAAAGATGCTTTGCAAACAGTATCATGGATTGGCAACCCAGCTGGCCAGAGTTTGAGTGTTGACTCTGACCATTAAACCAAGCAAAGTCAACTAGCCTCTTTAATATCAAGTACTAACCCATGGAGCCAACCAGTCACGTATAAAAGTTATGGATAACAAGGACCACAATGTGTACTGTTGCCAAAGTGATTTCCTAAAGTCTAAGTCTAACCATGTTACTCTCTATGGCTCTCTCTTTCCTTTAGAATAAAATGTAAGTTCCTCTGCTTAGCTACTGCAGCAATTCATAAATGGGTCCCAATCCATGTTTCTAAAATTAAGGAAGGAATAAAAAAAATAATTATTTATTATATGCAAAGTTCTATTTTAAAACCTGGGGCTATAAATAGAGAAGCAAGATATTTCCCTTACTCATTCAATCAGTGAGTAGGCTTTATAAAGCACCTACTGTATACCAGGCACCGTGCTAAATGCTGGGGAAGGCAATAACAATCCTTGTTGGTAAGGAGCTTTACAATCTAATGAGGGAGACTATGTTTTTTAAGAGAGGGAGAGAGAGGATGAGGACAGAGGAAGACAGAGAGGAGGAGGAGGAGGAGAGAGACAGAGTAATCTTAGAGGGGGAGGCATTAGGAGCTGGCGGGGGGGGGTGGAGTTGGGAAAGGTTTGAAGCTGAATGTTGTATTTGAATTGAGTCTTGTAGGATGTAAGGTATTCTAAGAGGCAGTGTGAGTATGACGAGCAGTGTAGGCAATGGGAGACTTGCCAATGCAAAACCAAAGAGAGATGGAGTTTCCCATGAGAGGATAGAGAGTAGGTCTGCATGACCACCTTATAGAATGTGTGGAGGAAGTAAGATGTAAGAAGATTGGGAACGTAGGAACTGTCCAGTTTGTGAAGAACGTTGAATGTCAAACATAGAAGTTTATAGTTGATTTTTGGAGCTACTGAGTTTACTGAAGGAGGTGGTCATCATATGTACATTCTGCTGACTTCACTGTATTAGCTCATAACGTCTTCCCAGGTTTTTCTGAATTCTTCCTATTTGTCATTTCTTATTTTGCAATAATATTCCATTGTGTTCATATGTAATGATTTGTTCCGTCATTCCGCATTCAATGGTCAACATATCAGTTTCAGAATAAACAAAGTATGCCTGAGGGGGTTCTTTGTTCAATGAGAAGCTAAGACCCATTGATATTGCATGGTTTCAAAGAATCAAAATTGGAAGAGGCTATCTAGTCTGACCCAGACCCCAGACACAAACATCTTTTACAAATTATCTCGGCAAAGTCTTTGAAGATTTCCACTATGAGGCAGCCGACTGTCTCCTTACCTGGGCCTGCTTGTAGTGCAGCCTTCTAAATCCAGAACTGATGAAAATTTGAGGAGATGACATTAATGGATCAGCAAACATTGATTAAGCACCTACTATGTGCCTGGCACTGATATAGACACTTGGGGATACAGAGAGAGGGAAGCAATCATTACCCATAGAGTGCTCAACAAATCCCCATGTCCCTGGCCACCACCCTGTTGTGACAGAGGATGACACGTCCACTCACCCTTCCTACCGGGTGTTGGGGCAATTCAGAGTGAATGTTTCCTACTGGGTTTATCCTAAGATGAACCCCAATCTTGAAGTCATTCAGTAAATGCCTGCCAGAAATGTTACTAAGCAATGCTCTCTCTTTGCTACGCCCTTTAAGGACCATTGATGATTACATTCTCTAATGTGTCTTCGAAGACTGCAATGGAAGAAACTAAAATGAATGCTAACATTGCCTCCATGAGCAAACTGATCATGCATAGTTTAGCTTCGTGAGTTACATTTGATGGGTCTGGCAGCTGGTTTGGAGCTATTTTGTGCTTTATACACTGAATATATAATTTTATGGACAATTTGGAGGAGTTTTATCACAAAGATTGTATGTTGAAAAGGCAGAGTCCTTTCCTGTCAAGTCACCTAGATGGAGGCATAGTTTAATGCTTACACAAATCATTCCCTACTCTATCCCTCTGTCCATTTTTCTAAAGTCTTTTCTCAAATGTTCTTCAAAGCAATGAACTCATAATTATAGTCTCTAGAGTTCCTAAAAGATGATACCGTTGTTGGAGGAGGCAAGATGGGTGAGGGGAATTGGGAGGGAAGAGACTTGCTTCAGTGTCTCAGGCATAACTAGCTAAAGGATGAAGTGAGTTAAAGCATTTTTGAAGATGGTATTATGCTGCAAAGAATTCCAATGAGAATCCAAGGAAGTCCTAAATTAAAAAGACAAACTATCAGTCATTTCTGTGTTGATTCTTGAAGCTCAGGCATTAAAGATCATCATGTCCAGAGCACTAGAAAGAAGTTACAATGAAAATATTCTAATCTGGGCTGGCTAATGCTGCACTGTGGTCTTTCTGCCCTTCTGGAGCTAGGTAGAAAATTAACCTAATTTTTCATTACCTGGAAATGATGGGCAGTGCAGGTGTCTGCTGGTACATTCTTATCATCTCATTGTTTGTATAGGGAGATATTAATCCATAGCTATTTGGCCCAGTGTGTGTTAATACTTTGACCAAGTCATTAGGATGTCACTTGACAGTGTCTCCACAGAGGATATTTAGGCTGCTGATTTTGAAACTCTTAGATGGTATCTTGGGTATTATTATAGTTTAATTATGCACCCTTATGAATATCTTAATAAGAAGATCCACATGAACAAAGTGAATTCTGCTTTGATGCCTGAGAACCAAGTGAGTACATTACAGGAATGAAAATGGAGCTGATCCTTTGCTCCCTGTTATGTGATTCACATTTCAACTGTCTTAACCCATTTATTCCTTCTAAAGAAATTTTGTTTATAGTTAGAACATTATGCAAGAAATAATAACTTCACTGACCATATAATAAACCTCTTAGGATAGGAAGTAAAGGCAGAGTCTCAACAAATTTTGTCAAACTTAATCTTTATTAACTGCCTGCCATATGAGGAGTGCTATGTTGTTCCTCCTTGCCACCCAAGAGAAACTTCTGCCCCAATTTCTCCAATCTCCTCATTGGTGACTCCTTGTCTCAAAGAATGTTTCAGGTGGAGCTCAGCAGTGGTCTATTCCACCACTGATTATAATCTTCAACTTCTCCTTGTCAGCTATCTTGCCCTATCGGTCCCTTCTCTAGCCATATTTTCTTAAGTATTGTCCTTCCTAGTAGAATATAAGCTTCATGAGGTCAAAAATGCCTCACTTATATTTGTATCTCCAGTGCTGGGCATAATGCCTGGCACATGGTAAATACCTAATAAATTATCTCTTTCTTCTCTCTCTCTCTATCTCTCCCCCCCACATCTCTCTTTCCTGTAGACAATGGTGAGCCTCTGAATATTCTTGAACAGGAGCATGTCAGAGCTATGCAGGAAGAAGATTATTTTGGTAGCTGTGTGGAGGATTAATTAGAGAGGGGAAGGAAGTAATAAGACATTTTGAAATGGAAATAAAGAAAATGATTAAGTATTGTAGTGCATCAGATGAGAGGAGATGAGAGCCTAAACTTTGTGCGTCAGATGAGAGATGCAATGGTAACAGAAACAACAAACCTTGGCAGTTGATTGGCAAGGTTGAAGATAAGGGAAAGGAAAGCAAGGATAACTCTAAGTTTGTAAATCAAGATGAATAGACTCATGCTTATGACCTCAATGGAAATAGTGAATTTTAGAGAAGAGGCAGGTCTAGTAAGGGAAGATGAATTATACTTTGTACATGTTGAATCTGCAGTTTTTAAGAGACATAATATGTTCATGAAACATTACTGTTTTCCTCTTTGTTGATAGTTTTTTTGTCCCTATTGACCCCACATAGGACTAGATTTTGTACCTCTATGTGTCTCATGCCTGTAGCCTTTTAGGATTTACAGTGAACTTTCACAGGATCATATAATTTCAGAATTGAAAGGCTCTTTAGATGCTCTCAAGTCCGACTCACACTGTAACATGTCCACCTTTTATCATGATGGACCTATGAAGGCCCATGAATCATAATAATAAGTGTGATTTTGATTCCCATTTTACCGATGGGAAAACTGAAGCTCCCTGAGGTTATGACTTTCTCCAGTCACATACTATTGGGGCTGTCATGTGAAACTGGTTCTCCTAACACTGTGGCTTATATTCTTTTTTTTTTAAATAGTTCATTTTAAGTTTTCAATATTTACTTTCATAAGATTTTGAGTTCCAGATTTTCTCCCCATCTCTCCCCTCCTCCTGCTCCAAGATGGTGTGCATTCTGATTATCCCATCCCCCAAACTGTCCTCCCTTCCATCACATACTCCCTTTCTTTTATCCACTTCCCTTCTGTTTTCCTGTAGGGCAAGTTAGATTTCTGTACCCCATTGCCTGTATATTTTTTTCCCAATAAATGTCTTATTTATTGTAAAAACAATTTTTAACATTCATTTTTAAAACTTTGAATTCCACATTTCCTCCCTTCCCACCTACCCCCATTGAGAAAGCAAGCAATTCGATATAGGTTATGCATGTGTAATCATGCAAAACACTTCCATAAGAGTCATGCTGTGAAAGACCATATTTCCCTCCATCCTATCCCATCCTCAATTTATTCTATTTTCTCCTTTGACCCTGTCCCTCCTCAAAAGTGTTTGTTTCTGATTACCCCCTCCTCCCATTTGTCCTCACATCTATCAGGTCATCCACTAATTTTTAAATTTTCTCTCTTGGATCTATTTCCAGGTCAGTTGTTTTTCAAATGAGATATTTCATATTGTCTTCTATTTTTTCCTTCTTTTGGTTTTGTTTTATAATTCCTTGATTTCTCATAAAGCTATTAACTTCCATTTATTCCATTCTAATTTTGATCAATTCTACTTTGTAAAGGCATTCTTCTCCTCATTCTCATTGGTTTTTTGGACCTCTTTTGCCATTTGGGCTAGTCTAGTTTTTAAAGTATTACTTTTTCAGCATTTTTTGGGTTAACTAGTGTTTCATGATTTTCTTGCCTCACTCTCAATTTCCCTTATCAATTTTTCCTTTACTTCTCCTACTTAATTTTCAAAATCCTGTTTGAGCTCTTCCATGCCCTGAGACCAATTCATAATTTTCTTGGAGGCTTTGGATGCAAGGGGTTGATTTTATTGTCTTCTTCTGGTTGTATGTTTTGCTCTTTCTTGTCACCAAAGTAAGATTCCATAGTCTTATATTTTCCCCACTGTTTAATCATTTTTGCAGCCAATTACTTGACTTTTAAGCTCTTTGTCAATGGACGACTCTACTTCCAGTGTGTGTGTGGGGGAAGGGCGGGGAAGAGGGTATAGTATCCAAAGCTTTAGGGGTTTTTTGTAGCTGTTTTCAGATTTACTTCTAGGGATCTGTGAATTTTTAGTTCTTCCAGGGTTGTGTGTTCAATAGAGAGTTTACTCTTCTCTTGGCCTGTGCTCTGCTCCATGAGTGACCTCAAGCATTCTTTTCTGCCTTGGAACTGTCAGGAAGATTCCCTCTCCACTGCAGTTACAAGCTCTGCCATGCCAACTCACTCACTGCCATGTCCTCCTCACCCCACAACTGCCACCTGGGACTGTGACTGAGATCAAAGCATGGGCAAAGCAAGAGAATCCTGTCTCAGTGCAAGTAAAGAGATCCCAGCAATCTCACTCTGATTAACCTGCCATCTGTGGGTTGAGAGCTCTGGAAGCAGATGCTGCTGCTGCTTCTTCTGTTGCTGCTGCCATGGCAGCTGTCAGCATTACTGCCATTTTAAGTTGTTTTTGGTGTTTTGGGGATGAGAAGTCTGCAAACTGCTGCAGCTGCTACTGCACTATGTCTGACACATAGTAAGTACATAAGAAATGCTTATTAACCAACTGATTGAGGCTTAGTGTTTCTGGTGTTTTAGCACAATGCTTGGTACTTGGTAAGCATTCAATAAATGATTACTGAATTGCACTGATTTATCATGTATTATGGGATATTTGACATTTCTGTCTATGTGTATCCTTCTATTAGACTAAATCTTTAAAGATTTTGACTATCTTATTTATCTCAGTATCTTCTCTAGCATTTAGCACAGTACCTTTATGTATAGTGCTACTTAATATTAATCCATGCTGATCTAGGCATTCATTTAGGGCTTCCTATGTAAGATACTCAAATTTAGAGACATCTTCACTCCCACTGTTCATGTGAGTTATTTATGCCCAAACTGTGGTAGAGCCTTTCAAGCTTGGATTGGTGTGATTAGCCTCAGTTGAACACACTGTACCTTGATTCCAACATAGTGATGTTATTTTGGTTTTCTTTGAGAACAAAGGACCACAACCAACCAATCAATTAACTATGTGCCAGACACAGTGCTAAGTGCTGAGGATGCAAAGAGAGGCAAACCAATGATCCTGCCCTTAAGGCTCTAACAATCTTCTGGGGAAAACAACATGTAAGCAATGATTTACATATAACATGTGCCAAGTCGATGGAAGGGGATCTTTCTAGGCCACTAATTGGTACAGTGTATAGAGTGTTGGACTTGAGGTAAGGAAGACTTCAGCTCAAATCCAATCTCAGACATTTTCTAACTGTTTACCCCTAAGCAAGTTGTTTAACCTCTGCCTGCCATAGTTTCTTCATCTGTAAAATAGGCATATACCTTCCAGGATTGTTATGAGGACAAAATTAGATAATGTTTGTGAAACATTTTAATAGCATTATTAAACTGTCTACACTTTGACCCACTCTTTCCAAAGATGATTAGGGAAAAAAGAACCTATGTGTTCTAAAATATTTATAGCAACTCTCTTTGTGGTGGCAAGGAACTGGAAATTATAACGATCCTGATCCGTTGGTGAATGACTGACCAAAGTGATGGAATACCAGTGTGCTATAAGGAATGACGAGCTCATTGATCTTAGAAAAGCACGGATAGACTTATACAAAATAAGGAATGTGAAAAAACAACAGAACGTTATATACAGTAACAGTAATATTATTTTAAGAACAACATTATAAATATCCAAAAATTACGTACAAAGGACATATAGAGGAAGACGCTATCTGCATCCAGAGAAAGAACTGATAAATTAAAGTATGTAAAGGATGATTTTACACACACACACACACACACACACACACACACACACACACACTCATGTCCAATGGCAGCCATCTCTAGGGCAAGGGGTAGAAGAAAAAGGAAAAAAAAAAGTTATAGGATAACTTTATTATATTTAAAAGGAAGAGCAGGTTGTGCATAGTAGATTTGCATTTTCATGTACAATCATCATTTTTGTCCATTATGTGATGGAAAGGCACATTTTATTTTTTTAAGTTCAAAATAAAATAAAATAGTAAAGCATATTGCAAATTTTAACGTAATATCTAAAAGTTTGTTATTAGTCCTGTGTTTGTTACTATTGTTTCTGAAGGAGCAGACAAGCAATGAGAGTTAAATCCCAGAATGAGCAATTTAGAGCTAAAGTTCTCTTCCAGGCTCTTTAGTCCAGGGCTGGGAAACGCGCAGCTTTGAGGGTCCTTGAGGCAGCACGTTCTCTACCTCTATTCTAATTAATTCCTCTCATTTAATAGATATAAAATTGAGGCCTAGGGATTTACACAAGTGGTAAGTGAAAAAGCTAGGATTTGAATTCATGTCTTCTAACACCCAGTCTAACCCCTTTTCATAGTCTTCTTGTTTGGACAGAAGTGAATTGGTTTAAATTTAGTTCTTTAAGAACTAAAGATTGACTTTTCTGCACAGGCTCTACTGAGCATCTCACATATTAAATATTATTCTTTTTTTTCTCCCTTTCCCTCCCTGTATATCTTAGGTTCACATATCCAGAACACTTAGTTGTCAATTTTTGTTATACCCCTGCTTAGCTAGTTCCCCAAAGACTGCTATTTTTAGTTGTCTTTCATGCTCAAAGATGAAACCACAGATTATAATGACGATTGGGGGTATGGAATGGCTGAAGGACAAAGTGCTTTGTGATCCATTATTCCACCCTGTGCATGTGGACCTTTGATCTGTGCAATAAGAAACAAGAGAGAGCTTGCTCTTTCACATTCTTGCTCCTCATAGCCATGAACTGTTTAGAGCCTTTGCTGAAAAACAATCTGCATGGCAGTCCTGCTCATTAATGCTCTTTCCCAGCATCCCACGAGACCTACTCTTGTTAACAACCTTCAAGCAAGAGGCTCCTAGACTTACTGTGGCGTAGGACAAGGAAACACAGTTTGGGAATCTTAAGGAAACCCTATGACTTTTATCCAGCGTTTATTGACACATCAAAATGTCCTAATGGAGCTTTTCAATTTGGGCACAGATTAGAAAAAGACATTGTGGATTTTTTTTTCTATAAAAGTTCTTTAAAATAGAATGAATTCCTATCTGCCTGAGAATCCAGTTCAATAATCCATAAGCATTTATTAAGCACCACTATGTGGTGACTCAGTGGATAGGGTGCTGGACCTAGAGTCAGGAAGACATATCTTCATGAGCTCAAATTTGGCCTCAGATACTAACTAGCTGGGCAGATCTCTTTACCTTGTTTGCTTCAGTTTCCTCATCTGTCAAACAAGTTGGAGAAGGAAATGGCAAACCACTCCAGTGTCTTTGCCAAGAAAACTCCAAAAGGGGTCATAAAGAGTTGGACACAACTGAAAAATGACTAAACCAAACCAAAGTGCTCAGTGTTCTCCAGTCCTCCAATCAGAAGGGAGAGGAGTATAAGTGATAGTGTCAGTTGAGGTTTGAGTTAGCAGCATAGTGGTGAATTTAGAATCGATGAGCTTCTTTTATTCTGTGGAGTTGAATCCAGGTTGAACAAGAGATGCAAAGTGGAGTGAGGAGGTTTAGCTGTGTAAAACCTCAAAGAAACCCCAATGATGCATTTGGAATGAGTCATTAGTATACTTATGTTTTAAGCCAGAGTGAGAAGTAGGAGTTAACCATATTCACACTTTTATGTTCAACTGGCAGTTGGTTTCACTGTATTGTAAATGAGGAATTATTAGTAACTCCCAGTTGCCCAAGACATCTGTGGTCATCACTTAACAATTCCAGAACCAAAAGAAGGTGGTACATATCCCACATGAATTATTCAGGCTGATAGAGGGGAAATTTTTTCAGCAGAGCTTCCAGAAATTATTACCCCTTCCTTTTTCCCAAGGGCAGTATTGCAACTATGATTAAGTTACACCGATTGATGAGTTACATCATTATAGCTCCACTTTCCACCCCCAGCAGCTGGGGACCCAAGTCTGTAATTTCAAGGCTTACTGAGCAGGAGATGCATATTATCTGTTTTACATAATAGCTTAATCAAAATGTTTGAAGGCTAAAACAGACCATATAAAATCACCTGGTCTACCTGCTGTCCTCAGATCTAAGCATTAGTAATTCATTCTAGATAGATGTCAATCTTTCTGATTTTGTAAAACCTCCAGAAAAGATGCCAAGTTTATTGAATGAGCAGTTTAGTGCAGTGTGGTATTTTGGAAGAACAGTGCAATATGAATCCAAGGACCTGGGTTTGTGCCTTGGTTTCCCCCATTGACTAGCCATGCAACTTTGAGAAAGGCTGGATTCACCTCCATTTACTCATCTGTTATTCCTGTCCTATTTACCTCAGAGAGGTATGTGAGGCTCAAATAAGCTGGCATATGTGAAAGTACTTTGAAATAAAAAAGTCATATGTAAACTACTTTTAATGGCTTCTACCAACTCTTTTTACTGCCTTCTTCTTGATGTTTTATGTAAATCTCTCACATTAGTGTCCTTTGTCCTTTCATGTATTTTCTAAAGAGTCTGTGATGGATGTTTACTAATGGTGTTGAAACATGGAAAAATGAATTTGAGATTTGTCATTTGTGGAGTTATAAACTTTGCAGAATGATTGAAGTCATGCTACAGTGCCTCTGTCAACTGCAGTAGGAGCAATGAGTTGAGAGAATCTTGATAAAACTGACTAAAAGAATGGCAAATATGAAAATTCCAAGAAACTTGGGAAGACATATCAATTTATACAGAGTGAAATAAATAGAACCAAGAAACAATGAAAAGAAAGACATCACTGTTGTATTAGAACTCCAAATAAAAGATCAGAGATTTAGGGCTGAAGAGGACCTTACAAGCCATGAAATCCAACCCCTTCCTTTTACAGGTGAGAGAGTTGAGGCAAAAAAAAGAGATTAAGTGACTTACCCAGAGTCCCCCAAGTAGGAATGATCGGAGACAAGATTTGAACTGGGGTCTTTCTGACACCAAATCTATCATTATATCCATTATTTATCTATCTAAATTGCATCATTGTACACAGCATAGTATATGGAAGAGACACTGTATCTGGAGTTAGGAGACCTAGGTTCAATAATACCCGCAAAACTTTGGGCAAATTGTTTCACTGGTCTGGGCCTCAGATTCTTGATCTGCAAAGGGAGAGGTTGGAATGGATGACTTCCTCACTCTGTAGCTACCATCCTATGACCAATTTTGATTGCAGGTAACTGATGATAAAATAAACATCTGTTCTCTCTAGAGAGAAGTGGTAGCCCACAGGTGTGGAATGAAACATATATTGTCAACTGGGGTCAGTGTTTGTTATTTGGTTGGTTTGTTATGCTACTAACTCAACCACCACTCATCAGATCCTTAAGGAGACACCCTAGGTCCCTGAATGTGGTATTGGCAGCACATCCTGGGCCCCTAGTCCTGCTTCAAGTTCAGTTCTTATGGCCATCATCTTGGAAATCATATGGCATATGGCCTGGCTACAAAGGTCAATGCTTCTGAAGATCCCGAAAGTAAAGTTCTTGTCAATGAACTCATTGACCCTGTCAAATAGTTCTTTATTCAAACCTGATATGGTTTGGAGGCAGCTAAGTGGCTCAGTGGATAGAGGATCAGACCTGGAGTCAGTAATACCTGAGTTTAAATCTGGTTTCAGACACTTAATAGCTGTATCCCTGAGCAAGTCACTTCACCCTGTTTACCTCAGTTTCCTCATATGTAAAATGAGTCAGAGAAGGAAATGGCAAACAATTCCAGAGTTTTGTCAAGAAAACTGCAAATGGGGTCATGAAAAGTTGGATACAACAAAAACAAATGTGCTCTGCCCTACAGTCTTCCAACCAGAGGGAAGAAGAGTATGAGTTTGAACAATAAAAAAATATGATTTTGTCAGTGGCAATGATATTAAATATAATATATTATCTGTTTTGTGAGTGATCACTAAAGACTATGGGATCTTCCCATCTGACTTGCACTAGAAACCCTCTATGTATGTTGTCTCCCCCATGAGAGCAAGACCTGCCTTTGCTTTCCTTTTTGTATCCCTAGTGCTTAATATCATACAGTGCACACAATAAGCACTTAATAAATGCCTTGTCACTAGTTTCACTCATTGATTGTAATTCTTTGTTATAAGAGAGGTTTCTGTTAGGGAAAGGAGTGATATAATGTAGCAAAGTAAAAATAAATCAAGTGAACACCAAAGCAGAGAAGCCTGGTATCTCTAGATTTCCAAATACCTTATTTCATATTGCAAATAATCTTGATGAGTATAACACCCCATAGATATTATCACTTCATTTCTTATATTTGTTGTATGAGAGTAGAAAATACAAGGGTTTCCATTTTATATAGATTGGAAGGCCAGAGACACTCAGGAAGTTTATACCATGCCAAAATACCCAATCATTTTGATTCAAACATCCAATCAATCCATGAAAAAATATTAGTCATGGTTAAATTAATTGGTGCTTTGTGTATCTAGCAAAGTGATATAAACTGGGCTTGTGTCCATTATTCTGATCCCAAGACTAATTATTGGTTTTTAAAATATACTTTTGATGTTCCTAATGATGACAGACATCATCAGTGGCTATATTCCACTTTTTCTTTTCATTCTGAAAATGACTTTTCCCTTGTCCTCATGCCCAAACCACTTGATGATATCTCTAGGAGTTACAACAAGGCATATGGGTCCTTTCAGGTTTCTAAGATACCATTTAGTGCTGTATAGAAAAAATAGACTTTTATACTACAGGAAAAAAGGACATTATTTCCCTAACTTTAATGGTGAAAAAAATCTCTGTGTGTCTATGCATATGTATATGTATATACACATAAACATATATGCATCCATACAGACACACATGTAAACGTGCACATATGTACACACACACACAAATACACACAGATAGTTCAAATCTGACCTCCGACACTTATGAGTTGTGTGACCCTGGGCAAGTCACTTAACCTCTGTGCTAATCCACTGAAGAAGGAAATGGTAAATCTGTGCCAGGAAAACCCCTTGTACAGTGTTGGCACACTGTTGAGCACAGGGTCATAAAGAGTTGGACATGACCAAATGAACAACTATACATACACTGTGTTTATGTATATGTGTACACATACACACATACATATATATACGTATTTATATTCACTTCTAAGAAATTAGTCTCATGAGTAATAATTTTCCATTCTGAAACACTAATGAACCTAATTCACATAGTATAGCTCTGAAAAGACAACTCTAAGAATTCTCAAGTTACTTCTAGAGAATCAGAAATTTAAAATGTCAGTGGAAACCAATGAAAATGGTTTGATTTTTGCTTGTATGAAAGCAAAACATCTGGTATCTAAAAAAAAGTTAAACCTCAAGCCCATCAAACTCTTTTAGGGAAATTATTCAAGTTGAGAAGAACATTGCTACTTTGATGACAGTTTCTTCAGTGACAGATCAAGCTGAACAGAATGAATGAAATGCTGTTGAATTATACATCTCTTTTTAATGAAAAAAGTACAATTTTAAGAAACTATAAGATAATGTGCACACACACATGTATAGATTTTTTAGATATAATTTACATTTGTATTTGTTTATATATATATATGCATGTATATATTAATGTTCAAGTGAGATAATGTTAGTAAATACCCTGCCAACCCTCAAGGACTATATAAATATCATCTATTGTTATTGTTTCTTTGGGATTATGCAATCTTAATTGGAAGACAACTTTGACTCATATTGAAAGAATGAATCTTTCCTATAACATGACTGGAGAACTCACTGTAATGGGAAAGACACACTAGAGGAGGAAGTATTCTCTTTAAGAGAATCGGTGAAAAATTGCTTCTATTTTCTCACTCCGTAATAAGTTTGATTTGTGACTCTGTGAAAGAAATTTTCATCTTTTCTTTATAAAAGTTGAGTGCTAGGTCTCTTTGCTTCTGTGTGCTCATCTGTAAAATGGAGAAGGCATCAACCTCCTAGGGTTTTAGGATTAAGTGAGATAATAAATGTAATGTGCTTAGCACATATTAAGTACTATGAAAAAAGGAGCTATTGTTATGATGCTTAGGTTTGGAATAAAGTTGTTAATAGATTCTGCCATCTGTGTCTGACTCTGTGTGATCCTGTTTGGGGTTTTCTTGGTAAAGATACTGGAGTGGTTTGCCATTTCCTTCTCCAGCTCATTTTACACATGAGAAAACTGAGGTCTACAGGGTTAAGTGACTTGCCCAGGATCACACAGCTAGCAAGTGTCTGAAGTGACATTTGAACTCAGGTCTTATTGCAGTTCTGGCACTTTGTCCCCTGTGCCACCTAAATTCATGGTTGTTCAGTAGCTTAGTCATGTCTGACTCTTCATGACCCCATGGGTCTTTGTAGCCTTCATTTTCTCTTGAAGTTGTCCAAGTTCATGTTCATTATTTCCATGATACTATCTAAACATTTCATCCTGCTGTTCCCTTTTCCTTCTGCCTTCAATCTTTCCTAACGTCAACATCTTTTGCAAGGAGTCCCTTCTTCTCATTATGTAAGCTTCAGCTTCAGTATTTGATCTTCCAATGAATAGTTTGAATTTCTTTTACTATTGACTGATTTGATCTCCTTGTTGTCCAAGCGACTCTCAAAAGTCTTCTCCTGCACCACAATTTGAAAGAGTTGGTTCAGTGAAGCTTAGCTTCCTTCATAGTCCAACTCTCACAGCCAAATACAGCTACTTTGACTAGCCACTGCCTAGTTTTAAATCTTGGCTTTGTTATTTGCTAGTTGTGTGATTTCGGGGAAGTTCCTTTCCTTCTCTGAACTTGTTTGTTCATCTATAATTTTCAGATCTTCAGAGAGCATGCCTTTTGTAAATCTTTGGTCCTGTAAATAGAACCCTAGAATGACTCATGGTTACCTATACTCACCCAGATCTGTGTTCCAGCTTACTCATATTGACTTTCCAGTAGTTAAATTTTCATTGGGAACATTTATACCTCAGAAATTAGCAAATGCTTCAAATGTGAGGGATTGTTTTATTATTTTGTTGATTTTTAGACCTAAGAAAGTGATGGAAAGGTTTTTTTTTCCAAATGTAGATTAAACTTTAAAGTATGTTGTGCATACTTTTTATGGGAGAAATGCTTGTTAAACATTTACAAGCATACCCTTGTTCACATCTAACCTTTCACAAAAGGATTACAGTGAAGATTTTGCAAAGCAAGATCTCATTTGGAGGCATAATACACAAAATGCAAACTATCAGAGGATTTAAGCACTAAATATGCTTATTCACAATACAACAGGTACCTTGTGGTCCTGAAAAAATGGAAGGCAATAAAATGAAGCAAAATATAAAGAGACAAGTGAAACTTTAGATATGAATTTCATAGTTGTCCTATTTCTACTCTTGCTTTTAGGATGGCATCTAAGAGAGTAAAAAAAACTAGTGTTATGTTAATATAGCCCCATAATCCCCAAAGGTAGGGATAGCAAGACAAAAACTAAAGCAGACCCTGTGCTCTAGAGACTTATGCTCTATTTAGCACATACAATGTGAACAAATATAAACAAATATAAGGTAATTTAAGAAGGAAGAGAACATTAGCAAATGGTATTTTTAATCAGAGAAGATTTCATGGAGAAGTGAGACTTAATAGACCCTTGAAGGATCACTAGAATTCTGAGAGTCAGCAATGAAGATGGAGTGCATTCCAGGTACCAAGGAGAGCTTGTGTAAAGGCATGGAGGTAGGAGATAAAGTATCAAACCTAGAGCCCCACATTTCAGTTTTTCTGGGATATACAGCATGCATAAAGGGAAATAATGAAGCTGAAAAGTTAGGGCCAGATTGGGGAGGGACTCAAATGCCAGCTTGAGACAGTTACATTTACTCCCTGAGGCAACAGGGAGTCATTGGTGGTTTTTCAACTCATGAGGTTGTATTTTAAGAAGATTATTTTGGAAGTTCCTTAGAAAGATGGATGATATAGAGGGGAGATATTAGATTTTGAAAAGATGAAGATGAGATTTAAAAAAAACATTTATTTAGCACCTATTGTTTGTCTCAGACATTGTACTGGGCCTTGTGGATAAAAATACAAGTTGAGATAGTCCCTGCCTTGAATGAGGGATAAAATATATATAGAGAAATGGTGTTTGAGGAAGGGATCTTTGTCTTGGGAAGTCATAGATATTCTAAGTGGAGATGTGGGGCAATCAGCAATCATGACCTTCTTGTTAGCAATGGTTATACTGATTTAATAACTTTTTTCAAAGAAAAGGTGGGAAGTTGGGAGAGGAGCAGCTCTATTACACAATATAGCAGGGCAGATGGCTAGATGACCAGGCAGACCCTGGTTTCCTATTGAATGACTGAGCTGGATGGGATGTGAAGCATGATCTGGATCCTCCTCAATATTATAGGTTTGCTTACTTCTTACCCACTTATTAATCAGGTTGTTCAAGTTCTTGTGGAAGTAAACTAGAAAAGACTTTGTAGCTGACTAGATACAGAGGGTAGGGAAGAGGAAAGAGTCAAGGATATGGAGCATTGCTTGGAGAGATGGGAAGAGGAGATCCCAGGTACAGGACCTTCCTCTCTTTGGTGATTGAGTTTGTTAAGGAACAGCAGGTCCAGTGGAATTCAGGTTTGAGTTAAAAATCACTTCCTAATGTCTTTATTTCTCCTGGTTATGACTTCATATCAATTTAGAAAATGTTCACAGCTAGCTTTCTGTTAGTAAGCTCCTATCTGATGGTCACTTCCCCATCTAAGGTCAGCTTCTGATCTGAGTTATGGAAGCATCAATTGCTTTATTCTAGATCTGTTCTAGCTCCCACCTCCAGCACTTTCCAAGTAATCACATAAGGAAGAAAAATTTTACTTATCAGGGAGGGAAAATTAGAGCAGAAAAGGAGAAAGGAGAAGACCCAGCGCAGAGAGGAACATGTTAGTATGGACAGTGGATATAATGGCAGCCAATGATTTTCTGACATGAAAGTATATAAAAGAATTTCCTATTTAGCTACCAAGGATGGAGACACTCAATTAGTACCTTTCCTTTTGGCTCGGAACCCTGGGGGATGGAAGATTTCTCTACAGGGTACTGTGTCACTCATACTAGATTCAGTTTATACTGCAGTGGTCACATGTCTAGACTGTCTTCATAATTTGTGATTCTCATATGTCTTTCTGGATATAAGTGATGGGGAAGAAACAAGTTGGAGGAACTGGCATCGCCACATAGTGAATACATTTTTCCCTCTCAAACTCTACCTATCTTCCATTTTTTTGCTTTCTTTTTTTTCCAGCATTGTCAACTACTCAATCAACTTCATGTCTAGATTCACAGAGATTTTCTTCAACATATCTAATGTTGTGCATTCTGGAAGTTCTTGTGCTTGCAAGGTAGGAATACTGATGATATCAAGTTTATGAATCTATGTGTCAGAGAAGTACCTTAGGTGAAAGTAAAAAACAGTGTTAAACAGGAAATTGAATGAAGGTTGTTTTGGGTGGGAAGATGAGGTATGTTTTAGATATGTTAAGATGATTAAAATTTTGACTGAAGAAAATTTAAACTATTTTGGATGAATAGATAGTATCTGGAGAAGCAATAGGGAGGTTCTTTCCATATAACTAGTTAACAAGTGTTTATTAAGTCCATACTTGTTCCAATAGGCTGTTGTTAAACTTCAGGGAAAGAAATAAAAAGAATTGAAACCAATTCCTACTCTCAGGGAGAATTACCTTCTAACCTGATTGTGTGTCTATATGTATATGAGTTATCTGCATAAATATGATAGCTGTATCCATGGAAGTGCATGCAATCACCAAGGTAGACAGTATTTAGGGACAAAAGAAGGGGATCTAGGATGAAACCTTAGTGGATGGCCACACTTAGGGAGTAGAAGAGGATCTAGCACGTGAGACTGAGAAGGAATGGCCAGGGGCATAGGAGGGAAACCAAGATAAAGAAAGTGCCATAGAAGCTAAAGGAAGAGATAGTACTCAGGAGGTGTTCTGCTCTGTCAAAAACAGGAGAGAGGTCAAAAGAAGATGAAGACTGAGGAAAGTACATTGGATTAAGCATTTAAAAAATCATTAATAAAACTGTGAAAAAGTGATTCAAAGTTAGATGGCAAGAGTTAAGAAGTGAGAGAGAAGAAACTGATTGTTGATGACTTCTTCCAGAGGTTTGGCAGTAAAAAGGAAGCAACAGATACAGGAAGAAAATTTGACAGAGTCAAGTGAAGATTTTTAAAGAATTAGTTGATTTAGTCTTTTATTTTTCCAGTTATATGTAAAAATAATTTTTAACTTTCATTTTGAAAACTGAGTTCCAAATTCTCTCCCTTCTCACCCCTCCCCCCTTATCTTCTCGAGGCATGCAATTCAATAGAGGTTATACATGTGTAGTCATACAAAACATTTCCATAACAGTCACAAAAAAAATTCAGGTAAAAACAAGTATGCTTCAATCTGTATTCAGACACTATCAGTTCTTTTTCTGGGGATGGATAGCATTTTTCATGAGAAGTCCTTCAGAGTTGTCTCGGCTCATTGTATTTCTGAGAATAGCTAAGTCCTTCACAGCTGATCATCTTACAATATTTCTGTTACTTGTACACAGTCCATTCAAGTGAAGATTTTTTAAGGATGAGGAAAGTCTGTGCATCTTTGTAGATATCAGGAAGGTAAAAGTAGCCACTAGATAGAAAATGAATATGATATTATCATGATTGAATGGGTAAACTCCCCAAAGAGACAGCAAGGAAATATAACATTAACAGCAATAATCCATAATAATAGCTAAATCAAGGACAAGAGAGAGAGGGTTTAATCTTAACTCTATACAGTCTGGTTTCTGACCTCATCATTTGACTGAAACTGTTCTCTCTAAAGTTACCAAGGATTGCTCTCTATTTTGTTAGATACTTTCTAGTTGCATATAAATTTTTTTAACAACCTAAAATGTTTTTGAGTTCTAAATTCTCTCCCTCCCTCTGCCTTTCTCTGCTCTCTGAGAAGGCAAGCAATTTGAGATCAATTACACAAGTGAAGTCATGCAAAACAAATTTCCATTATTAATCATATGGCAAAATAAAAAAGACAAAAAAAGATAAAGTTTTTAAAAATTGCTTTCAGTGTTTCAAAGTTCTCTCTCTCTTTCTGTCTCTCTATCTCTCTCTCTCTCCCCCACCCCCAGAGAGATAGCTTAATTTTGTTTTTCAGCTCCCCACTCTTTCTCACCCTCGATATCCAACCTGTTTCAACTTCCTGTTGTTTTTTGCCATGGTAGCATCTTTAGCATATGCTCCCTTTTCTTCTCTGACACTGTTAGCACCTGGTCTAGTCCCTTATCACCTCATGCCTGGACTACTGCTGTTATAGCCTACCTGTTGATATCCCTTCAAGTCTGTCCTTCCTCCAGTCCATCTACCACCCACTTGTCAAATTGACCTTCCTAATCTACAGGTATGACCATGTCACCCCATTATCAGCTCCAGAATCAAATATAAAGTTCTGTTGGTTTGTTTGAAGACCTTTATATCTTGATCACTTTCCACATTTCCAGTCTTGTTACACCTCAGTACCTACAATGTATTCTGTAAATCGGTGACATTGCCCTCCTGGCTGTTCCTTGCATAAGGAACTCTTCCTAACTCTGGCTATTTTCATTGACTGTCCCCAGTGGCTAGAATTCTCTTACCTTCTCTGCCTCCTGGCTTCCCTGACTTCCTTCAAGATGGAAGGATGGAAAAGAGGAAATAAGCATTTACATAGCACCTACTCTGTACCAGACACTGTACTTTATATATACCTCATTTGATCCTCATAATCATTCTGCAAAGTAGATGCTGTTATCCCCACTTTATAGTAGAGAAAACTGAGGCAGGTAGAGTGACTTGTCCAGGGTCATACATTTGAAACTGGATTTGAATTCAGGTTTTCCTAACTCTATGCCTAGCACTCTGTCCACTGTACCGCTTAGGTGTCTAGACTCAAGTTAAAATTCCACCTTCTACAAAAAGCTTGTCCTTATGCCCTTAATGCTAATGCCTTCTCTCATTTGATCATCTCCAATTCATGTTACATATAGCTTTTTTTGTATAGTTGTTTTCATGTTGTTTCTCCCACTAGTCTGTGAGTGCCTTGAGAGCAGGGACTGTCTTTTGCCTTTCTTTGTATCTCCAGTGCCAGGCACATAGTACGCACTCAATAAATATTTACAGACTTGTCTAAAAAGACAGAAATGAAGAGAAAACTGAGATGTATGGCAGATCAAATGAGCAAATACCCATGGTTTTTCTTAGTGGGGGTGTGTGTGTGATGAAATCATCTAAGAAAGAAAGTAGGATTCGTGTAGGGAGCTTGAGGAGAGATGGGTAGGTTTGGGATGGTTGCTGAGAGGAGCATGATTGTCTATAAGGGAAGAATAAAAGAATTTCTTTGCAGCAGTGAGGGATCAATTGAGATCAGATAACTTGAATTTGTCATGATTGCGTAACCTCTCCATCTCTGTTCAGCAACAAAGGACCAGGGTTAGGAATAGAATTCTGCTTGGCCCCCTGAGAACTGAATTAGGGGCAATGGGTAGAAGTTGCAGAGAATCACATTTAGGCTTGGGACAAGGAAACACTTTCTAAAAGTGTCCATTGTATAAAAATAAGATGGACTACCTCTGGAAATAAGGGCTACCTTGCCAAGGAGTAGCTGAATGACCACTTGTCTGAAATGTCACAGGGGAAGCCATATCATCTCTGAGACCATATATTGGACCATATGGTGTTTGAGATTCCTTCTGGGATGCTGTCAGCAGACAAAGTGGCTACCTGTGTTAGAAAAGAATGAAGATTAAGGCAAAAATGTTTCAAAACTCTAGCATATCTCAAAGTCTTACATGAAATGTAAATATAACTCTAAAGACAGATGCAATTATTAATCAGTGGAAAAAACCTTCATGAGAAAGAACATGAGTGATAGTTGGTAATAAAAATCATCGTTTTCACTTCAAAAAGCACGCTAAATATTTTGTCGTTTTCAGTTTTAATCATGGAAAGAAATTTAACTTTTTGGTCTCTTCAGACACTGAAGATAAACATTGGTGAGATATTTTTAATAGTAATGGATATTTCTCTAAGTGCAGATTGAAATGTTTTCACTCTATTTTTCTTGCTATTTTTGTAACATGGCTAATGGGAAAATATGTTTTGCATGACTTCATATACATAATGGGTATCATATTTCTTGCCTTCTCAACTGGTAGAAGGAGGAAGAGGATTTGGAACTGAAAATTTAAAAAAAAGATTACAAAACAAAAAATGGGCATTTTTAACCACTAATAGAAGAGTACTTTAAAAACATGCCAATTTCATGACCTTTGATGGAAGAAAATTCACATTATTTCTTAAGTGACTAGGCCCCCTGTGTTTTTACTTAGAGCTAAACTCTGAAAAATCAGGTGCAATTTTGCCACTGATTTTGTCATATTATAGCTACTTGTCACTTTTACCCCTCTCCTTTCAAGGAGAAAACCTTTTTTTCAGTTGTAACGAAATATTTTGCAATCTAGGAAAGTTCGGTCTTTCTCTTGAGGAGAAGACTTGTCTTCTAAGCTAGGCATGGGAAAACAGTAGATTTTGTAAGATGAATTTTTCCCCCAATGAGGCCAACTGGAATTGAAAGCATTTTGTGGTAAATAAAATCAGTTGGCATTGCCAGGAAGCTTGATGAATCTCCCTGCTGTTATTGCTTCATCTTGTCTTGGAATGAAAAACTCTCAGTCCATTGTTCTTATTTTCTGGGCTTTGGATAAAGTAGATAGTCTATACATAAGCAATTGGGTTTCAGATCTTCTAATTGCCTTACCTCTTGAAGCTTTGTGATCTCAGTAATGAGACGTTTAAGAGATACTAAGAGCCCTAGGGGTTACTGGAAAACTGGTATATCACTTGAGTTTAGAACTTTTGAACTGGATGAGCTCAAACTGATTGGATGTCTACACTGTTGTTGTTTGCCCTTTGTTTTCAAGGACCGATGACATACATCATGGGGTGGTATGTTGATTTGTGTGTAAATTGGATTTAAGTGAGGCAGTTTCACGAAGCTGTCAGACTCACTCTCTTCCAGAGTTATTGAGTTCAATGGCAAGACAAATAGTCAAGATGATTGAAGATGGCCTGGGATGCAGCAGGTTACTTTGACATCTTTGGGATCTGACCACGTTCTCAGTGCTCCATAGTGTCTGCTTCAAGCTGCCTTCATGGTAGTTGGGACACATTATTTTCACCCACCCATTCTCATGTCCATACTAAATCCCACACCCACAAAGTGAGTCCCTAAGGAGGTATGACTTGGCCCAGGTTGGAAACATTAGAGAAAAGCTTCTATGCTGATCAATAGCAAGATCTGGTCTGTGAATAATCACTGTACTTCTAGCCTGGGAAAGGTAGGGAGACCCAATTGAAGAGGATAGGGAATGCTGGGGAAATGAGAAGCAGAGAAATTGAGATACTGAGGATATGTCATTCTGAGGAGAGAAATGCATTTAATCCAAATTAAAAATTATTTCTCAAGTGCCTACTGTGTATGTACTCATGATTATGGGTGCTAAAGATACAAAGATTAGAAGAAAAACTGGGGTGAGATAATTTTGAGGCAACGAATGAAAAGCTTTTATTAAATATCAACCATATTCCCAGAAATGTGTTAAGCACTAGAGATACAAATGCAAAAGAATGAGAGTCTTTAAATTCTTTAAGGAGGTTATATTCCAATAAGGGACACTGAGTATGAGGGATTGCTGGGCAGGGAAGGGATCTATGGTCTGAGAAGTCATAAAGGTGGTTAGTGAGACAACAGGACAATCCATTAAGATTCTGATGCTAAGCAAAATGTGGAAAGTTCAAAGGAAAGATATCAACAAATTAGTGTGAGAAATGAAGGGAAAAAATCACTTTCAACTGAGGGAATCAGGAAATCTTAAATGAAAAGGTGACTTCTGAGGTGGAAGGAAAAAGAAGATTTTAACCATCCTGGATGGAATGTGCTCCTGACATAGACAGTGGCCTGCAAGAATGCCTAAGAGTGGTGGTGTTGGTAGGAAGGTCAATTGGGAATGACTGGTAGTCCAGTTTGTCAAGAATTTAGGGTTCCCCAGGGGGAACGGCATGAAAGAGAGGTCGGATAGTATGTCAGAACTAAATTGTAGAGGAGGCTAAGTTTTGGTAGAGTTATTTTATCCTGGAGAGTGACTGAAGGTTTTTGACCATATGTACGTATTAGGAAGATTGTTTTGGCAGCTATGCAGGAGACATAAACTAGTAGCAAGGAAACTAGTTAGGAAGCTATTATAGTTGATCTGGCAAGAAGTATAGAGAGCAATAAATTAAAGTGGAGGTGAGTGGCAAGATGCGGATCAGGAACATCTGTGTTCAAATCTGCCCTCAGATACTTACTAGCTGTGTGATCCTGTGTAAGTCATTGACTCCCAGTCTGCCTCAGCTTCCTCAACTGTAAAATGGGGATAGCCATAGCACCCACTTCCTAAGGTTGGTAGGATCAAATGAGATATTTGTGCCTGGAACGCTGTAGGTGCTTAATAAATTCTTCTTTCCTCCCTTCCCTCTCCCTCCTCCTAAGATATTGCAGGAGATATGTCAATTGTTTGAACAAAGGAGACAGGGGAAAGCAGGGGAAAGATTAGAAATTGACTCCCAAGATGAGGCTGGGTGTCTAGTAAATTATTTCTCCCAAGAAATTGCTAATGATAAAAAGGGTGGCCTGGGGTGGTAAAGAGAAGCAAATTCACAAATTGGAAAGGTTCTTGAGTGTCTTTCCCTGGGCTAGGATATACAGCCTTCCAAATGGATAACCCCAGGATAATGGATGTTGGGTAGATGGCTTCTGCCCCCAATTTTGTGAATCCAAGATCCCTAGGTATTTTTGACTTCCTCGGTAAGATTAGAATGGCCACTGTGTAACTGACCACTGTCACATAACCAAATAATCTGCTCCAATGTCTCTAAGTCTCTGAAAAACCAAGTTGGGAAGTCCAGAAGGTTTGGGCTTGTCTGTACTATTCAGCAGTACTGTATCTGTAACATTGGGGTGTATTTTAGAAATCAATGTGCTCTGATTTTTTAGATGGATGAGAAGAAAAATAAGTGTTTGTGCTTAATAACCTCTGACTGGAAACAAATTGAACCATGACTAAAAGGAATTTTAAAAGCATTTATTCCTCAGACTGGGCAGCATGGTGGTATGGTTGATAGTGTTCAGGGCCTGGAGTCAAGAAGACTATCTTCCTGAGTTGAAATTTGACCTCAGATACTTATTAGCTATGTGACCTTGTACAAGTCATTTAACCCTATTTGTCTCAGTTCCCTCATCCATAAAACAAGATAGAGGAAAGGCAAACCACTCCAGTGTTTTTGCCAAGAAAACCCAAATGGGGTCATGAAAAGTAATTCCTCAGACTGTGTTCTGCTGAATGTTGATAATTCTGTTTGACTGGAGCACAGGAATTATGAGAGAAAATAATTAATTTCTTTCAAAATTTTGCATTTTCCAGGTTCCTCAACTGCTAGTGTGCTTTCCCCCAAGTTATTTTATATGTAATTATTTTTGTGTTAGATATTTGCATTTATTAAGTTAACATTTATTTTGTATATATATTTTAGATGTACTTGCTGTCTCATGCCCCTACCCCCCATTAGAATGTAAGCTCTTTGGAAAAAGGGATTGTTGAATTCTTTGTACTTGTATATCCAGTATCTGCTCCAGTGCTTGGGACATAGCAATCACTTAATTGCTATTTATTCTTTGGTTGATATATGGGTTTGAGTTGGAACTCTGGTATTACTAAGAATTTAACCTTCTTCAATTCAACTAAAACTTAAGTCCCTACTACCTACAAGGAAATGTGTTAAGTTCTGGTGAAACAGAGTTAAAAAATAAAATAAAAAGGAATAGTCCTTGCTTGCCCTCAAAGAGCTGACCTCCTAGAAAAATGTACAAAGACATATAACTTGTGTACAGATGAGCAAAGAGAAGGTTATTTATTATGCTATGGCTCCTTTGATGTCTAATAGCTTATGATGAGGATGGGAGAAAAGGTACCCAGGATCACCTCCATAAGCTCTTTCAGTACTCTGGTATATACTTTGTCTTGACCTGGAGGCTTGAACTCATTTAAAATGATTAGGTGCCTTTTATTAAACAAACTCCTTACTTATCTTGGACTTCTCTTCCTGGAGGGAGAGGATGACAAAATAGGAGAAGAGTGATTCTGCTTCCTCCTATCTTCTTCAACACACCATTGCATCAGCATCCTCTTAGAGGGAGTAGGCACCCCATTCTCCTGGTCCATAGGGTCTTCATTGACCCACCTTACCTAAGCAATAAACTTATCCATGCCTTGGTTTTGGTCTGAACATACTTCAAAACATGCTTTTAAAAACATTTTGGGGTTCAAACCTCAGCTCATCACTTTTCTGATATTATTTTTGGCATTCTCTTTCAGACTTAGCTAAGTCTGAAGCGACTGATATCTGAGTTCACTAGAGCTTTCTGTTTAGCAGCGTTGTTTTCTGCAAATACCTTCGCTAAAAAACATTTAAGTACCTATTATTTTCTAGGCACTAGAAATAAAAAAAAATAATCTCTGCCTTTGAGAAGCTTGTATTTTACTGAGGAAACAGTATGAACATATATGTACATATAAAGATATGTAAAAATAATATATAAATATACACAAACTAAATAGAAGGTAAAAAAAACCTTTTTTGGAGGGAAGAGGCAGTAGCATTTTGGGGCATCAGAAAAGGTTTCATGCAGAAAGGAGTTCATATTGAAAAGAGACTGGGGGGTCTTAAGAGGTGGAATTGAAGAGGAATTGCATTCCAACCCTGAGGAACATTCAGTGTAAAAGTGTAGACATGGAAGACAGAACGTCATGTTTGAGGATTAGAGAGAAGACCAGTTTGACTGAACCACAGAGAATATGAAGGGGAGTAATGTATATAATAAGGACAATGATAGTTTGGGGCCAGGTTATGAAAGGCATCAAATGCCAAGGAAGAGTATGTATTTAATGGTAACAGGGATTTAAGGGCAATAGGGAACTATTGGAGTTTATTGAGCAGGGAAGTGACATGATCACATGTGCTTTATGGGGTGAGATAAGGCAAGGACCTCATTTAGGAGGCCATTGACAAAGTCCAGGTCATAGATGACGAGGGGAGTGACTTGTGAGGAGAGGTAAAAATGACCATTCGGGTAACTGAGTGAAATGTATGGTATGAGTCGGAGTGAGGAGTTAAGGTTGATACAGATGCAAACCTAAATGCCAGGAAGGATAATGGTCAGGCGAGGGGAAAATTTGGGAAGTGTGGCAAAACCTCCCTTGGTAACGAAGAAAATCAGTTCAACAAAAAATAACTGATGCAGTTTGATGTTTGACGGTCTTTCAAGATGTATGTAATTTCTGCCCCTCAAATTCCCACATCTCTCTGAGGAGGAAAGAGATAGATTTCATTATTTGTTATCCAGGACCAAAGAAACTTATTACAATTATTCTGAGTTCTACTTCTTAGGATCATCAAAGGAGCAAAGATTGAGACCTGGAAGGAAGATCTGAGGTCCAGCACCCTGAATATTAAGAGCCAGGGATATTAAGAGACTTGCCTGTGATTACACAGGAAGTTGTGGGCTTTGATCTATCTTCTGATTCAAGAGATGGTGATATTTCCACTCTACCACCATTCTGCCTTCCTTGACTATTAGATTTTATTACATTGATAGGTGGTGCAGTGCATAGAGCAACGGGCTTGGAATCAGGAAGACACAACTTCCTGAGTTCAAACCTGACCCCAGACACTCACTAGCTGTGTAACCTTGGACAAGTCACTTAATCCTGTTTGTTTCAGTTTCCTCTTTTATAAAATGAATGGGAGAAGGAAATGGCAAATCACCCCCATATCTTTGCCAAAAGAGTTAAACATAACTGACATGACAGAAGAACAAAAAGTCATTGTGTGAATTGTCCTTCTAATTCTACTTGATTCACTTTGAATTGATTTATACAAATCTGCCTATGTTTCTTTGAGTTTCTCATGGATATTATTTCTCACTGCCCATTGATATTCCATTATATTCTTATACTGCAGTTTTTTCAGTCATTATACAGATGATAGGATTCAGAAATTATCTAGTATATTTTTTCAAGGAGATATAGGTTCAAATCCTGGCTCTAACATGTACTTGCTATGTGACCATGGTCTACCCTTAACCTCCAGTTGTCAGTTTTTTCATCTGTAAAGTCAGGGTAATAACACTCACCTTCTATCTACTTTATAGGGTTTTTGTGAAACTTTAATATTCTCTATATAAATAAATTATTATGGTTATTCTCTGGATTATTTGTAATTATAAGATCAGAATCTATTTTTAGAAGGAATAGTAGAGGAGAGACTTGTTTGAGAAATTCATATCTGAAAAGGGATCAAGATTCATGTAGGCTTTTGTTCTCTCTTAGGGTCTTTGGATATGGATTTATCCTTCTATTTCCCTTGATTTTCTGGGTGCTTTACTATCACTATTATGATTTGATTCTGGGTCAATTTAAAAATCTGTATTAGGAATGCTTACGCACATCCTCATATGGTGAGGTTATCCATAGTATACTCAAATAATAGTCAAGTCAACAAGAACTTACTATATACCAGGCAGTGTGCTAAATTCTGGGGATACAAAGAAAGGTTGAAAAAATAGTCCCTGCCCTCAAGAAGCTCACAGCCTAGTTGGGGGGACAATATGTGGACAGCTATGTACAAACAAGATATACATACACTACATACACATATATATATATGCATATATATATATATATATATATATAGAGAGAGAGAGAGAGAGAGAGAGAGATGTATATATTTTACATACACACACACACACATACACACACAAGATTAATTGGAGATAATCTTAGTGGGAAGCCACTAGCATTGAGGAGGATCAGGAAAGGCTTTTTGTAGGTGAGATTTTAGTTGGAACCAAAAGGAACAAGAGTTCCTGTTCTCTCTTTTCACCTTTTTGCAAAAATGCTTTTCGTTATCACATTTACCAGTTCTTTCCTTCTTAACCTTCTGTTGCTTTAATCATTCTTTCCCTTCCCTTCCAACTATTTTTTTTTTGAAGAAGGTCTATCCTTCAATGGCTATATTCCAAGTATGGCTCTTTTCTCTCCATTTTCAGTGATTCCTGATAGGTCAAAACTTCCTCTTTATGTTAAAATGTCAAGTCTGCCTTGATTTATTTTTAACTCTCTGTCTCTCTTGGTATCTTCCTCTGACTCTCTCTGTCTCTCCCCATGTCTCTGTTTCTGCCTGTGTCTCTCTCTTCTCTCCTTTTCCTTCTGCCAAATACATATTCCTGAGATATTTTGAAGTGCCCCTTTATCCCTTACCAGGAATCGATAACTCTCAAATAATAAACTAAGATCTGAAAGTCAAATCATGTCTTCTGACATCATCGTGGTATGCTCTTTCTTTCAGAATCACTGTTGATTTAACTCTTTAGTTCCTATTATAACTTTAATTGAAGAGCTAGAATAAAATGCCACCTCTGTTTCCAGATCCTTAAGTTCTCTACTTCTGACACTGAAGTCACTAGAGAAATAGACCATATTTCTCCAGACTGTATCTTATTTACATCCATTGGTGGTGGCAGTGCTTGGTTGCTTGGATCATCCTTGCTAGTCTCTCCATTATAGATGCGATAAATTTCTTAGCAAGACAAAAGCTCCCTATGGACTGTGTGGAATATAGGATTGCCTCCATATCCCTCAGTTTGAAATTCCTAATTACTGTTTATATTTCTCCTTCTTGGGGATGACCACAGAATTCCTCTCCCTTGTGAGTGCCCATATCTTTTACTTTCTTTTCTGAAGAACAGAATGACACATTCTAAAGCTTTACATTGACCCCATTCTATGAGAAAGGCTTCATATCTATTGCATAGCTTGAATCATGCAAAACTTCTTTCTTTTATGTATCTCATTTGTAAGTTAATCATAGGAACACAATACTACATGATCATTGAGTTGTGATATGAGAGCTTTATTTTTGGTTTCTTTTATGTTTATGTACGATTTTATTTTATTGAGAGATAATATGCTAAGGTAGAAAGTGTTGCACTTGGTCGAGAGACCTGAACTTGACTTCTGACTATTGCTTTATAGTTGTACGATCCTGGGCTAGTTCCTCCATCTCTTTCAGTTTCCATTTCCCTTTTTGCAAAATGGAGATGCCACTATTTGTATTACATGCCTCACAGAACTTTTATGGTAGATATGTTTCTATCTATGCATGGGACTCATAAAGAAAATCCCTCCATCAATGCTTATCAGCCACCACCTCAGGTATCAGGAAGTTATTGGCTCATGGTCATAGAGCCGGTATGTGTCATGACTCTAACCCCAGAAGCTGTTTTCCACCGTGGCTTTGTAGGTTGTCATGACAAAAGTGTTTTGGAAAGTGCTATCTCTGTGAATTTTTATTATTTCATTTAGCAAGATCGTGACAGTGAATTTGATATCCCAATGCCTTATCAAAATCTTTTTATTTCAAGATTATTTCTTCAACTGCATCTAAGAATGCTTCTTATTTTTTAATAAAGCTCGAAATCAGAGAGGAATTCTGTAAGTCTTTTCATTTTCCTCTCTACTTTAAAGACAAGTATGTATTTATAGCACAGCTCACAAAGGAAGACAAGCAGAATATATCCTGCTTGTTACCAGTATGGTTCTCTTGACATCCCTATTTCCAGGTCCCAATATAAGTTAACAGTTGATTTTCATTCTCCTTAAAAATATTCCTGATAGTTCAATATAATTCAAATCAACAAACATTTTATTAAATGCTTAGTATGTGTGAGGTACTATGGCCAGAAACTATAGAAACAAGGACAAATTGTGAATATTCTGTCTTCAAGGAACTTATCTTCTATGATCAATTTGCTTGCTTTTGAACTACTTGCGAATCATGTTGCTTCCTTGAAAGCTATATGTTTGTTTTGCATTATCTTTCCTTGAGTGTCAACTGACATATTATAATTAAAGTTAGTAATTCATATGCCTTCAACTCCTTGGCACATATAGTATGTTGTGAAATCATCTACTTCTTGTAGGATCTCATTCTTAATCTAGCCCCAAAACTCCTAAATGTCTACTATGCATCTGACTCTTAATATTTCTTATGCATTTCATACCAGATTATGTATTTCCCCAAATTTTTTCAATTTTTTGAAGACTTTGAAAATGTGAATGTAATGTGGGACTGGCCAATAAGAGTCCATTCCTAATATCCTCCTGTCATATTTATATTTTATGACTATATTCCTGTATAATTTACTTGTTAAACTCACCCTTTTAAAAGAAGTAGTGAAGGGCAATAGAAAAAATGCTGAATCTTGAATCAGAGAACTTAAGTTTAAATCCTGACTTTGCCAGCTTTGAGGCCCAGGGTAAGTCACTTAGTATCCCTGGACATCAACTTTTCTCATAAGTAAAAGAGAAGTTTCTTAGATGTATATGACATCTATAATATATGACATCTAAGATCTTTGCCATATCTAATTCCTATGATGCTATTTTCCTCTTTTAAATCTTTGAATTTCTACCTCTCCCCACCACCATTGGCCAAATGCTCATATACATGTATTCCTTTTTAGACATGTATTTCTACCTACCAATCTGGCAACCTAGAAAATTGAAATTTTTAAGTCATATTAGTGTTAATTAATGCTAATTAACACATTAACATTAAGTAGTGTGGTAGTGATGGGACAGGGTGGTGAGTAGGTTTGTTTAATCACATCTTTTTTTTGCTGTCATCCTACTGTTAAGTCATTGCCTCAGAAAATTTTTGTTAGTTAAACATGCTTTCTCTCTCTGTCTCTGTCTCTCTCTCTTACACAAACACATACACACACACACACACACATTTTCACTTCCTCTCTATTACTCTGTCCCCTCATATTCCCTGCTCTACCTCCACTCAGTTCCCTCCTTCTAATTGAATTTCTAATAAGTAAATCCAAATTGGAAAAGAATATCAGTTAACTATGTTTATAAAGACATTTATATTTATATGTTTATAAATTTATTAAGGATCTCAATAAATTAAGGTAAATAGACTTTGAGGCTAGAAGGAAAGATTTCATGCTTCATGAGAGAGTCCAGGGGGAGAAAGGAGCTACAGGCTGACCTTGGGGTCTGAGCCCCTCTTCCTTGATCATTCCAAATAATCTCCATGTCCTGGTCCCTGTCTTTGTGGTGGTTGCATATGTTAGTGCTTCTCTGAACCCTATGTTGCTTCTCACACCTGTTCTGTGTGTCTTCTGCTCATCTCCTCAGGAGCTAGGTTCCTTATGTTTTTTTCCTTTTCTTACTTTCCTCACTGACTTTTAAAGGTCCCCGGAGGTAGATAGCCCATCATCATTAGCTCTGTCTCATTGCTTCTTCTTTAATACATCCAAGGATCTTATTGCCACCTCATAAAGGGATCACATGGGCCTGGTTGCATTTTTTGCACTTAGTTTTATGATATATGGACCATATATTAGGTTCTAGGCTTTCAGGGTCAACTCCCAGACTCATAAATAATGGAATGCTATAGCTGGAAGTAACCTAAAGTGTCTAGTATAAATCTTTCATTTTACAGATGTGGAAGCTGAGGCCCAGGTATGGTAATTGATTTGCTCAGAATCACACAGAATTTAGAGCTAGGAGTGACCTTAGAGATCATCTAATCTGATGCCTTTATTTTACAGATGAAGGAACTGAGGCCCAGCGAGGAGGAATGATTTGCCTATGGTCACACAGCTAGTAAATGCTAGAGCTGAGATTCAAGCCAAGCTTCTCCAGCTCAGATTCTAGGGCTCTTTGTACCACACAATGCAGCTAAACAAAATTGTGCTTTTCTCATACCTGAAGCAACTTGAACTTCCTTTTTTTTTTTTTTACTACATTTGCCCTAAAATATCCTACAGTGACATTCTAAGAAAATAGCAGACTAGGCTTAGGTCACTGCAATGAGTTTGTAAGTATATATCCAGCTTATGACAGCTGTGATTGACAGACAAAAGGGTAGGCAACCAAAGTTGCCTAATGGGTGCATAAGGAATAACTTTGAAGTCTTCCCTGCTTTAAATTTCTTAACCTATTCAATATGATAATTACAAAGCATCTTTAGAATCTTTTCCCCTATTAGACTTCCCCTCCCCCCAAAATCACAAATTAGATAAAATAAAAGTCTTAATTATATATAAATTATTTACTATGTGATATTTGAGTCAGCATAAAGATGCCTTTGAATTTATGCCATTAAGTTTATAATGAGAGTTCTCATTACCAAACCCCTCATCAGATGTTTATATCCCCACATAGCCAATCTTTGCCAAGAAACTTTCCTTTAAAAATGTCTTTTTTTCTTTTCCTCTTCCTTCCTTTACTGATATTATATCAATCCCCCTTTCTTCATTCTTTCATCCCTACTGTCATTTTAATTAAGGAAAACTGAAATACCAGGAATATCTATTATATTTTCTTTTTCCTCTTTCACCTCTTTTGGAATTTTGCTCTCCTGTAATGCCCCAAATGCTTACTCCAAGGACATGTTTGGATTCCTGCTCCTTTATTCATCTAATTTTTTTTAAAACTGATGCAATACAATTCTACCTGTAAATTAGCTCTTTCCCAAGTTTCTGAGACCAAATACTGTCCTTACATTGAGGAAATATAAGATATGCTATGTTAGTTCCTCCTTTTTAAACATGCATTTCTAATCTTCAATCTGTCAGCCTAGGAAGTTGAAATTTGAATTGTACCTCCTATTTTTAAAAATCAATTTTAGCTATGTTAGCATTAAACCACATAAACATTAAATAGTGTGGCGGTGATGGGATGGGTTCTGATCAGATAGTACCTCCTATTCCTCAGGGTTCCTACCTTGGTGGGTTACCTGTCACTAAGTACTTCTCTTTCAAGGTACTAGATTCCTAGACTTGTCATGAATGGATCCTTGGTACTTGCTGCAAGACCTATCTGAGGCTGGCTGCCTACTTTCCTGGACCACTGTCAACTGCTTGTTTCCTGGACGTTTGTCAATCACCTTCCCTGCTGATAATGCTTAATTAGACCATCTGTATCTTACACTCACTTTGGACCGTTAGCTAATTGTACTTTTCTTTTGCTTGGTCTCTTCTGCTTCTGATAATTGGTTAGAACTACAAATAATCAGAGTTAGTACCAGAATTGTGCCCCTGTGTTTCTGAATGGTTGAATCTCATATTCTAGCCCCTAATCTTTGCCCAGTCAGTTAGTCTGCCTGGATGGTCGGGTCCAACCTTCTCTTTGCGGTTTGCTGAGTTGTCCGCCCACTCCAGGTTATGATAGCCCTCCCTACAAGAGCTGTACATAATATTGATTATCAATACCATGCTCCTGGTCAAAGACAGTAGTCATAATTATTGCCATTGATATTTGTTTAGTAATATATGTTTGCAAAGAACTTTCCTTTTAACACTTCTGGGAAAGCTCTATTATTTCTCTTCTTATCAGCTTTCACGGCTTTCTGCAAGTGCCATCTAAAATCCTACTTTCTATGGGATGCCTTTCTCAATCTATCTTAATTCTATTGCTTTGACTCTGTTAATTATCTCTGATTTATTGTGTATACATCTGGTTTGTACACAGCTGCTTGCATGTGGTCTCTCATTACACTATGAACTCTATGAAGGAGACTGTGTTTTGCCTCCCTCTGTATCCCCAGCACTTAGCATACACCAAGTATTTAATAAATGTTTATTGACTGACCTATGGACTTTATAAATGGGAGAACCAAAGCTCATAGACTTTAAGTGACTTGCTCAAACTAAGTTACAAAAGTAGGATTTGAATGTACGTCTTCTGATTACAAAGCCAAGTGCTCTTACTACTACACTAAGACAACTGTCCACTGTCTCACTGGTAGTCAGCCAGAGTTTTGGTTTATGTATCTCAAGAGTCTTTCAGGATGGCTGCTGCTCTTCTAAATTCCCATTAGCTCAAACTATGCAGCTCTTACACTAATCTTTCCTTCTTTGCTATCTCATTGGGTCTTCTTTTCCCTTCTGATTCTTCCTGCCTGGTTAATTTAATCAGTGTAAACATCCAAATCAGAGGTAGATTTGGGAAGTGAAAATGACTCTATTGGCCCATCTATAGTGGAAGAAAAGGATTTCTTGATGTAAGTTTTTAGAAGTCAGCTGTACTTGTAAGTGAGAATTGAGTGCTTTAATTTCCCTGAAGTAACTAGAAAGTCTGAGTGATTGAGTTTATAGGCATTAATAGCTGGCTGACTCATCCTTTTAAAAGTAATTTAAAGAATGGCAAAGTTTTGGGTAAGGTTAGGAGGAACTGGGGAATGGTTTCTTGTTTCCGTTTTTGGCCTCCTAGATGTGTTTATATGAATTGCTTAGCTTTGAAGAATAAACTTATCCCTCTGCTTCAAAATTGGCTTTCTTCTACTTGGAAAAGTAAGTTAACCAGACTTCCGTTGACAAGGAGATCTCCCTTGCAGGAAACAATAACAGCAAAGTAATTGGCTTTAACAGAGTTGTTGAAATGGGTGCTTGTTTTTGAGTCTACAAATGACGTTGAGGGGACATTTAATTCACATAGCTGACCCTAATTACTCCTAAGCACATTTTTGTGCCCAGAAACTAGTGTTAATCACCATTCCCCCTTTCCAAACACATTTTACTGGCACTGGTACATGTAAATAAGTGAAGCTGTCCTCCTGAAGGCTAATCTAATGTCTATCCATTAAAATAGGACCATATGGCCAGATACCACATGTAAATCCCACTCTGGGTTGACACTGTTGATCTTCTTGTAATGGCTGAGGTGCCCCGAAGCTCATTTCCATGTTGTACAAAACCATTCTAAAGGTAAATGGAAAGCAGGGCATCCTGAAAGCCATGTAAATTGGCATGAGATAAGGATTGAGATTGAAATAGCCTATTTATACATGCAAACTATCATTGCTACTGATAACTGAACAAACAAAATGAGCAGAATTTGGTAACTAGTGGGGTATGAGGGATGAGGGAGTGGAAAAAATCAAATATGATGACATTCCAAGCGTGGTGAACTCAGAGGACAGAAAAGGAGCCAGCTGGCAAGTGAGGAAATGAATGCAGCTTTTCATCTGTTAGGTTTAACTCGTGCTGAAATGTTTCCTAGTGTGTGTGGCAGAGTACAATGGAATGGATCTGACTCTGGATTCAGAGGACTGGAGTTCAAGTTCCACCTCTAAACCTTACCACCAGTATGACCTTAGGCAAGTCACTTAACCTTCCTAGACCTCAGTTTACTCATTTGTGAAATGAAGGGGTTAGAATAGATAACCTCTCAAATCCCTTCTGTGTTTAGGTCCATGGTCATATGATTATGTGATTGTGATTTTTTTTCTAGTGTGTTGTTCTCCGTGGTTATTCTAAATGAATATAAATGTTCATCAGTGTTTGTGTTAATGAGTTGATGGCAAACAGCCTGGTGTGGTGGAAAGACCAAACAATTTGGAATTAGAGGATGTAGGTTTGACTGCTTGTTCTGCTTCCTGCTACCTCTTTGACCTTAGACATCACAATGAGTGAAAGAGAGACCATATCCTGTAGAAGGTTAGCATTAGTGCATTACACAGGTAGATTGGGGATCCTTAGCAAAGAGATGATAACTGAGGTCTTACAAAAGGATGAGCTACCTCTAGAAGTGAGTATGGAGACACAAGAGCAGAGAAGGATCAAACACTTTAGACATCACTTAACCTCTTTGGGTCTCAGTTTCTCATTTAGAAAAATGAAGATTTGGACTAGATGACCTCCAAGGTCCCTGTTAGCTTCAAATCGATCTTTTTATGGTTGGTAGAGAATCAAGGATAAAGTAATATAAACAAGGAGGGTGCATGCTATGCTTTGAAGAAATGTCAGGCTACAGTTTTTTCCTCTTAAGAATGCTCCCCATTCCATTACTAATGAGTAAGTTACATATGTATTAGGGCTTTTTGGTGGAGGAAGATGGGAATCATCATTAAATTACATGTAGGAATCTTGGAATATTTAGGCAGTTTAGAAAAGAAGAGGCTAGTTTTGCTTGGCCATTGGGAATAAGCTTCATATGACAAAATGGGAGAAAGGTAAGATGGTTGCCAACAGGTGGCAGGACTTGGCACATACTTTGAAGGGAGAGTAGGCTATGGTGATGTCCATTTAGATATTTGTTGTGATTCATAAGATTGCAAATTAACAAGCAGTCCATTGCTGGACAAAGAAGAGAAGAAAGTTAAATGACAAAGGAAATCTTTATAATGTACAAATTTTTTAGGAGTAAAGCTGTTCTGTCTGTATGCTGGGGTGGGAGCTGCTACCTCAGGTGGAATAAAAGTCACTCCATTTAGATAGATCTTGGAACAGTGTCTAGAAACCTAGGCTGGGAGTCAGAGAGACCTGAGTTCAAATTTGACCTCAGGGACTTACTAGTTATGTGAACTGGGACAAGTCACTTAACCTTTGTTTGTCTCAGTTTACTCATTTGTAAAATGTGGATAATAAGACTACCTGTCTTTTAGAATTGTGAGGATCAGAAGAGAAAAGTGTTTAGCACAGTGCCTGACACATAGTAACATATAAATGTCAGTTATTCTTTTTGTTGTTCAGGATGTCTGAATCTTGACATTTACCTTTGTTGTTGTACTGCAAGTAGGGTAGAGCCTTAGGTCCTAGAAGCTTGGGACAGGGTCTGTACCTGTAGAAATAGGATTGCTAGCTTGTAGAGTGAGATCTAGTCTGGGAAAAATTGCTTTCTCTTTTTTTTTTAAGGCAAGAGAACAAGGGGTGAATCAGACCTGAAAATTGCCTTTCTTAAGGCAAATGGGCACCTGCTATGCTATTTATGGTCTTACAGATTTCCTGGGGGAACTGAGAGATTAAGTGATTTGCCCAGCCTTACAGAACCAGTATATGTCAAAGCAAGACTTGAACTAGTCTTCCTAAGATTGAAACTACCTAGCTCTGAATTTCAGTTAGCCCATCATAACAGATATCTAGATAGAATATTTATTAAGCCCATACTAATTCTAGGCCCCTTTCTGAATGCCAGTTGGCTAGTTAGGAATATAAATGCAAGCAAAAAGAAAGACAGTCCCTATCCTCAAGGACCTTGTATTCTAATGGGGAAGACAACTCCTAAAAGAGGAGCTGGAAAGCCAGGCACAGCAAGAAAAGGAAGCCAAGGGGATAAGGTGGAAATATCTGAAGAGACAGGAAGGATGCAGGGAGAGGAGTGATGGAGTGAGCCTGGCTGGTCCAACAACAACCTTCTCAAAATGGAGTTTCTAGAGAAACTCATTGATCATGGCAATGGGCTTCAAGGGAGAAGCCATCTTCCTGAGTGGGAAGGCTACTGAGACAATGTGAGGTCCAAAGAGTCAACAAGAGAGCTAGGAAAAGCATGAAGGGGCCAGGAACTCATAGGGAAATTTTTTCTTACCATACGTCATTCCTTGTCATGAAGACTGATGCTTTAATTTTTTATCCTTCCATTTCCAACAATAGTTTCAGGGGAGTGGTAGAGGCAAAGACTATGCAGACAGAGAACTGGGAATAAATAAGGATGAAATGGAGGTACCTAGTCAGAAAAGGTGGGATGGAAATAACTAGAAGGAATGTAGCATTAAATGAAGCTCTTTCTAAGATAATGGCTCATATTTATGCATCAGTGCTTTACCCTATCTAATTTGCTCCTTACAACAAAGCTTACAACAATGAGGTGTCATCCTCATTGTAGATTGGGATCCAGGGAAGTTAAGTGACTTCCTTAAGACCTAACATTAAGTGTTTATCTAAGATGGAATTTGAACCCAAATTGTCCAGGCTCTAAGCCTAGTGGCTAAAATACTATAGTGCCTCACAAAATCTGGGAGACTCGTATTTCAAGGCAGATGTAAAAGAGTCAATAGAGAGGGAGGGTTTGAAGCCATTGGGGAGGAAGAGGCTATATGTGGGAATTGTGTTCCTCTTCCAGCAGGAGGACTGGAATCTTAAACATTGAGAGCGTTGCATAATCTGTTTAAATACTGATTTAAGGCCTAACGTCTAGGGTAGGCACTTAAAATGAATATTGAATTTTATAGAAATGGAGTTTCCACTTTCAAAGTCATTATTAGAGACCATTTGGTTACAAGTTATTTATCACTAAGGGAATATCAAATAAGAGTATATCAATCACTTCTTGTCTGCTGGTGGGCAGAAAAATAATGTGGTCAAAGCTTAATGGTAGTGGATCTGTAAGAATGCCTTGAGCAAAGGTCATGTCTTGTTGGGGTTGTAAATGCCGTCATTCATTTTTGTGTGTGTGTGTTTTGTTTTGGGATGCATAAATGCTTGTTATCTTTCTCCATTCCCCATCTGCCCATAATTGTGGCAGATGCGAACAGGGTCTCAGTTTTTAATTGCATTTTGTAAGGCCATGAAAAATGAAGAACAAAAACCCTCCCAGCCAAATTGGATCTAACTCAAGGTTCTTTCAGAAAGTTAACAGCTCTATTCTGTTTAAGAGTCTAATTGATTTTGGAGAGATTCTGTTTAACATCAACCCTAAATATATTTTTGCCTGTTCCTCATTAATTTCACCCTTGCCAGGGTCAGCAAAAGACAATAGCCTAAAGCAAATATATGAGGTTGATTCTAAGTCAGTTGCTAATGGGCAGAGAGGTTCCATTTTAATTAACACCAGTTGGCAAAATCTCAAAATGAGATAGGGTCATATTGGTTACTCTCTCTGCACTCTGTGCCATCCCCTCCTCTCCATCCTGTACCCCCCCACCAAGTGTTAGGCTATTCTAGGTTGTTCTAGTTTGTTCCTAGAACAGTTGAACATTTTGGGGTAGGAGACCAGTAGTTAGGGGCTAAGAGCCACACAAGATTGGGGCAGCATTGTCCAGTCCTGTACATATTCATGTTGTAATTCTCAATTGAGAGAACACTAGATGAGCTCATGAAGTGGAAAGAGATGTCAGGGCTTGGGATAGTCAGGTCTTGTCCATGTTGTCTAGAATTACAGATGTAGAGCTAGAATGGTCTTGAATCTATATTATCCAATCTCTTCATTTTACAGTTGAAAAAACTGACCTCCAAGAAGGTTGTAGCTTGCTCAAGGTCACACAGCTAGTAAATGTCAGGGGTGGGATTTGAACTGTAGTCTTCTGACTCCAAAACTAAAGTTCTTTCAGAAGTAAGATGAGCTGACAACAAACAGGGGTGAACAACAAGGTTTAATGTCATGGGGATTTGAGTTAGAAAGCTACAATAAACTCCTATGACTTATCTAGTGACTGCATTTATTTATCTTTGTTGGAGGCTTTTCACTTTTTAGGTTGGGATGGCTGCTGTATTATTGAAGGTTTATGCACCAGCATACTGGCAGTCTATTTGACTATTTGGGGAAAAGATTGTATTCTCTCTTTTTGTGTTTTTTGTACAGAAGGTAGATTTGGGTTCTGTTTTAACAGCCTTAGTTTTTCTGAAATACTATATTCCACCAGAACCAAAGCATTTTCTTTCATCTGTCTTTTCACTTTGTCATTTTTTTCCTCTTTAAAGGCAGCTGATTTCAATAGAACCATATAGAAGGGGCAGATGGCCCATCTAAAGATGTGGGTGCCCAGTTGTGAAAGCTGTAAGATTTTTTTTTTCTTCAGGGCAGCATTAATTTCTTGACAGGTTCCATAAAGCTCTGGGTTGGCAGCTGTGAGAGTTCCTCTGGGGCTGTCACATGATTTGGCCTCTACTGAGAAGGTTTAGCTGTCTTGTATTCTCTTTCATGGAAGACATACATCATGCTCTTTGAGTCACCCCAGGTTCAGAGGAATCAGTGCCCTTTTCACCTTTGAAACCAAGTTTTCCCGTTAGAGTCAGACAGAAAGAACCAATATCTGGCCAACTCTGACTGAGTTAGAACTGGTCTCACTTACCATTGACTGCTTTCACAAAATGAAGTTCAGTTAAAAATGGCTATTTTATTTTACATCTTTAAAATTTCAGACATACATATATATATCTATATATATAGGGCAGAAAGTAAAAGCAAGTGAGTGTATAGTGAGATTTGAATGAATAGTAAACTTATAAGCATACTGATTTGAGGATCCGACAACCCAGTTTATATATATACATCTATATAAAACAAATAAAGGTATGTGGGTGAGCCAACACAACAGTGTGCCAAAGGTCTTAATGAAGGTTTAAACCTTAATTATTTAAAGTTACATTGAGACTTTTAGAACACACATGTATATAAGTCCATCAAAAGGCCATTCTCCAACATTCCCCAAAAGATAAGGGGTGAAAGGATATGAATACATCATTGTAGAGGGAAGATTGACAAACTATTAATAACTACATGAAAGAACTCTCCAAATCACTAATAATAAGAGAAACACAAATCAAAACTACCCTAAGATTTTATATTACAACTAACAAATGGGCAAAAATGACAAAAAGTGGGATAGTCAATGTTGAGGGGTTGTAGAAAGATAGCATAATGTTGTATGATTAATGGAGCTGTGAATCAGTTGAACCATTTTGGAAAGCAGCTTGGAACTGTGTGAAAGAAGTGACTAAAATATGCATAGCCTTTGACCCAGAGTTTCCACTACTAGGCATATTACCCCAAGGAGGTCATAGATATGATCGAAGTCCTCATGTACACCAAAATATTTAAATCAGTACTTCTTGTAGTAGCAAAGAACTGGAAATAAAATAGATGCCCATCACCTGGGGAATGACTAGACAAATTATGGTACATGATTATAGTGGAATATTACTGTGCTGTATGAAATGATTAAAATGATAAATGCAGAGAGGCACAGAAAGCCTTACATGAACTGCAAAATGATCAAAATCAAGAAAACCCTTTGCACAATATGAAGTTTAATTTCTAATATTGTAAATACAACCCACATAAACAAAAGCTCTTTTGATGACTTTTAAGAGTTTAAAGAATACTTGAAATAAGAAAATTTGAGAATCATGCTACAAACCTTGAATTGTTTACACATCCAAACCCAACTCCCCAGGACAAAAATCTAAGAATCAAAGGGAATTGAGTCTAGAAATAACAATGCAGAAGTCTAACTGTGAGTCTTCCACGAAATTACTGGCTCTAATAAAACAGTGTTCAGCTGAGTAGTAAATAAGTTAGAGAGTAAATAAGTTAGATATTTATATATCACATAGTAAATAAGTTAGATATTTATGGAAATAAAATGATCCATTTATGCTTTTGCAGAAACAAGAGGTTTTCCAAGTATCAAAGGAAGGAAGGGGGTTTGTGCTTTGTTTCTGCCTCGCTTTCCCCATCAGCTTCCTTTCAGGGCTTTTCAAGGCTCTGCTCCCTTCCTACTAGGCTTCTAGGGCTACCTCTCTTTAGTCACCAACATTGTGGTCATTGTGGTCCAGCTTTGGGAATCGGGCAGCAAATGGGAGCAGTTTCACTAATAACCTTCAGCTGATGTCCTTCTCAGACTCTGCTGATTCAGGCTTCTGTCTGTTTTCAAGGGGCCCAGGAGAGTCTAAAGAAAGCTTTGAAAAACCAATGAGGAGAAAAAAATTACCTACCATGAAGGTTCCTAGGATGTAATTCTGCTCTAAAGAGAAGCCAATTTTGTTTGACTGTGATGTTTTTCAGCTGAGGGACCAGGACAAAAATGAGGATGAGGCCTTTGAGTTTGAGAAACCAGCAGCACCTGTGTCTACACATACACATGAACTTGGAAAGGAAAATAATATTTTTTTCACCTAAAGGCTGATTTCTACCCCAGCCTGAATGTTTTATACCAGAGTAAATGATAATAACTGTGAACTTGTAAACTACATGCAGGCATGAATTCGTGAATAAATGAAAAAGCATTTATTAAGCATTTACCATGTTTCAAAGCACTGTGCTGAGTGCTAAGGTTACAAATACAAAATCAAATATAGGCCTTGCCTTCAAGAAGCCTTCATTCTAAAAGACAACATCAAAGAGTGATCACAGAGTAATGGCTCAGGAGGGGGTGTTTGGAAGTAGATCCTTTCTGTAAGCAGTGGCAATTGTTTGGCTGCAAAGTGCTTGTCAAAAAGACAGCCAAGGAATCGGAGGAATCATGTTGGGGTCAGCCAGCCCAAGTACAGTGGGCTATTTGAGGCACTTGGCGATGGGGGGGGGTGTGGTGGGCCAGGAGACCTTCCACAGCCAGATAGGACTCAATCCTATGAATTATGTATGATTTCTGGTCCAGGCAGCAAGTAATATTCAATAATACGCATTCCTTTCCTTTAGCTCAAACTCCTTCTGATCTCTTCTCTGGCTGATGTAGAAGTTGTATTGCTGGAGATCCTTGACCGAGAGAAGCAAAGACTGTGCTGAGACATCATTTATGGCTAATCTTTGGGCAGATGGCTCCCCTTGTCCGGAGGACAGCAGGTCTCCATAAGTTGTTTATTATTGCATGACTACTTGTCTTTGTTTATGAAGTTTAGCATATTCTCAAAGGCACTCCCTTCAGGGAAACACAAAAAGAAAGGAAAATGTGGACTTGCTGAAGAGATGATAGAATACATATTTAAAAGCAAAGGGGATGGGAAAATAATCCTAGTAATAATACTGCTGTCATTTGTATAGCTCTTTAAGACTTACAGAGACCTTTATCAACATTATCTCATCTTGTTTTCACAACAGCCCTAGGAGGTAGTTGCTACTATTAACCCCTTTTACCCATGAGGAAACCAAGGTAGACAGAGAGAGTTTAAATAACTTGCCCCAGGATCATGCAGGTAGGAAATGTCTGAGGCTGGATTTCAACTCAAGTCTTCCTGACTCAGGTTCACTAAACCAGCTGACATGTACAGTGGTTGGTGATTTATCTGATTCAAGGATACAATATATAGAAAGGTATAGTATGGGGGAAGGCTCAAAAGATGGGATGGTACCCAGTTTTTAAGAGCCTTGAATTCCAGGCAAAGAATTTGAACTTGAAGTTCAAGTTGCTTAGTTAGCTAGCATTTATTAAGTACCTACTATGTGCAAGGCACTGTGCTAAGCAATGGAGACACAAAGAAAGGCAAAAAAAGAAAAGAGCAGCAGAAGTAACAAGAAGAAAAGCAGTGTCTGCTCTGGATGAACTCAGAGTTTAATGGAAGAGACAACATACAAACAGCTATGTACAAATAAGATATATACATGATACACTGGTTGGCAGCCTCTGAGGAGATTGTAGAAAAATAGCTAAAGGATTTTGAGTAGAGGATTGACATGACCAGTCCTAAGGAAGATAATTCTGGCAACAATTTCAAGGATGAATTGGAAAGGAGAAAGGAGGCATGAATGAATGGATTAATGAAAAGCATTTATTAAGTGCTTAATATATGCAAAGCTCAGTAGTAAGGGTTGGGGACAAGAATAGAAAAGCTGACAGTCTTTGCTCTCAAGAGGCTTATTTTCTCAGCACATCTAGGAGCTTTCAGCAGCAAGTCTGATAGAAAAGGTCCCATGATCTTTAGAAGGTGGTTGGAGATGCATCTTTTAAAATACCATTTCCACTGATAAAATTACATCAATTTCTGATGATGAACAGAAGATGGTTAGATCTGGTAGAGATTATTGCAATGGTGAGGATGGATGTTGTTAATGAGAGACTTAGACCAAGGACATAGAGCAATAGACAGAAGGAGAGATGTAGGGGAAGTAGAACTGACAGTATAGGATCATCCTTGAAAAAAGCAAAACACTTTACAAACATTATCTCATCTTATTCTTACAGCAACCCTAGGGGGTAGTTGCTACTGTTAACCACTTTTACAGATGAGGAAACAAGACAGACAGAGGTTAAATGACTTGCTCAGGGTTACATAACTAGGAAATATCTGAGGCTGGACATCAACTCAGGTTCAGGAAACCAACTGAGATGTACAGTGGCTGGTGATTAATCTGATAAAAGGCTAAAATATATAGAAAGAAGTAGTATGAGGGAAGATTGAAATATATCATCAATCAAGGTTCTGCACAGGATAGCCTTAGGGAGTGGTGAACTATGGGAAACAGTGAAACTAGAAGGGTCAGATTTTGGGGAAAAGATAAACTGTATTTTGCATGTGTTGATTTTGACTTAGCAACAAGGACATTGCTGTTTGTGTATTCTAGTAGAATGTTGCCTGCTTGGGTCACCAGAAAAAGATGGACCTAGAGGAATCAAGTGCATGGAAGCCATGATTAAAACCTGGGGAAAGAGTTTTGTCTAGGGAGAAAGTGTAAAAGAGGAAAAAAAAAAAGGACTGAGAAAGAGAGCGACTATTCCCTATTCCCAGGGCCTAATCTGACATACAGTAGGTGCTTCATCAGAGTTTGTTACAAAGGAAGACTTCAGATTAGAATAGAGGCTCCTTTTACCTTGAGAGAAAGGGAGGTTTAGGACTTCAGAGCACATTCATAACGTAGTTGCCACACACCACTGATTTCAGATACTAGAAGCACTGACTATACCCCCAGCTTAAATTCTTCACCCAGAACAGTTCTTCAGAAAGGATGGGCTCAGGCATTTCAACTAGTCATAGGAAATTAGATGGCAACTTCTCAAAATACTAATTGACATTCAGCACCTATGTTAATGTCGTCTTGCTCTGGTGGTTTTGTTATGTAGCAATCAGAAGCCTTCAAATACTTATTTTAGTAGATTGAGAATTGCCTAGAGGCCTGCCTGCTAATCATATATTGAGCCCTAAGGAAGCAAAATATTTTGTCCTTGGGGTCCCAGACAATTATCCCCTCCTTCAGTGTTTTCATGCTATGTGCTTCTTTGCCTGCCCAGGGATTGTATTATATAATCACATATGGAGGGAGAATGTCAAGAAGAACCTCCCCAGTCTGTTTTTTTTTTCCACTAGGGCCTTTATACTTGTATCATCCCAAAGCCTCACCTAGTCTTAACATGCCTTAAATTTTATCTTGCTTGCCTTTTGGAGGAAAATATTTTTCCCCTGGATGGCCATAGATAAAAGATCATGCTGTTGAAAGAGTTCTCCCATCCTTATATCAAGAATCTTCCCCCCAACCAGATTCTATCAATTCTAAGGCCCACAATATCAGACTAGGGTATGTTCAAAACTCATCTCTAACAAAAACAATCTCTAACAAAAACTCATTTCTAAGAGCTCTAACAATGTGACTATGGCTAAGTTACTTAACCATGCTAAGTCTCAATTGCCCTTTAAAAAAATAATTGACAAACTGTTTACATTCTCTGACCATTTTGGATATACATATACTTTAAAAAAAATTAGCCAATCTATTTTCTCTTCTTCCTACTCCTCACTCTGTTAGAGGTAAAAAAAAAAAAGAGAGAGAGAGAGAGAGAGAAAAATCTTTGTAACAAATCTACATAGTCAAAAATGTCAAGTTCCTTTATTGTCCATGTTCAAAAAAAATATAGGTCTTACTTTTCTCCTTGAATGCATCACCTTTTCATGAGATGATGGATAATTTGTTTCCTCACTGATTCTCTGGAATTATAGGTGATCATTGAGTTGTCTGTAGTTCTAATAGCTTTTAAAGTAAGATCTGTTTCTAGTTTTGTTATGATGTAATATTATTGGTGTATAATGCAAGTATCCAGGTTTTTTTTTGTTCATTTCAGGTGGACTTTGTGGTTTAGCCACTTTTATGGTCAATGCTATCTGTGCTGAAGGATTTCCACAAAGTGGGCTATTGGTATTTCTAATTTTTTCCAGTATACCCAGCCTTCTCATGATACAAGGTATAGAAGCTCCATTATCTACTTTGTTAAGCTGATCACAAGGACAATTTCAAGCAAACCTACCTCCTTGACTAAAATGTCTTTGTTTCCTAGGATGATGATGATGATGATGTAATTGTTTTATAATTTTATTTTGTCATGTATTTACAGAGACATCCTCATGAGCCTTCCCTTATAACACAAGAAAAAGTTAAGCAAAATCAGCCCAGTGATTGTGTTTAAGAGCATATGCAATATACTTTAGGATTGTAGTCTTCCATCTCTCTCTGAAAAGAAGAAATGTACATTTCCTCATTTTTTTCTGTGGGGCCAAGATTGATTATTACAATTATTTAGCATTAAATTTCTTTAGAGTTCTTTTTATTTACATTATTCTAGTCATTAGAGCATATGTTCCTTGAAAGCAGGGACTGAGGAGTGGAGTCAAGATGGCAGAGTAAAAGCAAGGACTTCCCTGAGCTCTCCTACAAAGTCTTCCAAATACTTGTAAAAAAAAAATGACTCTGAACAAATTATAGGCTACAGAACCCACAAAATGACAAAGTAAAATAAATACTCAGCCCAAGATGACGTGGAAATTCGACAGGAAGAGTCTACTGCACTGGGTAGGCAGAGAAGCACAATTTGGCATGTACCTCACCACTACGCTCCCGCTGGAGCAACCCTCAGGGGACTTAATCACTTTCAGCTGTGTATGTTTCCAGACTTCTCAACTCACAAACACCAAAAAAGTCAGAGGGAAAACTCTATGGGACCTGGGTTAAAAAGGAGTACAGTCTGACTAGTCTGGTTCTAGCCTTAGGGTGGTGGTGGTGGTGGTGGTGGGAGTAGTGGTTGTGATGGTCTGCAACAGCAAAGACTGCTTCTGGGAGCTGTGGGCCCACAGATGGTGGGGAATCTAGCAACTAATACATAATTCCTGAAGCCTGGGACAATATATCCACCCCTACCTCCAAGCCCACCCCCACTGGAAGCACAGTTCTACATTGAAAAGGAGTTAGAAAGTCAAATATTTGGCTGGGAAGGTGAATAAACATCATAAAAGAACTCAGACTATAGAATTTTACTTTGGAGATAAAGAAGGACAAAACATACAACCAGAAGAAGATAACAAAATCAAAGCTCATACATCAAAACCCTCCAAGAAAAATATGAATTGGTCTCAGACCATGGAAGAACTCAAAAAGGATTTTGAAAATCAAGTAAGAGGAGTAGAGAAAAAAAATGGGAAGAAAAATGAGAGTAATGCAAGAAAATCATTAAAATCAAGTCAACAGCTTGCTAAAGGAGACCCCCCCCCCCAAAATACTGAGGAAAACAAGACCTTAAAAAATACACCAACCTAAATGGCAAAATTAGTCCAAAAAGTCAATGAGTAGAAGAATGACTTAAAAGGCAGAATTGGCCAAATGGAAAAGCTCACTGAAGACAACAATTCCTTAAAGATCAGAATGGAGCAGATGGAATCTAATGACTTTATAAGAAATCAAGAGATTATAAAACAGAACCAAAAGAATGAAAAAAAAATAGAAGACAATGTGAAATATCTCATTGAAAAAACTACTGGCTAGAAAATAATAGATCCAGGAGAGAATTTAAAAATTATTGCACTACCTGAAAGTCATGATCCAAAAAAAAAAAATAAAACAAAACAAAAAACCAAAAAAAAACTTAGACATTATCTTTCAAGAAATTATCAAGGAAAATTTCCCTGATATTCTAGAACCAGAGGATAAAATAAAAATTGAATGAACCCATTGAACACCTCTGGAAAGGGATCCTAAAAGGAAAATTTCTAGGAATATTGTAGCCAAATTCCAGAGTTCCCAGGTCAAGGAGAAAATACTGCAATCAGCCAGAAAGAAACAATTCAAGTATTGTGGAAATACTATCAAGATAACACAAGATCTAGCAGTTTCTACATTAAAGTATTGAAGGGCTTGGAATATGATATTCTGGACATCAGAGGAATTGTGATTAAAACCAAGAATCACCTACCCAGCAAAACTGAGCATAATCCTTCAGGGGAAAAAATGGAATTTCAATGAAATAGATGACTTTCAAGCATTTTTAATGAAAATACCAGAGCTGAATGGAAATTTTAACTTTCAAATACAAGAATCAAGAGAAGTATGAAAAGATAAACCAAGAAGATAAATTATAAGAGACTTATTAAAGTTGAACTGTTTACATTCCTACATGGAAAGATGATATTTATAATTCATGAGATCTTTCTCAGTGTTAGAGTAGTTAGGAAATAGATGATAGATAGATGGATGGATGGATGGATGGATGGCACAGGATTAGTTGAATATGGAGGGATAATATAAAAAATAAAATTAAGGGGTGAGAAAGGAATATATTGGGAGAAGGAGAAAGGGAGAGATAGAATGGGGTAAACTATCATATAAAAGAGGCAAGAAAAAGGTTTCACAATGGAGGGGAAGAGGTGAGAGGTGAGAAGGAATGATTGAACCTTATTCTCCTCAGATTTGGCTTAAGGAGGCAATACCTCAACAGGGTATCTTATCCTACAGGAAAGTAGGGGGGAAGAGGATGAAAGGGGAGGATGATAAAATAGAGGCCAGATTGGGGAAGGAGGTAGTCAGAAGCAAACACTTTTGAAAAGGGATAGGGTCAAAGGAGAAAACTGAATAACTGGCAGTGGCATAGGATGGGAGGGAAATATAGTTAGTTTTTCGCAACATTACTATTATGGAAGTGTTTTGCATAACTACACATCCATAAACTGTATTGAATTTCTTGCCTTCTCAATAAGGATGGGTGGGGAGGGAAGAAGGGAGAAAATTTGGAACTCAAAATTTTAAAATCAAATGTTAAAACTTTTTTGCATGCAACTGGGAGATAAAATATACAGGAAACGGGGTATAGAATTCTATCTTGCCCTTCAAGGAAGTAAAGGGAAAGGGATGATAAAAGGGAGGGCAGACTGGGGCAAGGGGTAATCAGAATGCATGCCATCTTGGAGTAGGGGGAGGGGAAAGATGGGAAGAAAATTTGGAACTCAAAATCTTGTGGAAATGAATGCTGAACACTAAAAATAAAGTTTAAAAAGCAGTAACTTCTTTTGATTTTTATACTTTATCAAGTGACATGTTTGAAATATATTAAGAACTTACTAAAGGCTTATTAGTTGATTGATCATGTATATCATTCTCCTAGTTTTGTTTACTTAACTCTGGACCAGTTCATATAAGTATTCTGTGTTTCTTTGCATTCCCTATTTGCCATTTCTTATGGTACAATACTATTCTGTACACATCAACATACTACACTTTGTTCAGCCATTCCCCAATCTATGGGTATCCATTTTGTTTTAAGGTTTTTGTTTTTGTTTTTGCTACCATAAAAAGTGATCAGAAGATTTATTAGAGCTGTGAAATGAAGCATTTTCATTTAAACAGCAAGATAAGAGATTTCTGAAAGAGGGAGCAGCTCTTACTTAGTTTAATGGCAGAGCTGAGTTCTGGCCATTACTAAAACTTGTGACCTTATTTACATCCAATTTTCTAGTCCCTAAATCACATTTGTAAAAAATAGATTTTTTAAAAAAGCAATTAGGTCATTTGCAAAAGGCTGTTTCAACTCTAGACTTATCCTGAGGGTAAACTTAATAAACTACTTCAAATGAATGTAAATAAGGAATATTGATAAGGTAATCTGAAGGTTAAGATATTCACTAATTTTACCACGGGGGATATTTTCTGACAATTCCGACAAAATGAGATGTCACTAGTGGCAACATGATATAAATGGATTTAATTGCAGTTGGACAATAAAAAGTGAGAAAAGAGAATCAAACATAATATATTCACTTCAACTTCAGTTATACAGTCTTGTGCATAAACAATGATTCGTAACATTCTTTCTAGCTTTTTCCCAAGCTAAGATGTTTAATTTCCTGAACAAATCACCTACTGCTATTTTTTATTCAACAGGCAGGATAACAGAGGCAATGCATAAATAGTAGTGGGTACATTTAATTAAATTCAAAAATATTTTTGAGTGGCAATATGTGACACAGTCATTGCCCTTATCAAATTTATAATATGTTAGGAGACCTAGGATGTGCATACAGTGTACTGTCACGCAATGTGGAATGATAAGGCATTAAATACTTTGGAAAAAACCCATTCGCATTGGAGAGATTCTTTCTAGTTAAGTGAAAATCAGAAACTGCTTCATGGATGAGACAGTGTTTGGACAGAACCCTGAGGCATTGCAAAGATGGGAGGAAGGGATTCCAAGTCAAAGGAACAAAGTGATTACAGACATAACTGAGAAACTTGCACAGGAAGAATTCCAATTTAGCTGCAGTTTTTGGTGAGGGCAATGGTATTAGATAAGCCTTTAAAGGTAGGTTAAGCCCAGATCGTGGAATTTGTACTTTTCTCCATAGGCAATGAGAAACAGTTAAAGGCTTGAAATCTGGACTATTTTTAAGGAAGATTATCCTGCCTTAATAGGGTAGGATGGATTGGGAAGAAAAGACAGTAGGGTCAGGAGGAGTAGTTGGAGGCAATTACAATAGTTCAAGTATGTTAACCAGGGCCAAATTTTATTGGGAACAGATAATGGGGGCATTTGGAAGTTTAGGGAGAGGTAGCTTGGACATGTTGATTTTGAATTGCCTGTGGGACATCTAGGTGGTGATGTGTCTTATCAGACAGTTTAAAATATAGTATCAGTTCAGGACAAAGGACAGTGCTAGAGAAATAAATTGTAAAGTCATCATAGGAGTAGAGGAGCTCTGTAATTGAAATCTTAGTTAACTCCTTACTGGAGTTACAAGGTCTATGTGAAATCAACATTTTGGGCTTTGGGGGAGAATGAGGAAATAGTAAGAAAGAAAATCCCAGGAGAATTCAGCTAAACAAAATGTCAAAATTGGGTTGCAGTTTCAAGGGCTACAGAAATCTGTCAATCAATTGACAAATATCTGCTAAGTGCCTACCATGTACCAGACACTGTGTTTGGTGCTGGGGATACAAATACAGTCCTTGCCTTGAAGGTGCCTTGCTTTCTATCACGGAATAAATGAAGACATTAGAAATTGAGACAAGGGCTTTGGATTTAGCATTTAGACAGGAGGTGTTAATGATGGAGCAGAGGAAATATTATGGTATAATGGAAAGAACACTTGATTGAGAATTAGAAAACCTGACTTTCAATTCTGTATCTTCTTACTATCTGTTTGGTGAAGAGCAAGTAATTTATCCTTTCTGGGCTTCAGTTTCCTTACCCAGAAAAAAGGAGCATTTTGACTATATTATTTCCAAAATTCCTTCTGACTCAAGTTCCAGGGTTCTATGACAATTAAAGTATGTGTGTATGTGTTTTAAATGTCTTGCCTATTGTCAAGATAATGAATCTTTTCAAATGTCTTTCAAGATAAAGATCACCAAGAATTATTTATTATACAGGGAAAAATCTTATCTTATATCCAAAGATGATTCATGATGAATCTTGCTCCAGGTAATCTCCAGAGATAGATTCAGAAAGCAGGTTGAAACATATTTTATTTTATTCTTTTTTGGGGGGGAGTTCATGGGAGAATATGGCTAAGGCAGAAATTTGTTTTACACAACTAGATATGTTTGTTGTTGGTTCAGTTTTTCTTTATCTTTTCAATATATGGGGGGAAAGAAAGGAGCAGGAGAGAATTTGGAACTGAAATTAAATAAAACTGAATAAAAAAAGATGGGCTTTTGTTTCAGGGAGAATTCTTGGCTCATTTAAAAGACCTGTACAGTTTCCTAAAGGCAAAATTTCCTGGTGTTCTTTCTTCCTCCTTTTTAATTTTTGGCCTAGTTAATTGTCCATGTCTCTCCTTTTATATTCATACATAGACACATAGACATGTAGGTATGGACAATAAGATGCTTCGTATCTTAGTTTTCTTATTTGAGTAGCTAGATTATGAATCTCAAGAAGCTCTACATTAAGCTAGGATTCAGTGTCATAATACTATCTGCAAACAAGAACATCTGGAAGGCCTCATCATCTTTTAGGAATCTCTCTGTGCTCAGTGACAGTTTCATTTTGGTTGATGTTGAGTCATTTCAGACATGTCTAACTCTTTGTGACTCCCTTTAGGGTTTTCTTACCAAGGATGCTGGAGTGGTTTGCCATTTCCTTCTCTAGCTTATTTTATAGATGAAGAGACTGAGACAAACAGAGTTAAGTGGCTTGCCCAAAGTCACACTAAGAAGTATCTGGGACCAGATTTCAACTCATGAAAATGAATCTGCCTGCTCCCAAGCCCAGAGCTCTATCCAACTGTGCCACCTAGCAACCGAACAGTCTTATGGGAGACAAATTAGATTCATGGTGAACATAAATATCTTATATAGGATTATAGAGTATTTATAAGAAAAGTAGTGTGACAGTAATCATGCTGGAATGTTTGAGACTATAGGAGTACAGCAGTGTAGTGGTTAGCAGCTTTTACAGTCAGGAAGATCTTGGTTCAAGTCCTACCTATGATATATACTGACTCAATTGCCCTGATCAAGATATTTCATATCTCAGTGTACCAGACAACACTCTAAAATTATAAATTTTAGAACAGTTGCTGATCTGCATTGACAGAGGTTTTTTGTTTTTTTAAACAGGAATTCCTCAGAGACCTTCAAAATCTATTGTCCCACTTTCCCAAAAGAAGAAAAATTGGATAATAGAATTATTGTGATTTAGGTTCATCTGATTGAAACAGTGCGATTCTAGCCTTGAGAGAGAAAGATAGACAAAACTAGCGTAGTCCTCCATGTTCTTCTCTCTTCCCCAAGAAGATTTCAGTTAATACATGGAAGAATTTTGAACATGGAATGATGCATAATACATTTATTATTAACATTTCAAAATTTGTTGAGTAACCAAGTCACCAACCCATTCCCTTCTGGACTACTCCCATCAGTATTGGAACTAAACAAAGGAACTTCCTCCTTTTCACTGATATTTTAATTCCCTTCCCAGTGGAGTAAGGTGGGTCTCAGACCTAAGCGCTTCCTGTGAGTGGGGAAGCAATGAGGTCAACCCAATCCTGAGTTGCTTAAATTCTAATTCCCTAATAAAAAATTTTTTATCTTGCCCCATCTTTTGAAAATTTTCCAAAGATTTTGTAAAGGGCTTTAGGGAAAAATTCTATTTAGAAATGTTTCTAGAGAAACTGAAAAGGAAGTTTAAAAAAATGCTTCCATAGAGTTTAGTTGCAAGACCTTGAAAGAAACCCTTTTTATGCTATCATGAACAAATCACTCCAACTTCCTGAGTCTCACTTTCCTCATCTTTTTGGATATAGGAATTAAACCACATGATTCTTAGGTTCTGCCAGCTTGAACATCCTATAAGTCTTTCAAAATTTGATTTAAGCACCATGTCTTCTAGGAACCTTTTTCTCCAACCCCATCTGAGAGTGCCTCTCAAATTGTCTTACTACCCTTTTTCTTTCTTGGCCTCTCTTTTGCTCCTATTTTATTCTTCTTGGTTTCATGACCACTACACAGATGAAGAAGGCAGATCTGTTTAAAATTTATGAAAATGGCAGTTGTAGTGGTTATATTCACAAGGGTTCCCTACAACATAGACTAGGCTACTTCTTTCTCTAAAAGATGAGGAAGTTGTCCAGCATCTGGTTTGGCTTAGGGCATTAAGGTCCAAATGAAGATGACTAGTCATTTAAGGACATAACATAGGTCCTCTCTTTTGGAGTAAGTGCCTGTTAGACTTGGCCGATATCCCATGGCTCTGGGACTCACCATACTCTGCCCTGCTGATCTACATGGAGAGTTTTGTGTATCTGAGTGTGTGTGTGTGTGTGTGTGTGTGTGTGTTTACCCAAGCTAAGTGCTCTTTCCTTACTGAGCATCTTTTCCATGATAAGGCTGTAGAAACCATTAGAAAAAAAACTATTAACATATACATGCAAAAAACCATGAAAAATTCCAACAAACCTTCCCAAACAGTCACTGCTCTCAGTGAACTCATAGTCTAATGAGAGAGAGTTCTGAGGATGTGAGAGCACCTCCAAGGTTAACATGTCTGTTTTCTACGAGTTACCATATTGCTGTGTCTAGTGCACCTGCCTCATAAGATAACTTATAGAAAAGAGAAATATTCATTTCAGGGGAACTCTCAGATGAACAGCAATGTACAACATACACATATGATATATACATGTATATATACACAATATGCAATGTACAATATATATAATGTATATATATTATATGTACATACATAAAGATATATAAAATATATCATAAGCTGGTGATAATTGCAGTTTACAAATGACAGAATTAAAACCAAAGCCTGCTGACTCATGACCTAATGCTCTTCGTAAGGCATTGTTTTCTCCTCTCCTTTGTCACTTCCACAATGTGGAGGCGGGGGAGGGGTCAGGGGGTGCAGCACCCCCAGAATAGGGAAAATCCACTTTACATTTTTTCCAAAGAAAAAGTCTGAATTTTTTCTTTTTCTCTTATGAGTATTTATAGTACCTTATTGTAAAATTTGGATTGAGTATTTGGTCATAGACTGTATCATCTGCTGGCCTTGGCATGTTTTCTGTGGCTTTTGCAAAACTCCTCCAAAATTCCCATTTAATTTATTATGCTGATCTATGGATACTCAAAAACCATGATGAGGAAAGTCCCAATGTAGAAGGGATAACTGTAATCATTTTGTAGAATTATAGGATTTCTTAACTCAAAGGGATCCGATCCAATCTTTTCCCCTTATTTTGCACATGAAAAAATTGAAGCCCAGAGAGACTAAATGATTTTACCTGGTCATTCAGGTAGTGTATAGAAGAGCTAAGATATGTGTTTCTGTCCATTTTTTTCCTCAGAGCTCTGTATTAACTGGATAAGCAAATGTATAATTCAGTAGAAGGAACACTCCAAGTAGAGACCAGATTACCTTTTGCAGGATGTGTTGTAGTGAGTTTTCTTTTCTGGTGTGGATTTGATGAGATACCTATTGAAGTCCTTTATAAATGGGATGTTTTGTGGTTTTTTGAAGATTGTGTGATAGCAAGTTCTTTGAAGGACAACATAAAATAACTCAATAGTGTACCTGATTAGTTTATATATATATATATGTATATGTATATATATATATATATATACATATACATATATATGTATATACATACATACATACATACACACATACATATAAAGATACAGGATCCCTATATTATATGAGATCCATATATATTCTGTGTATTGGTCTACCTCTCAGTATGTCTATTGATCTCTCTATGTAAATATCGCTTTATAGTAGGAAACAGTTGTACTCAATGTAAGAAGACAGAATGGAAGCCAGAGTCCTCTTTGATGTTTTGTGTTCTCCTGGGCAAATTATCTTTCCTATGTCAAAATTTTCATAATGGTCAAACTGTATTCCTTGATTGTCTTTTCCACCCCGTGAGTAAGGATTGATTGTATATTAAACCTTCTGGACTTTCATTATACGTTTTTCATGGCATCATGTTTCTTACATGTCTCTGTGGATAATCACCTACTTGGTCTTAAATTATCACGAGTCTGATTAACTTTTATAAACTGCAAAACACAATAATCATACACATTTTAAATGCTTTTGACAAGAAATGAATATAAAGTAAAGAATAGTAATTAAGGGAGAGAAGAATTACCTGTGTATACAAATTGATCAATGCTCCTCATACAAGAAAACTGTAAATAATTTTGGCTAGTGCATTACTGGTTATTATAATCTATAGTAATGGTATCCCAAAGTGACTATTCAAGAATACTTTTTACTTAAATAGGTTTCTCTTTTTGGGAGGGGAGTGGAATTGAACCTGTGAATTCATTGGTCTGTGGGGTAGGAAGCTCCAGATAAGGAACTACTTTTACCAATTTGAATCTACACCTTCCCTTTAATTTAAGAGTCTCATATCTGAGAAAACTGTCTTGGGAGGTGGAGGGGAAAGGTATTGAGAATTTATATAAATAGTCTATGCATAGCCAACAAGTATTTTTTCCCATGGCTCCTTTGTGCCAAGCACAAAGTATTATGTACTAAAGTATTAAGCTCTAGGAATCCAAAGACAAAAGTTTAATGGTCCATGAATTAAGGAAGGAACTTATGTTCTAATTGTTATTTAGTAGTTTTCAATCCTGTCCCACTCTTTGTTGGAAGAGAAACCATTTGGGGTTCTCTTGGTGGAGACACTGCAGTAATTTACTATCTCCTTCTCTAGCTCTTTTTACAGGTGAGGAAACGGAGACAAAGAGGGTTAAGTTACTTGCCCAGGGTCCTACAACTAATAAGTCTCTGAGGACAGATTTGAACTTAGGAAGATGAGTTTTTCTGAACCCATGCTTAGCACTCTATCCACTCTGCCAACTAGCTGCCCCTTAACATGCTAATGGGGGAGACAATATGTAAATATATAGATATATACAGTATAAAAGAGATATTAAGATATTAGGTAATCTTAGAGGGGAAGTTATTTCTGGATGGAGGGATACTTCCTACAAAAGGTGGCACTTGGGGTCTTTTTTTCCTGAATCTTGAAGGATTACATGAGTTCTAAGCAGAGAACATAGGCTATAGTTAGTTTAAAGACTCAGAGACAGGAGATGGAGCATTCTGCATGAGAAATAGCAGATGGGCTAATATGATGTGAATGCAGAATGGATGGAGTCAATAGGAAGAGGTTCAGCTGTATCCTTATGCAACTCACTTAACCTCTCAGGGTGGGGAACCTGTATTCTCAAGGCCATGTGGGCGGTTTGACTGAGTTCAAGTTTTAGGGAACAAATCCTTTTATTAAGAGGATTTGTTCTGTGAAGTTGGAATTCAGTCAAAGGGCCACACTTGAGGTCTTAGAGGGGGCCAGCTTTGGCCTTGAGGCCACAGGTTCCCTACCCCTGCTCTATAATGATGAAATCACAGGTCTTTCTCTTTTTAATCACACTGAGGATGAATGTGAGCATTTGACAATAATAGTGTGAATCATTGTAAAACAAGGGAAATGATGGTGTATGTGTGTGTATGTGTGTATGTATATGTGTATGTTCCTGTATGTGTTGGAGGGATGGAATTTACAGAATGGCTTAAAATGGCTCAAACAAGATGTGAGTCCAGGAAATAGAAGTTTCAGCTTTTCCCTATCCTTTATATCCCTTGCAGTTATACACACTCTGATCTGAATTGACGGGAAAGTTAAGAGTCAGGCGGTGAGGGAATACAGAGCCTGACAGATGGAAGCAGAAGATATGTGATCCTAGGAGGGAGAGAGTAGCTCCATTTGTTACCTGCTGCCTGACAAGCCTTTGATAGGTAAATGCATATGGTAAGTTAAAGGTGTGACATGTAATACTATCCTTCAAGATACCTTATTTTGTTAAGACCTTGGCTGTGACTAAAAGACAGGCATCTGGCCAATCTATGATTTGCCACATCTTATAGTTAAACTCGTCAGCTCTGCTGTGTTACTTTTGGTGACTTTTTACTGTAAAGGAAAAGAAAATTGAGCTCAGACTGACAAGGCTCTTATGAAGAGGGATTGTAGAGTTTCTTCCCTGGAGAGCTGCAACAGTAAGATAGACAACCATCTTTTTGGGAGAGTTAAGAGTTACAGTACTGTCTAGAGGACTCTTTGATACATTATTTTCCCTCTGTAAAAGTCTAAAGTAAAATACTAATGTAAAATTGGTGAATACCATGTATTTCATAATATTTTAGATTGTTTTTCAATGAATAAATGAAACAAACCACCCTTTCAAATGTATACAATCGTCTGTACTAATCTGAGAATTCGGTGCAATGTTTAAGATATGAAACAAACCTGTCCCCAACTCCCCACATGCATTCTTCCTTTTACAAAAGACCAAAACAACAAGTAAACTTTAAGCCCTGTTAAATTGATTTTTCTGATTATTTTGGTCAGTGACTCATATTGTCACTGATTTATAGGAAGGGGGATTTGGACGCAATAAAGAGAGGGGGATGAAATGACAGAGTCCATTTTGCTTGTGTATCTGTTGATTTATGCTGGGTTTAGTTTGGACAGATCTATTCAGTGTCTTCTTTATGAAAGGTTCAGAATTCTTTCTGACTTTAATCTCCTGCAGTCTAAACTTAACTGAGAATCACAGAAGATTTGTTAGTGCTAGAAGGGATTTTAAGGATCATCTGATCCAATTCTCTCATTTTACAGATGACCAAGCAGAGAGGGTTTGACTTCTGGTTGTGTCTGTGATTTAGTTAAATCCCTGTGGTGGATGAATGGGGGATAGATTAGGGTGGGGAGATACTTGAGTCAGGCAGACCCACCAGAAGGCTGTTGTAGTAATCCAGAGATGAGGTAAAGTGGTCCTACGCTAGAGTGGTAGCGGTTTCAGAGGATAGAAGGAGGCATAAAAGAGAGATATGGCAGAGGTGAAATCAGCAAGCCTTGGCAACAGATTGGATATGGTGGGGGGGAGGAAGGGAGGGAGAGGGAGAGGGAGAGGGAGGGAGTGAGGGAGGGAGAGGGAGAGGGAGGGAGGGAAGGAGAGGGAGAGGGAGGGAGGGAAGGAGAGGGAGAGGGAGGGAGGGAGGGAGGGAGAGAGAGAGAGAGAATGAGAAAGAGAGAGAGAATATATATGTTTTCTTATTCTTTGATCAATTTTATCAATTCTGAGTAAATGAGAGGCTGGTCCTGCTGCTCCGACAGCTGCAGTTGTGACAATAACAATTTATCATCTTAGGTCCTGTCGAGCAAGCTGAACAGGGTCCATGTACTTTAAAGTTATAGTGCCTTTAAACCACATTTTCCATAAGATACGTATTTTTCTTGCTACTGTCCCTTGCTGAACACTTCTTACCTTCCCCCAGCTTATACTTTAAAACTTTAGGTGGAGGGTCCTTAGCAGCACTCTGTACTCACAAAGTGGTTCTACAGTAACATTCATGCATTGTAGCACAGATTTTTCCACTTTTAAATATACAAAATCCATCAAGTATATGTTTTTGAAGCTCTTCAGTACCTATTGTAGCCCACGGTTCAATTTCTACTCTCCTTTAGGACAAGAGTATCTCCTAAGAATGCAGACAACTTCCTATATAAGGGATCTACTTATATAGTAATATATAAAGTAATATAACTGCACTTAGGTTAGTTATAACTGGAATTAGGATATGTCCTAGGTAGGAGCTTGGGACCTCTGTCCATACTTCCGATGACATGACTATGATCGGGGAAAAAAGGAACATTCTACTACTTTATATGTTTTTGCCACAACTGATAAAATTCTACCTTTCTCCTATAAAAATTCTTTTAAAGTATCTGAGGTAGAGAGAATTTGTCATTCCTCTCTATGAATCTCCCTTCCCTGATATTTCTCTAGGAAATCTGGAAGGTTTCATTACCTCAGAAAACTCTTACTGGGCACCATTTGCACTGACTACCCTCCTGAAATTTTGACCCAGTGTTGTGTACCTGTCTGGACTTTTCAGTGAGTTTATCATGACTCTTTATCAGTCATTTCCACCACCCAAGTGTTTGGTATAGGTATGCATTCATCAATCAGTCAGTCAATCAACAAGCATCCTAATGAGTCAGTCCTTTGATAACCGAAAAAAAAAATTACTTGAGTTTCCCATTTTGCCAAGACCCCTCACAGAAGAAAACCCAACAGGCTCAAAGTCTAATTGTGCTTGCAGAGAGTGCTATCTAGCCTCAGCACCACAAATGGTAATAACACTCCAATTTTGATGGAGATATTGGATGAGCCAAAAATTATAACCCTTCTATCAGAGACTTTAATAAGTGAAGCAAAGATCTTGCAGATTGCTTTTGAAGGCAGGTGCAAAATATCTGTGGTATGTTAACAGTGGGAAGAGTACTGGTTCTACAGTCACAGTACCTGTGTGACCTTGGGCAGGTTATTGAAGTTTCCTGGGTCTGTTTCCTTGTGTAAAATGAGGGGGTTGGTCTATAGGGACTCTAAAGTCCCTTTTAGTTCTAGATGTCTTGTCATGAATAGTGGGTGCAAAGTTCAAGAGGGAGGGCAGGGTAAATAGTGTCCCGAGTGCATTTTCTGAAGAAGTGGTACTGTCTAGATTTTCTAGAGAGAAGGAGGGAGGGAAGTTACAGGCACAGTAATTGTTTAACTTTTCTACCCCACATTTAGTTATTGAAGTTGAGTTGTCAGAAAAGGGAAGAGAATAAGTTCTTATATTTTGCCTATCATATGCTAAGGGACAGCTACTAAAAGTGGATAGAGTGCTGGACCTGCAGTTGAGGACATAAGTTCAAATCTGGCCTTAGACAGCCACTAACTGTGTGACCTTGAGTTTGACCTTGTGTGCCTCAATTTCCTCATCTGTAAAATGAGCTAGAGATGGAAACAGCAATCTACTCCAGTGTCTTTGCCAAGAAAATCCCAAATAGGGTCATGAAGAGTTGAACATGACTGAACAGTAAATATATGCCAGACATTCATCTTCACAACAACCATGCAAGGTAGGTGCTGCTATATTCCAATTTTATCACTTAGGAAACTGAGGCAAACAGAATTTGTGACTTGCTCATAATCACACAGCTGGTGACTGAGGCTTTTGATTAGGATTCAGGTCTTTCTGGTTCATATCCACTGTACCATCAGCTGCCTTCTGAAGGTATGAAATGTATGATACATTTATCAGGTATGAAAGGCTGATATAACAAATATCAGGTATGAAAGGCTGATAAAACTATTGGTATGAAGCAATGGCTTTCTAGCCCTAAATATGGAGATGTCACATGAGCACATATATCCAGGATCTATGGGAAATACTAATTACAGCTACATTTTGAATGGATCTCTTAATAACTTGAACATATGAACACTATTTCTAGGGAAAAAAACATAACTCTGAGAAGAATAATAACACAACTGAAGGTACCTAGGTCATACTACATTCATTAAATAGTAAAAAGATCAACTAACTAGTGCAAACAATGAGTATGGTAGAGTTGGGTAGGAAAATGTTGAATAAACAAGACAAGACCAGAGTTTGGAATACCTTGAAAGTCAGGTCACAGGAGTTTAGACTTTTTATAGCTAGAAAGAAAAAGTCAATTGAAATTTTTCAGATATTTAAATAAAGGAAGTTCTATTTTGAGAAAAATGTGGCAATAGTATATGAGATGAATTAGAAAACTTAGATGAAATCAGGGAGGCTGTCTGGAAGAAGGAATGATATGACTGTAGACTGAGGCAGTTACAATGGGAATGGAAAGAAAGTGGTAAATGGTAGAGATGTTTGCAAAAAAAAACTTTATTTTTTTTTATAACTAATTCCTTTTGATTATTTTTAGTTTTCAACATTCATTTCCACATTTGAGCTCCAAATTTTCTCCCCATCTCTCCCCTCCCTCCACCCCAAGACACCATGCATTCTGATTACCCCTTCCACCAATCTACCCTCCGTTGTATCACACCCCTCCCTTCCCTTATAACATCCTCTCTCCTTTTTTGTAGGGCAAGATAGATTTCCATACCTCATTACCTGTATTTCTTATTTCCTAGGTGCATGCAAAAACAGTTCTCAACATTCATTCCTAAAACTTTGAGGTCCAAATTCTCCCTCTTCCTCCCTCCCCAACCATCCCCACTGAGAAGACAAGCAAATCAATATAGGCTATACATGTGTAGTTATGCAATACTCTTCCATAATAGTCATGTGAGAGACTAATTATATTTCCCTCCATCCTATTCTGCCCCCCATTTATTCTATTCTCTCTTTTGACTTTGTCTCTCCCCAAAAGTGTTTACTTCTAATTGTTCCCTCCTCCCATTTGCCAAGCCTTTTAACATCCCCCACACCTTACTTATTCTCTTCTCCCTTACTTTCCTGTAGTGTAAGATAGATTTTCATACAAAATTAAGCATGCATGTTATTCTCTCCTTAAGTTAAAGGTGATGAGAGTAAGTTTCCCTTTTCCCCTTTCTCCTCTTTGCTTTTCCCATCCATTGAAAAAACTTTTTCTTGCCTCTTTTATTAGAGATAATTTGCCCCATTCCATTTCTCCCATTTTCCTCCTTCACCCCTTAATTTTCTTTTTTTTTAGATATCATACCTTCCTATTCAACTCACCCTGTGTCCTCTGTCTACATATATATATATATATATATATATATATATATATATATATATATAATATGTATGTATGAGTGTATGTATGTATGTATATGTGTATATAATCCCTCCAATTACCCAAATAATGAGAAAAGTTTCAATAGCTACAAATATTATTTTTCCATGTAGGAATGTAAACAGTTCAACTTTAGTAAGTCCCTTATAATTTCTCTTTCCTGTTTACATTTTCATGGTCCTCTTGATTCTTGTGTTGGGAAGTCAAATTTTCTATTCAGCTCTGATCTTTTCTTCAAAAATGCTTGAAAGTCCTCTATTTCATTGAATGACCAGTTTTTCCCCTGAAGTATTATACTCAGTTTTGCTAGGTAGGTGATTCTTGGTTTTAATCCTAGTTCCTTTGCCTTCTAGAATATCATATTCCATGCCCTTTGTTCCCTTAATGTAGAAGCTGCTAGATCTTCTGTTATCCTGATTGTATTTCCACAATATTCAAATTGTTTCTTTCTGGCAGCTTGCAATATTTTGTCCTTGAAATACGAACTCTGGAATTTTGCTACAACATTTCTAGGAGTTTTCCTTTTAGGATCTCTTTCAGGAGATGATCAGTGGTTTCTTTCAATATTTATTTTACTGGGGAGGACCCAAGATGGTGGAGTAAAAAGATACACATATGCCAGCTTCTAACCCACAGCCCATAAAATACCTGTAAAGAAGAAGTCCCAACAAATTCTAGAGCAGCAGAAGCCACAGAACAATGGAGTGGAGGAGATATCCATTCCAGAGAGACCTGAAAAACTGACATGAAAGGTCCATTGCACACCAGACTTGGAGCAGAGCCCAGCCCTGCCTTGGCCGCATGGCACTGAGGGGAGCAGATCTGAGCAGGTTTCAGGGACGCAGGTGCCTCCACCCACAGGCTCCAAAGGTCAGTGAGAGAGTTTGTTTGGCCAGCTGAGAAGGAAGTGGGGTGTCCCCATGACTCAGGCCCCCTCAAGAGGCAGCAGTGGAGGCAGCAACAGACAGGGGCTCCCAAAGCAGGCAGGAGCTCAGGTCCATTGTTGAAGGTCTCCACATAAACTCCCTGAGGGAACTGAGCCCTGTATGGTGTCCCTGCCCCCACCCAAGCATCTGAACTTAATCTCACACTGAATAGCAGCCCTGCCCCCACCAAAAGCCTTGAGTCTGAGAAGCAGCATTTGAATCTCAGCCCCTAAGCGCTAGCTGAGTGGATCTGGAGGCAAGGTAGGTGTGGAGAGGAAACTCAGAAGTCAAGTAACTGGCAGGGAAAATGCCCAGAAAAGGGAAAAAAAATAAGACCATGGAAGGTTACTTTCTTGGTGACCAGATATCTCCTCTCTTCCTTTCTGGTGAGGAAGAACAATGCTTACCACCAGGGAAAGGCATAGAAGTCAAGGCTTCTGTATCCCAAACATCCAAAATAAATATTCATTGGGCTCAGGCCATGGAAGAGCTCAAAAAGGACTTTGAAAATCAAGTTAGAGAGGTAGAGGAAAAACTGGGAAGAGAAATGAAAGAGATGCAAGAAAAGCATGAAAAGCAGGTCAATACCTTGCCAAAGGAGACCCAAAAAAATGCTGAGGAAAATAACACCTTGAAAAATAGACAAACTCAATTGGCAAAAGAGGTTCAAAAAGCCAGTGAGGAGAAGAATGCTTTCAAAAGCGAGTTAGCCAAATGGAAAAGGAGGTTCAAAAGCTAACTGAAGAAAATAGCTCTTTAAAAATTAGAATGGAACAGATGGAGGTTAATGACTTTATGAGAAACCAAGAAATCACAAAACAAAACCAAAAGAATGAAAAAATGGAAAATAATGTAAAACATCTTATTGGAAAAACAACTGACCTGGTAAATAGATCCAGGGGAGACAATTTAAAAATTATGGGACCACCTGAAAGCCATAATCAAAAAAAGAGTGTAGACACCATCTTTAATGAAATTATCAAGGAGAACTGCCCTGATGTTCTAGAAACAGAGGGCAAAATAAGTATTGAAGGAATCCACCAATCACCACCTGAAAGAGATCCAAAAAGAGAAACTCCTAGGAACATTGTGGCCAAATTCCAGAGTTTCCAGGTCAAGGAGAAAATATTGCAAGCAGCTAGAAAGAAACAATTCCAGTACTGTGGAAATACAATCAGGATAACACAAGATCTAGCAGCTTCTACATTAAGGGATCAAAGGGCATGGAATTGGATATTCCAGAAGTCAAAGGAACTAGGACTAAAACTAAGAATCACCTACCCAGCAAAAATGAGTATAATACTTCAGGGGAAAATAGGGTCTTTCCATGAAATAGAGGACTTTCAAGCATTCTTGATGAAACGACCATTGCTGAGAAGAAAATTTGACTTTCAAACACAAGAATGAAGAGAAGCATGAAAAGGTAAACAGCAAAGAAAAGTCATAAGGGACTTACTAAAGTTGAATTGCTTACAGTCCTAAATGGAAAGACAATATTTGTAACTCTTGAAACTTTTCAGTATCTGAGTAGTTGATGGGATTACTCACACACACACACACACACACACACACACACACAGAGACAGAGAGCACAAAGTGCATTGAATAGGATGGGATCATATCTTAAAAAAATGAAATTAAGTGGTGAGAGAAATATATTGGGAAGAGAAAGGGAGAAATGGAATGGTGTAAATTATGTCTCATAGAAGAAGAAGGTAGGAGAATTTTTAGTGGAGGGAAAAAGAGGAGAGCTGAGAAATAAAAACATGAAGTTTACTCTCATCACATTCGACTAAAGGAAGGAATAAAATGCACACTCATTTTGGTATGAAAACCTATCTTACAATACAGGAAAGTGGAGGAAGAGGGGATAAACAGGGTGGGGGGGGGTATGATGGAAGGGAGGGCAATGGGAGGAGGGAGCAATTTGAAATCAACACTCTTGGGGAGGGACAGGATCAGAAGAGAAAATAGAAGCAATGGGAGGTAGGATAGGATGGAGGGAAATATAGTTAGTCTTATACAGCATGACTATTATGGAAGTCATTTGCAAAACTACACAGATATGTCGTATATTGAATTGCTTGCTTTCCCAGTGGGGATGAGTGGGGAAGGAGGGAGGAAGAGAAGTTGGAACTCAGTTTTAGGAACAACTGTTGAGTACTGTTCTTAAATACAACTAGGAAATGAGAAATACAGGTAATGGGGTATAGAAAGTTATCTGGCCCTACAGGGCAAAAGAGAAGATGAGGACAAGGGAAGGGAGAGATGATAGAAGAGAGGGAAGATTGGTGATAGGGGCAATTAGAATGTTTGATCTTTTTGGGTGATGGAGGGGAGAAATGGGGAGGAAATGGGAAGGCTTTCAGGTATTCCCATAATTTTTAAGTTGTCTTTTTTGCCTCTATTTTCCAGGTCCATTGTTTTTCCAATGAGATATTTCATATTGTCTTCTGTTTTTCATTCTTTTAATTTTGTTTAGTAATTTCTCAGTTTCTCATTAAAGTCATTAGCTTCCATCTGGTCCATTCTAATTTTTGAAGAGCTATTTTCTTCAGTGAGCTTTTGAACCTCCTTTTCTCTTTGGCTAATTCTGCTTTTTTAATGCATTCCTCTCCTCATTGGCTTTGTGGACTTCTTTTGCCATTTGAGTTAGTCTATTTAATCTAAAGGTGCTATTTTCTTCAGCATTTTTTGGGGGTTAATCTATTAGTTCAAAGGTATTATTTTCTTCAGCATTTTTTTGGGGGGGTCTCCTTTCGCATGCTGTTGACTCGCTTTTCATGGTTTTCTTGCATCACTCTCATTTCTCTTCCCAATTTTTCCTCCACATCTCTTACTTGATTTTCAAAATCCTTTTTGAGCTCTTCCATGGTCTGAGACCATTGCTTATTTATTTTGGAGGTTTTAGTTGCAGAAACCTTGAGTTTTAGGTCTTCCTCTGATGGTAAGCATTGTTCTTCCTCATAGGAAAGGATGGAAGAAAATACCTGTTCACCAAGAAAGTACTTTTATTTTGTCACCTTTTTTGGACATTTTCCCCAGCCAGTTTCTTGGCTTTTGAGTTCTTTGTCAAGAGCAAGGTATACTCTGGGAACTTGTAAGTTCTTGGTTACTCCAAGGTGGCACAATCCAGTTAAAGGAGTTTACCCCTTTCCTGGCCTGCACTCTGGTCTGGGAGATACTGCAAGCTTTTCTGCCCAGGATCTTTGAAGCTGCCTTTAGCATTTGTGGGTTGAGCAATCTGGGAACTGCAGCTGCTACCCATGATTTTATGCCTTGAAGCCTGCTCCAGTCCTGTCCATGCTGTGCTGTGCGGCCAAGACTGGACTGTACTCTGCTCTAAGTCAAGTTCGATAGACCTTTCTTGTTGGCCTTCCAGTTTGTCTTGGACTGGAAATCTCTTTCATTCTTTCATTTTTGTGGCTTTTGCTGCTCTAGAATTTGTTTAGAGTCATTTTTTACAGTTACATAATGGGCTATGTGGAAAGAGCTTCTGCAGGTTTGTCCTTCTATTCTACCATCTTGGCTCCCTATCAAAAGAAACCTTTAAAAAGTCTTGATGGTGCTTTTTATCCTTTTCTCTCATGCAAATATATAATCTAGGAAATGTATTTTGCTATTTAACAAGACATCGCTGAGGCAGATTCCAAATAACTTTGCTGACCAGAACTTACAAAGTCACTCTATTTTTTTTTACCTGTCTACATTTTAGAGTGAAACAATCTGAGAAAATGGAATCACTTGTATAACTGAGTATTGTACATTTTGATAGGAATGTGGCAAATGAAATTTGGATGAAGTGAGGAAAAACTCAGCCATCATCTAGTCTTCCTTTAATCTGGTGACTCACAGTAGTTCTTTCTCAGTTAAATCCACTAGGGAAGAGAGTTCACAAGATGGTGAACTTTCAAGTTTTATGTATTCACACTCTGCCTCTATTGAGTTAACCATCCTTCTAGCTCCTAATCTAATTAGATGCTTTTTCACCTTCATGTGGACTCCTTATTCATCCCTAACTTGAAATGGGTTACCCAAAGTTCAATGAACTGAATTGAAACCAGACAACATCTGAGTATGCTCTATATAACCCACCTATAAAGGTTAAATTAAATATGCTTTAGCAGGGATCCTTTACCCAAGGTCTGTGAACTTTAGCACAGTGCCTAGCACATAGTAGGTGCTTGGTATATGTTTATGTGATTTTAAAACTATTTTAATAGCTATGTTTCAATATAGTTGGTTTCCTTCATGATCTAATATACTTTATTTTATGAATTCAGAAGCATTATTCTGAGAAGGGGTTCATGGCCTTCACCAGAAAACCAAAAGTGTTCATAACACAAAAAAAGCTAGGAACTCTTGATCTAAGAACTAAGCCCTCCCATTAACTTATATATTCTGATAAACTAATTTTTAGGCAATATGCTCAAGAAAGAAGATTTGAAGAGAGCTCCTAATTAAGGCATGTACAATTCAAAAGTAGACAGCATTACATCCTTTCTTTGCCAACCTAAAGGAGAAATTCTAGTCAAAAGAAATCCTTAGGATTTAGATCTGAGACACTGAAAAGCAATTAGTCCAATATTCTCACTTAATATATGAGGAAAGAAACCCAGAGAATGAAGTGACTACCCAGATAAAATATGCAGTAAATAACAAAGCTGTGGTTTCAACCCCAAATCTCTGATACCCTAAATCAATTGTTCTTTTTACTGTACCTCTTCTAATGTATGTGTAATTAGGAAGGAACCATGGTAGGCAAGTGTTTTTCAGTGCCCATTAAATCACTGTGCAGGAAGATGTCTACTTTTCCTATTCATAAATCTATTCCTGTCAGAGAAATCACAAACTATCTGCCAAAATGAATTAATTCTTTGCTAATAGCACTAGATTTCACTCCCCATGTTTTCATTTCCTCCAAAGAACTAACTGAGCTTCTTGGAAAATGAACATTTCTCCCACACATCTCTAAACCATTGACTGAATGACTTTCATAAATGCAAAGTTCTGCTCTGTAACCTTCAGTGATTCCTCTTTGGCCAACAGGATGAAATCTAAGCATTTAGATTGGCTCGAATGGCTCACAAGGCCTACCATAATTGTGTACCGATCTATCTTTCTGGTTTTATCTCCTATTACTGATGTATTTTTTGCTCTAGTCAACCTTCCCTTTCTCTAATGTCATATGACATTTTCCCAACACTGATTCCTTTGTTCACTTCATTCTATAAAAATGGAACAATTCCTTTCTCTCATGGTTTACCTGTTGAAATCTTGGTCATCCCTTAAGTATTTCCTCAAAAACTACTTTCACAAAACTTTATTGAGTCCTCTGAGTTGAAGGCATCTTATCCCTTCCCTGCGCTCTTGATCATCTTATCTGAACCATTCCTATAGCATTTATTGCATTCTATTTTTTAATTGTAATTATCTGTGTTCATACCTCCTGAGTCCAAATAGGGTATAAGCTCCCTGAGGACAGAAGCCTAGCTTGCTCCTCTTTGTATTTTCACTGATGCCTAGCCTAGCCCCTTGCAAATAAAAAGTGTACAATAACTGGTGATAATAAATAATAGCAATAATAAATGGTCAGGGAATTAAAATAATCCCTGACATTTATAGGATAATTTAAGCATAGTCGAGAATTTGATTTTTCTAATTTTGTGAGGTAGGTACTAAAAACATTATTACCTCCATTTTACAGATTAGGAAATTGGGGCTCAGAGAGATTAGGTCACTGGTCCATGGTCAGAAATCTAGTGAGGGGTCACTAGAAGAGAGAGCATAGGCTTCTAGATAGCCCTCCTAACAGTGACTTCCGAAGTCATCTAAACCAGGCCCCTTATTGTATTAATAAGGAAACTGAGTTTTGGAGAGATTAAGTAGCTTACTTGCGGTTACACAGGTAAGTGATGGAGGAGGCAGGGCATCTGCTGCATCCTGGAGCATCACCTACTGTGATTGATTTTTGTCTGGTCACTGGACTTTGGGAATTCTGGAGGAAAGAATGAGGCTGACAGCTTTACACTTACATCCAGTTCACACACAAGTCGAGATATTACCTTTATAATGTCTTTGATCCTGTTCAGGAAGGAAGCACAAACAACCACATTCAAACCAAGGTCTATCCTATATCTAGTTCTCTTTGCAGTATTCCATGGTGACTGTCATGGAGCAGTTGACACCCTAAGAGGATAAGATCAAACAACAAACATTTATTAAGCATCTGTGTGCTAGGTGCTTAGTTTAGTGCTATGCAATATTCACAGTGCCTACGGCAGCCATGAATATCCTGGCACAGTTCTGAGTCACAAAATATCACAGACTCTCCACATGGAAAACAGATCCAGAATATTTATTCAGACAGCAGAAAGCTACATTCACAATAGTCACAAAAACATCTATACACAGTAACAATGCAGAGGACAACACTATCCTCAAGCTTTCCCCCTGCTGGGCTTCCCACAAACCAGCTCCTTGAAACAAAATCACAAACAATCTCTCTCACTCATGCTAACCAGCTACCTGCCGTCCTGCATCCTTCAGTTCTGGCTGCTCTGACTGCATTTTCTCTCAGCTCTGCTCTAGCTCTGCCTCTTCATGCCCCATCCATTCAGCAAGCTCCTCCTACCATAGGCTCCATGTGACCCAAGAAAGGTCACATGGGCCTATTAATGAGTGAGAAAGATCTCCCCATTTAAATTACCATTACACTGAGCTATACAAATAGTAAAAAGGCAACTCGCACTTGCAAAGGTAAAGATATATAGTAAACAGAAAATATAATTATGTTAGTATGTGACGCTCAAGCTTGGGAAGATGTTTTGGAGATTTGAGGATGGGAAGATTTGAGAATTTTTTACTCTCCTTTATAAAATGCTTGGGTACTTACCTAGGATCCAACATTGGGCTGCACATTTTTAGAGGAAAGAGAAGAAACAAGATTCAACTCTTGTCCACAAGAGGCTAATGCATGTGAACTGTAAGATTGGGGCTGCCTCATATTGTAGGTACTTAATAAATCCTCATTGAATAAAGCAGCAGATTTGTTTATTAAGAGTTTTCTTTTGAAATGGATAGAGAATTGTTTGTAATGTATTCCTAGCTTCCTCTGCTGGGATCGGCTGTCACTTCAAAGCCTCAAATATTTCACCATTGCTTAATGTAGAGTGACTGGAAATGAGACAGAGGTCCAGGATGCATTCAGTTGAGACCTGCTGGAATAAATCCTGCATATTTCTAAGGAATATTTTTGAGGGCTATTAACTAAATTCAGAAATAAATATTCAACATTAGAGTAGGAATAATAACTAATAATGAGAAAGTTCATTCCCCAGGGGCAAGGGGATTATTCATAGGCAATTATATTACATATAAACAATTCTTCCCATCAAGAATTATGCAGCTGGGTAACCGTACTTTGTTTCATAGATTATGCTACATGTAGCGTGTTTAATGTAATACTGTGTGTGTGCATGGGTGTATGTGTGTATATATATATATATATATTTTTTTTCCATGTAGCCAAGGATGGATAATAGTGAAATGAGTGCATCTGTTCATTGAAACAAACATTTGGATGCTCACTATTATTGTTCCTGGAGGGAAAATACGTGTTATCTTTAGAAAACAATAAAATACATTATGTGGGAATTTTTTTGCCAGTATTTATGCCAGATTCCATTTATCCACTAACATCATTAAGGATGTTTTCACTTCAACTTGCTGAGGGGAAGTCCAAATGAGAAAGAATAAAATGCAGGGTTAAATGAGGCCCGGTCTCCACTTCCTTTTGGAGAAGGAGCCCTCCTACATCACTTCCTGTTGGCAGCTGGCATATTCTTGAATAAAGTGTGAAATAGCTCCGCTGCCTTTGGAGTAGTTTTGACAGAGGCTCCTCTGTCCCTTCAACAAAAAGTTTGTGAGCAGAAGTTGGGAATGGGTGTGACTGACTCTTGATGGCACTGTTTATGATAATATTCATTTACATAGAAATTTCTTAAAAGCAGTCCTGTAGAGTAGGAAAAGGGCCACCTTTATCATCCTCATTTTACATGTAAAAGAATTGAGACTCAGAGAGGTAATTTGTTCAAGTTTTTATCTCCTCACCAATTCAAGGTTCATACATAATCCTTTAGTAGCTTTCCAGTCTTTTTACCCCTTACTTTCTTTCCACCACATACTCTTCAGTTCAGTGAAATTGGCCTCCTGGCTTTTTCATAAACAAGAGTCCTGCCTCTTAGCTAGGGGCTGATCCCCATTCCTGAAATGTTCTACCTCCTCTGCTCTGATTACAGACCTCCCTGCTTTCTTTGCCTCCCAACTAAAATATGACCACAGGAAACTTTTCCTAACCCCTCTTAATTCTAATGTTTTCCCTTTTAATTATATCTATTTATCCTTTTTATATAAATTCCTTTGTACATGTTTGTTTGCCTATTGTCTTCCCCATTCAATTGCAAGCTCTTTGAGGGTAGCAACTGAGTTGCTTTTTTTTAAAAATTTTTAATCCCTGGTGCTTAGCACATTGCTTGATACATAGTAGGTGCTTAATAAGTGTTTACTGATTGATTTTCCTAGTGACCATGTCATTTCCTTACTCCAAAAACTCCTATAGTTCCCTATTACCTCTAATGGTAAAATACGAAATCTGTTTAGCATTTTAAAACTTCTCAAAATCTGCCTTCCATTTACCTTCCAGCCCTATTATACATTACTCCTTGTCGTTCTCTCTTCAGTCCAATCAAACTGGCTTTGAAGTTCCTCTGACACAATACTCCATCTCTGTCCTTGGTGCCTTTGTACAAACTCTGCCCCATGCTTGAAATATACTCTCTTTTCTTATCTCAGCTTCATAGTCTCTCTAGTTTCCTTCAAAGCTTAGCTCAAACATTATCTTCTACAGGAAACCTTTTCTGGTTCTTTCAAGTTGCTATTGCCTCTCGAAAAAAATATATAAACACATCTCACCTTGTTTTTATTTTGTATGTATGTATGTATTTACATTATCTTCCTTGATAGAATATAACCTTTGGGGGAAGGAATTGACTTATTTTTGTCTTTGTATCCCTAGCACCTGGCACAGTGCTTGGCACCTTCTAAACACTTAATTGAAGATGACACAGTTACAATATTGCAAAGCCAGATCTCCTGTCAGAGTTTTCTGACTCCCAAGTCCAATGTTCTTTTGGCAATGCCTTGCTATCTCTCCTCTGGCATACTCTGACTGCTCTGGGATTTATTTTGAATTAGTGCAATGAAGGCCCTTTACTGGTTACTGCAGTGATGCTAGCTTGCAGGAAATAATCCTTGCTTTAAAAAGAAAATTTAGGACAGGGAAAGAGGGAAATTTTCCTTGCCTTTCTCTCTAGGAAAGCATGTTGATTAGTACCTTCCCTGAAGGAAAGGGGAAAATTAGATTCTTTGACACCATAACTTACTCAGTGGGTTATATTATTGATTATCTTCATAACTGTTTTATTTTTTTTTAGTTGTGCATCTACTTTTTCCTTTCAATGATTATATTTTTTGAATTAAAAAATCAATTATCAAGCATTTATTTTTTTCTATCTTTCACCTTAACCCCCTTCTACCTGGAGAAAAAAAGGGGCCAGGGAGAGGAACAAAATCCTTATAATAATAAATACGTTAAGCAAGACATTTCCACATTGGCTATACCCCCCAAAATGTGTCTCATTCTGCATATTTAGTTTCTGTCAGGAGCTGGGACATGCTTCTATTTTAAAAGGCAGAGGGAGAGAGAGAGATTTGAGATAAGTGATAGATTTTATTAAATACCTACTATGTGTAATGTTCCATATACATGGTCCATGCCCTCAAGGAGTAGAATCTAGTAGGAAGATAATATATTTATATACAAATGTTTAACATCTGGTTCTCTCTCAGACAAATGTCTATGGAGAGGTGAGAAATTCTTATGCACAGCTTACAGCTAAACCTAAATTGCAGTTTTATCATGGATTTGCCCTTCTGGTAAGCTAACTAACAGGGTGCACAACCAGTGTATTCAAGATATACAAAAGAGGAGAGATATAGTCAGTCATAGTGCTCCCCTTCCCACCTGTCCCAGTTGTCTTCACAACAGATCAATGCACAGGTAGAGTACACTAATAAAAGAAAGGAAAAGTGGCAGTTACCCCAAACAACTTTAGTGAAAAATTTCCTAAAATGTTAAACATTTTTTTTTTGAAATCTATCCTTCTTTCACTGCTAATTTGAACACTTCCTCAAGGCCACAAGTTTTTGGCTACCCTGACTATACAGGTGATGCTAATCAACCCCTTACTGTCTTAAGTATTATAGCTAAATGCAACCTCCAGATGTTAGGAATGTCAGTGACACCAACTGCAATCAGTCCACTAATGTAGTAGGTAAATAGTATATTCCTCCTAAGGTTCCTATGGGTACTGTTGTTGGAGTCCAACTGGGGCACTGGCTTGGACATTTTTAGTCAATTTCAATCTTTCTCTTACTCTATAATATTTGCTATCCCTCTCCTCACCAAAACTGTTCCAAACCTTCTCTTCTTACCTCAAGGTTCCTCCAACTTCCCGCTACCCCCTCTCCATCCATTTAGCTGAGGATCTTGCCTCATATTTTATTGAGAAAATAGAGGCCATTCACCATGAATTTCCTTCTTTCTCATGGCTTTCTCCATCTTAAAATTCCCTATCAACATCTTCCATATCCTACTAACATACTCTAGGACTTTGGGGATTTTGTGTGTGTATATGTGTATGTGTGTATGTACGTACATGTGTATATACCTAGCCCCAGTTTCTTTCCACATCACCAGCTGTTAGGCATTTCAAACTTGATGCTCGTAGATATCTCAAACTAATTAATATCCAAAAATGACCCAAACAGAGCTCATTACCTTTTTGCCCAATCCCTACCATTTTTCTGAACTTCCCTATTTTTGTCAAGAATATCACTACCCTTCTAATCCCTGAGATTTGCAACCTGGTGTTAACATTTCCCTGTTCCTTTTTCAAGGCATTTTTCTAATCAGTTGTCCAATCTTGGCATTTCTACCTCCACAACACCTTTTGAATCTGTCCAGGACTTTATTCACATGACAACATGCCAATTCACATTCACAATTCAGGTCTTCATTACCTCTCACCTAGACACTTACAATAATTTCAATTTGTTCTCCCTGCCTCAAAACTCACTTTTCCAATTCATCCAATTGCCAAAGTGATTTCTAAAGAGATAATTCTGATCATTTCATTCTCCCCTCCGAAATAACCTCTAGTGGCTCCCTATTACTTCTGGGAACCAAAATAAATTCTTCTTCTTGACATTAAAGTTATTCACTGCTACATTTTTTTTTCTATATATTATTTCCCTATAAATACTCTCCTGTCCAGCCTTTCTGGCCTTCTTGCTGTTCCACATACCTAATACTTGATTCTCTAATTTCCTCCACCTTTATACTTACTGTTTCTGTGACTTGAATGCACTCCTTTCTCTCTTCCTAGAATCTTTCAAAAATTCAGTATAAGCACCACCTTTTACATGATGCTTTCCCTTGTTTACACAGCTCCTAGATTTTCCTCAGGTTATCTACCTTTATTTTCTTTGTATAACTTGTATTTATTTATTAAAAATATTTTATTTTTTCCCAATTATGTTAAAACAATTTTACCTTTACTTTCTATATATTCTGTATATTATTATTTATGAATTTATGTATATGTGATTTTTTCTGATAGAATGAAATCTTGAGGACAGGAACTATTTCAAGTTTTTCTTTGTATCCTCAATACCTATGCTAGTAAGGGCTTTATAAAGGCTTGCTTCTTGATTGATTGTGCAGTCTTTGGGCCCATGGCTCTTCCAGTGTTCTACATAGTACCATTGTTTCCATTTCTACCTATAATCCAACATCTTCCTCAATTTGATCATCTCAGGATCCACCTTCATGGATATGTACCATTCTTATGGCTGGTAAGAAAAAATTCAAGGAGAACTTGCTGGCTTGAAGTATGAGACATGGAATCACAGACACGGAATTGAATTTGCAAGTAGGAAGATATATTAGAGGCAATTTAGTCAAACCCATATTCAAAAGTATTCCCCACTATGACATACTTCTTAAGTGCTTACCTAACTTCTACTGAAAGACCTCCAAGGAGGGAATGTCTATCATCTCTAAAGGCAGTCTACTTTTAGTTTATTGTATTTCTGGAACTTTATTTTCCCATAATCAAACCTGAGTTTACTTCTCTGGCAATTTTGTTTCATTGCTCTTGGTTCTGTCCTTTCAGGTTAAACAGAAACAGTCTAATCCCACTTCTTTAAAATGCATGTAACTTCCCAAAATCAGGTTCTCTTCTTTCAATAGTAAGGACTTAATACATTCTTTCTTTCATTCATTCATTCCAGTATTGGAGTCATCTAAGCAGGAATAGTTCCATTTCTCTCAACTTTCCCATAGTATAACATAACATCAATCAATCAGTTACTAAACATTTATTAAATATCTACTATGTGCTAGGCACTGCGCTAAGCATAAGCCATTTGTGCCTTAAAGAGATCAGGTTGAATGAGTTTAAATGTGAATGAGTTCACATTGACCAAGGAAGATAGACATCTTCAGGCCTTCATCACCTCTCACCTAGACACAATAATTTCAATTTGTCCTCCCTGCCTCAAAACTAGTGTATTTAAAGATAGGTGGGAATCCTATTTCTGGCCCAGGCAAGGTTGGGACCAGATGGGCCTGTGGTAAAAGCACAGATAGATGAGTAGGCTATCCTTGTTGTGTGATAGCTATTACCTATTTCACAGAAATAGTGGAATTTGAAAGTTGGAAGGGAATCCAATGACTGTGTAGCTCAGTCACTACATGGAAGAATCCCTGCATACCTAATAAGTAATCATTCAGCTTAAGAGGAAGAAACCACTACTTTGCAAGAAAAGCCATTCACCTTTGGATAGCTCTGAACATCACAAAGATTTCCTGACATCAAGCCTAAATTATTCTCTTTGAAACTTTCCATCCATTGCTCTCTGTCCTTTCTTGTGGGGTTGCACCAACAAATTTAATATATCCTCTGTGTGATAACCCTTTAAATACGTAGCTGTCATGTTTCTCTGGAGTCTTATTTTCCCCAGGCAAAATATGTCCAGTTCTTTCAAACAATCTTCGTATGGCACAAACAGAAGGTCCCTTACTGTCCTGGTTGTCCTCTTCTGGAAACTTTAGTTAAATTCTGATACCTAGAATTGAGCATAAAACTACAGATAAACATAGTTTATAGTATAATATATAAAGTTTCATAGTACATTTATAGATATATAGCCCAAGGCTGAATTTGTATTATATCATCTCAAAGATAGAGACCAGAATCCCATCTCTTGGATAGATACCAAGTAAATCAACAGTATGCTAGATTTGTAAAAGAAGCAAGATAGAGATATACTTATATGGCTTCTCTGACTGTCTTCTAGGTGGTCAGTGCACAAGTGACAGGCACACATACATATACACACACCCACACATACACATACACACAAAACCCATGTAACCCAAATAATTGTAAATGTACTCTTCTTTATGTGCTCTAGGTTCATTTGAGCCTATCCCTCTCTCTGCTAATCAAGATATATCTCAGAGTTTTAGGGTTTTGCAGTTAGATTACATATAGAGGCAGTCATTAATGACCTTTTAAAAGTACCTTAAATTACGTCTCATTCTATTGCAATCACTTGTGAGGTCACCTTACCTGCTCCCTACCTTAATATAGTTTTCTTGGTTCCCCTAGTTTTCATGCCAAAAAAGCAACTCTCATCAGTAATATGGTAATCAGAGATAGGGCCCACCATGATGCATCCTGGGAAACAGGTTCATCAAGGTTCAATGAGAACAGTGCTTGGGATCCAAGGATAAACGTTGGCCACTTCTCATGTTTCATTGGTGTATTTTGTTTTGAAACAACAATCACTTCATAATAAACACTAAAACAAACCTCCCTTCAAAAAATTTCCCCTCACAAAAGTTAGTTTATTGATGATTCACAAAAAGTGAGGAGTGCATGCTTTCACTTTTATGGTGTATTACTAACATCATCCATTCTATTTGTCCAGAGAAGCATTGCTTCTCCATATTGATTTTACTTACACTGTTGCAGTTATTGTGCTTGCACAAAGCAAAGGAAAGACAGAAATATACTTAAATGGCTTCTCTGGCAGTCTCCTCAGGTGGTCAGTGCTGAAGTGACATGTGTAACACACACACACACACACACACACACACACACACACACACACACACCACTCAGTATCTCTGCCAAGAAAATCCAAATGTGGTCACAAAGACTAGTTAGACTTGATTGAAATGATTGAACAATAACAACAAAGAGTTCTAAAAACAATGAATATACAATCAGGAGATTTTCTATTCTGAAAGAGATCTTCATGGTCTCAGAGAGAAGGGGTTATAATGTTAATGGGAATTAAAAGATCTTCCCTGCCCATTAATAGGCCTGAGGTGGAGCCCATTAAGGGAAGCTTGATTAGGGGAGGCTTGTTTTGTAGGAAGATCCATAACTTTTCTTAATTGCTATTGAGGCACTAGATCACGAGTGTCATGTCCTTCAGCTCTGAAAAGTGTATTTATCCTCTGAGATGAGGTTTTACTTTGGGGGCTTACTTTTTTATGCCAGATGAGACTCTGGGTAGTCATTAAGGAGTCTGTCTATTTGCCAACACCCCCACCTCCCACTTTGAAAATCCAGATGCTGGTGCTTCTCTCTCTGGTAACTTTGTATGTATATATGTAATGGTCAGACAGTTGGATCTGTCTGTTGATCTGTGATATATGTATTGCTTATGGTTAGACAGTTAGAAGCCCTATGTGTTGGTTTTGATTTCTTCTGCTTATTTTTTCTCTATTGGTATGTGTAATTTTTTTTTAAGGTTTTAAAAAGTTTATTAAATTTCATTACCTATTCTACTGCAAGGTTGAAGCCTCATCTGTATAAAATAGCTTCAGCCAAACAGTTTATTAAAATTAAGTTGGTATTGTACAGCTTTTGACACTAGCCAGCTAACCAATCTCAGTAAATTATTCCATGGACAGAAAACCAAATGTATTTTGAACAAAACTGGTGGTAGATGGAGTTGGCCATTATACCATTACTAATTTAAGGCTTTTTACAGATAAAATTCTAGCTCTGAAGTACATGGTCTTAGAATTCATTTTTGCCACACATGATGCAATGAATTCAGAACTAGACAGACACTAATTTGAAATTACAAGGGAGAAGTTGTGCAAATAGTAAAAAGCATTTTTATCCAGTCATTTCTGAGTAGTTAAGATCTTTTCCATGCCATGGTGTTGTTTCAGAAGTGCTAAAGTTGCTAATCTTCCATATAACCCTAATTTAGAACAAAACTTTATTTGGGGGTCCAGTGTTCAATCCTCAATAGATTTTATGTATCTCTCATATGCATCCTCACTCATCAGTTCATCAAGTTCTGAAGGGTTGTTCAGAGTCAACCATCTTCATAACAATTATGTGTTGATAAGTCCTGGGTCTTCTGCAAGAGCTACATTAATTTCAGTTATTTCTCCTGAGAGAGGAGAATAAAGTTGACTGGCAGCTTTCATACTTTCCAAAGCTCCAAACTCCTCTTGTTTGTCCAATTTTGTTCCAACTTCTGGAAGACTATAGTAAACTATATCTTCCCAAATTGCTGATTCCCACTGTTCCAATAGTGTTTTCAGTTGTTATCTATTCATGCGTGTCTGTGAATTTTCAAACTGTGAGTCACTGGGCGCTGGTGCAGAGGCCCCAGAGGCAGCAGCCATGAGTAAAGGAGGGGAGCCTAGGCAGGGACATGGGGGAGGATGTGAGCCAGGCCAGGGACCTGGGGACCTCAGGCCTGGTTGTTGCCCACAGGGACGAAGCCACTCTCAGTGCCGTCTTCTTCAGGGGCAGGTATGTGTAATTAAAGAAGGTTGTTGACCCCTCAAAAGTTGCTTTCCTTATAGAAAAGCAGATCTAAGAACCTGTGCAATCAGGCCATCCTGGACGTGTCTGGGTGCTTGTTGCTACAGCGGGTAGAAGTTTAGTAGTTATCAGAAGTCAGGAAAATATTTCAAAGTGTTGAAGAAAACCCAGAGTTTGGATAGAAACTATAATGTTCTGCAGGCAAACCTTAGTTAGGTGTTGTAGTATCCTGTTTCCTGTGAGATTATAGTCACTTTAGTATAAGAGACTTGGTCTTTGAAAACTGAGGACCTACTTACTGAAACCAAATATCTGATAATTAGTATTTTTAAATATAAAAATGGAAACTCACCTGATGATCCCTTCATGAAGTGGAACAGATTCTTTGATTGAATTAGATTAATTTTTAGATAGAACATTAAAAAAATGTTTATTACTTTTCTGGCATTGTGATAAATACTGGTATTCAAAATAAAAGCAGCCATAACATCCCTTGATCTCAAGAAGCTTATTTTTGAAATGGGGAAGAGCACATGTAAGTGGGTGTAGGGAAGGGAGTGAGAGAATCAACCTTTGTGGGGTACAAGTATGAAGAGACTATCTCTGGAGCTTGGAGGTCTAGTTTCCAGACAAGATAATGGAAAAAGACTTACTTGTCTGAGTCAGGGATGGAGTGCAAGATTCCATTTAGGTGTAATGGTCTGAGAATGGGTCCATGGAAAGGAGACTACAGAAAGTGGTACAATCAGAAAGAATCACCATTGCCCAAGAAATTATTTGCTACTAAGTGACTCTTAAAAGCCTATCGAACAGTATGACAGGAAGTTAGTGTGAATGAGTCCAGGCAAGAGCCAGTCTTGAGGAGGAACCTACCTTCCAATGAGAATCTAAGAAGATGGAGTCTGCAAGCAACTTCTGAGTTGAGGGCAGAATTTCAGGCAAAGGCAGTTCTCCCATTAGACTCATTTATTTAGAGCTAGAAGGTAGCTTAAAGAGTATTTAGTACAATTTGCTTATTTTATAGAGGAGACAAGTGAGACCCAGAGAGTTTGTGATTTGTCCAAGTTTACACCGTAAGTAAATGTCAATGTCTTGATTCAAATCCAGGTTTTGATTGCAAATTCAGGACTCTCAACTGCATCATTTTGTTCCATGTTTTCATCTCCAACAAAAATTTTCAGCTACTTTTGGTAGATTTTTTTGATGGGCTTATTAGTGGGGGCTGAGATGGGAAATACTTTTTGATTTAATGATGGGATTCATAGAAAAGTACAGTTTGCTTTTAGAGGTTCTAAATCAAATCCAATCCAAATCTAAATCAAATATTTTGGATTGCATCTATCCCCCAAAAGAGAGATACATATACTGTATTGGTCAAGAGTATACTTTATCTCTTAGTAACAGATGAAGTCTTAATAGGAGATATCTTTGAAATAAAAAAACACATTTAATACCCACTGAAAAATAATACTGAAAAATAAGGTGTCCCCAGGTTTTGTTGAGAACAGATTTGGGAAGAAAGTATAAACTGCATTTGAAATGATATAGGTACTTGATTTGAAAATGAAGCTATTGATTGTGAGTGACTGTCATGTATGCATGAGGATATGAAGGAAATGATTGTTTCTACACCAGATGCTTGATTTGGGGGTTCAAACTATAACTCTGTTTACAGAGTTTAGCACTTTTTAACTCTTCAATTTCTAGTCCACCTAGAAAAGGTAAGCCATAAAAATGATGACGTTCCTAGACCTAATTCCTTATCTGATTAAATTTTCAAAGAGAAAGGCAGTTAGACACTTATCCAAGCGTTATATACACACATGCATGCACACACACACACACACACATACACACTCACTCTGTCTCTGTCAAGAGAAGAAGAGAGAGAAAAGAGGGGAGTAAGGATGGGGGAGGGCCAGGAGAAGGGGGAGAGAATTATAAGTACATGAATATATGATAGGCAGCAAGGTTATGTATTGGATAGAGCACTGTTCTTGGAGCCAAGATGATCTGAGTTAAAATATAATCTTAGTCACTAGATGTGTGACCCTGAGTAAATCATTTAATCTCTATCTGCCTCAGTTTCCCTATCTGTAAAATGATGACAAAAATGTTACCTTCCTCTCAGGGCTGTTATGAGGTTAAAAATAAGATCATACTTGTAAAGTGCTTGCAAATCTTAAAGTACTGTATAAGTGTTTATCATCATCATCATCATCATGTTATTCTTGTGAGATTTCAGTATTTATTCCATTTCCACTTCTTCTTCCATACATATTTCATATTGTCATCAAGAAGAAAATTTAAGATTATGATTGCAGCTACTCTGACTATTCATTTTTCAAAACTTTTGGCAAGATAATTAAATTTGTCTGAACCTATAGTTGTCAAACTCTCAATCAACTGCTATCTGACTTTTACTAGATATTTTTTGGACTATAATTCTGACTATATTAGAAGTAAGATCATAGGATTGTAGACCTCCATGTTTTATAGATAAAGAAATTGGAATTCCTCTATAGTCAAAGATTAAGTAGTAGAGATAAGCTTTGAACCCAGGTCTTTTGACTCCAAATCCAGTATTCTTTCAACTCCAGAATTGTAAGATGTGCTCTCCCTCAGGCTGGTAAAGGACAGGGAACTAATATTTCAAAGTTTACAAAATGTTCTGCCATATTAGAGCTCTTCATCTCTGATCTTGTGACAAATATCACCCTCAGGAACCAGCAGGAGAGTTATCTATTGTGTGATGAATTTCCATTAAAAAGAAAATCATATGAAAGAGCACATTAAATTCAAGGGATACTTAATAAATGCCTACTGTGGGAAAGGAATTGTACTTGACACTGTATCTGTTGATTAAAGATAAGAATGGCCCAATTCTGGTCTTTAAGAAGTTTACAATTATCCCTTCCACATCTCAACTTTTCCCATCATGATTTTGAGATATTGTCATGTTGTCAAAAGAAATTAATTGGGAATTTTGGGAGTTTTGCAGAAACTGCAGGCAACGTGCAAAGGCTACCAGATGACACAGAAGAAGTTTAGAAACAATTCAGAAATGCATAAAATATATGTGTAGTATTGTATAGTATCAACATGTTTTACGTTTTAATACCATAAATATACACAATTTCTTTTAAAAGTTAATATAAGTAAAAAGTTAAAGTTCGTGAAAAGAATGCCTATGATCAAATACTTAAACCAAATTTTACAATAAGGTACTATAAACCCCCCATAAAAGAAAAAGAAAAAAAATTCAGACTTCTCTGATATGAAGGGAAGATCAAAGATTTTTATGTGACTTTTCCAGATCTTGGGAGCACCTCTCCCCTAATCTAATGCCCTATGATGTGGAAGGGATAATAATTGTACTTTCTACTAGCAGTTAGAGGGAAATAAAATATATAAGTATAATTCATGTTAGGGCATGGTAGGGGCAAAGTAGGCAACCACACAATGCTCTAGCAAAATTGGAACAGGGAGAAAATACTTTTGTTTGAGGGCTGTGGGGGTTGGGAGCAGTAAAGACTGCAAGGAGGAGGTAGCTCTTCAGCTGAGCCTTAATTTCCTTTTTGTCTAATTGTAGTGCCAGTGAAATATTCAGTGCCCAAAGCATCCATGAATATCACTGTGCGGTTCAGAATCGTAATTCAGCATCCCAAAATACCACAGACTTTCCACATGGAAGGCAGAACCAAAACATTTATTCAGACCCCAATCCCTCACAGCAACAAAAATCTATACACAATAACAATGCAGAGGACAACACCATCCCCAAGCCGTCAGCCTGCTAGGCTTCCCACAAACCAGGTCCATTACACTCATCACAAGCAGGCTTTCTTAAACAAAATCACAGACAATCACAAAATCACTCACACTACCCAGGAGCCTGCAACCTTCCTAACTCTGACTGCTCTCAAGACTGACTTTCAGCTCTGCTGTAGCTCTGCCTCTCCCTGTTCCACCCATTCAGCAAACTGCTCCCACCACAGGCTTCATATGACTTAATGGGTGTATTAATGAATAGGAAAGATTTTCTACTTCAAATTGCCATTACAATTATTTATTTTTCTGGTAAATATTACCCTTGAAAAGATGTGATCAAGTTATACCTCCAATTAAAATTTTTCAGTTGGCTCCCTATTATCTACTGAATAAAGTAAAAAAACAAAATCCTGTGCTTGGTATTCAAAGCCCTCTACCATAAGAGAGTATCCTATCCTTCAAGCCTTATCTTATACTATCTATAGACTCTAAAATAGCCTACCTGGATAACTATATGCCCTCAAATTCATTTTCTTAGTTCTCTGTACCTTTGCTCAGGTATTACCTTAGCCTGGAATAGCCTTCCCCCTCTTTAGCTGTTGACTTTTTTGACCATGTTTTAAAATCCTAATGAAATACTACATCTTTCAGGAAACTTTCCTAAGAGGTCACAGATGGGTAAATGAAGAGGGTTAGTGCAAAGGGAAATCAAGGCAAGAAAGGTAGAATTGTAGCTTTTACATTTGTATATCCTAAGAAGATGGCACAATGAATGAAGTATTGCGTTGGAGTCAGAAAGACTTAAGTTTATATCCTGCTTCAATCACTTACTAGCTCTAGGACCCTGGGGAAATCACTTAATACCTCTCAAACTCAGTTTTTGTTTGTTGGTCAGTTGTTTTCCAGTTGTGTGTACTCCTTCTGTGTGTGTGTGTGTGTGTGTGTGTGTATGTGTGTGTGAGTTATGTGTATGGTTGTGTGTGAGACTCTTCATGACCACATTTGAAATTTTCTTGGCAAAAATACTAGAGTGGTTTGCCATTTCCTTCTCTAGCTCATTTTACATATGAGGAAATTGAGGCAAGCCGAATTAAGTGACTTGCCCAGGGTCACACAGCTAGGACGTGTCTGAGACCAGTTCTGAACTCAGGAAGATGAGTGTTCCTCACTCCAGTGCTGGCACTCCATCCACTGTAACACCTAAGTGCCCAATCTCAATTTATTAATCTGTAAAATGGAAATAATAATGCTATCTCCCTCATGGTTGTAGTGAGACACCAACATATACAAAGTGCTTTGCCAACCTTAAAGTGACATATAAATACTATTAGCTATTAGAATAGTCCTCTGCACTTCAATAGGCTCAAAAATAAATGTTTCATGCTTTGAGTAATACTTTTGTATCAATCACTGCTTAGCTTTATCTAGCCCACAGTTTTAATTCTTGCTCACCTACCCGAAGTTCCAAATGTGAAAAAACACCTCATTGTTACCCTGCAGGCTTTAGAAAGCTTTGTGTTCATAAATCCTCAGGCTGCTTTTGGTTCTTAGAAGCATGGGAGGACACAGGTCACAGCCTTCACCCTTCTGCATTCACTCTAACAAAGGGCATAAAGAGATTTGAACCATCTAAGTGTGTCACTGTTTCCTCCTTCCCAGTCTCTCTCAAGGGACTTGGCTTTTCACTTTCTCTTTTCTCTGTAGTCAGATCAGAAAGAAGCTGTGACATATTCTTTTCAATCTGGATCCAGTTTCCTAGGTGACAGAGGTGGCTTCTCATTTCTCCTTCTTCATAGGTTCCCTGAACCTACTCCCATCCCTTTCTAAAGTGTTTCTTGTCTACATATCGTAAAAATTTCTGACTTGAAGTTCTAGCTTTTGTGAGGTCTTTGAGGGTAGGTATTGTCTTTCACCATTTTTTGCATGCACAGTGCCTTGCACACTAACAAATGTTTGTTTTTTAATTGATCGATTATTCTAGCCCTTGGCTGAGGTTTTAGAAGAGCCAAATCATTTTAAGTGGTAGCCTGGTGTAGAGGGATAGGACTATAGGATTTAGAGTCAAGAAGTTCTGGATTTTTGTGTGACCTTGGGCAAGTCATTTAACCCTGTTTGCCTCAGTTCCTTATTTGGAAAATGAGCTGGAGAAGGAAATGGCAAACCACTCCAGTATGTTTGCCAAGAAAAGCCCAGCAGCCGTCATGAAGAGTTAGATATGACTGAACCACAACAAAGGGCACAAACACTTTGGGGTTAAAACCAAAAAAAGATGGGTTTGAATTCCAACTCTGCTCTTTCCTTTGTGACGTTGGGTAAAAGTTACTTTTCCCATCTATTTTTCTGGTTCTGTTTACATTTACTTTGTATCGATTCATATATATCTTTCCATGCTTCTCTGAATTCATGTTCTCTGTTTCTTACAGCACAGCAATATTTCATTACGTTATGGTGCTTTGGTTTGTTTAAACACTCCTCAATTAACCAACAGCTACTTTGTTTCCATTTCATTGTAACTACAGAAACTATTGATATTGACATTTTGAGGCATAGGTACTTTTTTTTTTTTTGCCCTTGATCACCCATTGGGAATATGTCTCATAGTGGAATCTCTGGGTTAAAATGCATGGATATTTTAGGCACTTTGTGCCATTTCAAATTGATTTCCACAGAAGTTTTTCCCAAGTCACAGCTCAGTCCAAAACACAGTAGTCTTTCTCTATTTCCACAACTTTTTTAACATTGATTTAACATTGCCAAGTTATGGGCTAAACTGTCACTTGAATTTCTCTTACTATCTAGAATATTCTTTCATGTGGTAGTGGTTTCCAATTCTGGTTTTGAGATATTTTTTCATAACCTTTGATCTTTTATTTATCGGTCAAAATAATTTTGGTCTGATACATGCCTATTAGTTGTCTATTAATCTCAGATATCAGACCCTTATCAGAGAGAGTAGATATCAGGAAGTTTTTCCCCAGTCAACCTCTTTCCTTCTTATCCTATTTTCCTCTGTTTTGATCATCAAAAGCTTTTCAATTTTATGTAATCAGAATGATCTGTTTTATATGTTTGATGACCTCTAATTCTTTGTTTAGTTAAGAATTATTAAGCTAAGGTATTTAGTTAAGAATTAATTATCCATACCTCTGAAGGTGATACAATCTACTAGTCTTCTAATTTTTAACAATGCTATAAATTTTAGTATTTTGGTCCTATATTCATGTTGGGTGTGTTGTAGGGTAAATAAAGTCCTTTTTGCATGTGGGTTGGGCAAGATTGCCACAGAGACCCCTTCTAACTGAAAGTCTGTGATTCTGTGAAGGTGAAATATGGGATCATAGTATTTAGAATTGGAATATGCCATGAAGACAACTAATTCAATTTTTACAGCTGGAGAAACAGAAGCCCGGAGAGATTTAGAATTAAGCAATATTATATGGAAGCATGGATTGTCATTTAGTCCTTAGATCTATTTCCACTTCTACAATTTAGTTCATTGATCTTATCTTTGCTTTGTTTTCACCAATTTACTGTAAGAAAATGGTTTTTAGAAAAGTAGCTCAACGTATACTATAACAACACTAAAAACAAACAGCTTAAAAAGATGTAAGATCTGTGATGAATGACCATTTGTGTTTCCAGAGGACCAATAATAAAACATGACATGCATTACAGGGAAGTGGTGATTTTAGGGTATGGAATAAGACACATAAATTTTTGTGTCTAGCAATCAGGAAGATTTTTTTGCTCAGCTATATATATATTTATAAGAAATTGGATTTTTCTAATGTGGGGTGAAAGGAGTGAGAGAAATTTGATTTATTATTATTATTTTAATAGAGAGGTGGTGGCTATTACAGATGTGAAACATCACATTAACTTTCAGTTCAGGTCACTGTATTATCAGTTTTGCCTAACTTTTACTTTGTTATAAGAGAACTCTCATAAGTGAGAATAATTTATAAATGTTTGTTATATAAAAACAAAACAAGTCAATTAAATAAAGTGGGAAAAAGATGAGAATATGTCTAATGTCTCCTCTTTCTCCAAAGCAATTATGGTTGAGCAATTATGGCAACTTTAATGGCAGCCACCCTGTGGACTGTGCATTATTTGCCAACATGAGGAAAAGAATTGAATCATTTTTTGTTTTGAATTGAATTAATTCAACAGACATTAAATGAGCATCTACCATGTTTAAGGTAACTGCATAAGGCTCTGAGCTAAACAAAAATGAGTAAGAAATTCCTTACCTAAAGGCAGCTTCTGTCTGCAAAGTGATTAAGGTGACTAAATTGACAAAGTGACTTAGAAATGTTATTCTGTAAATAGAAAAATGAAAAATAGGAAGCTTATAGTTAACTAAGTTCCACGTTTATAATGCTTTCAATACTTTTCTCATAATAGCCTTATGTTAAAATAAAATCTTTGGCCTTCCTCTGAGTAAAAGACAAACTCAGGAAAATAAGATAAAAGGTAGTACTGGGCATCTGTGTTGGGTGTTGCCACTGAAAATTCAAACTGCATGCCAGTTTTATAGACAGGAGTAACAATTTCCATATAAAGGCAAGACAGTCCCAATTGGTACACATGTCAATGAGGAGATAGGGTTAGTGCCACCTCAGATCCTTCCCTGTTACAGTATCATAGAGAGATGAGATTTGCATTAGGGAGATAATATTAGTGCTGGGCTTTTGGTGACCACCTACTCCTGCAGGACCACCCTTTTCTGAAGGCTAGTTGAAGTCAAGCAATGTTAAAACTTGGAGTTAGTATCTATGACTCTGAAATGGTGACATATTTGTACAGTAGGTTCAAGTATTATTAAATATGCCCATTTTTACAAATGAATGAACTGAGGCTCAGAGAAGCTAAGCAAATGCCAATGATTTTATAGTTATTCAAATGATGAATCTAAGACTAATTTTTTTCCGATTCTTACATGTGGGACAAGTTTATTATCCCTACTTCCAGTATATAATAACCAATTTAATTCAATAAACATTTATTAAGGACCCATTTTGTGTTGGAGATACAAATAAGAAAAAGCAAGTCTCTGTCTTCAAATAATTTACAATCTATTGGGGGAAGACAGTACACCAAGGATAGTTCAAAGGAGAAAGGGACCAAGAATGACCATCCTGAGGACAAGATGTTTTGTGGAATAGCAACCAAGCAAGAACCTCAGATGGAAAATGGAAGCTTTGGGAGTTTATTGTTCCACTTTGCAGCTCTTCATTCAAAGATGAGAGACATCTGAAGGAGTAGAGAAGGTTTTGAATATCAAAAACTGAGTCAATCTGCATGGTGATGAGCTTTTAGATGATAAATTTGTCCTGGGGAGGCATGATGATCCCTGGAATTGAACCAAGTTGAGTTGCTGATCTAAAATGAAGAGTTAAGAATGAAAGATCTAAAATTAAGAGTGAAATTATAATCCAACTCCGGACGGGTGGGATTTTAGGTAAAGTGTCTGCAAAGTGTGCATAAATATGTATATAAGACAATTAAAACTACTGTAGTATGCATGTGTATGGAAATTAACATGAGGACAATATCCTCTTTTGTCACAGGAGACCAGGTGACCTTATTTTTATTCTTCTGGTTCTATTTGGTCAATTAAAGCAACCTCAGCTTCTTCCAGAAGATGTTTACAAGTCTTCTAAAAAGTTACCTTTAGAGCTCTGTAGGATACACTCTCTGTCTTCTGGATCCCTCTGTTCAGTGGTTACATTGATTGCTAGAGTTACTTCTTTTCTTAGCTGGAAATAGGAGGAAGTCAAACTTCTTTCAACTTGCTTGCCTCAGAGGAGGCAAGAGGTTTTCTTTTAAAAACAAGATCGATAAGAATAATTATTTCTGCAGGTGGGATACACTAAAATTTGAGGGAATGAGAAACAGTAAAAGAAAGATTGAATCATGTGGAGTAAGGTAACATTATGCTGACTGATAGGACAGGAAGTTAAGCATTCATTATATACTGTGCTGTCAGTGACAAGAGCTAGGACTGAATACAAAGTTGATTATTTCTGAGGATCTTGTAAGTGCCTAAGATGGCACATATGCGTAGATGTATTTTCATTGTAGAGTGTGATTTGAGGGGAAATGTATTCATTAATTCACCAAGATACCTATCAATCTAAATATGAAGAGAAAGTATAAGGTGCTAAGGATAGTCACTGTAAAAGAAGAGGTTGTGTGTTGTATCATTCGTTTTTGAGAGGACCATACCATCAGAGAAATGATGACTTGACTTGTACTTGACTTTGTTTTCAGTGAGGGAGAACTGTGCAAGATCACTTTCTCCTCCTGAGTCATCTGGATCCAGTGACCAGATATTCATCAGGATGACTGGAGTCAGCCCAGGGTGCAATGGGAGAGCTTGACTTTTTAGGCTAAGGCCTTTCCAGGTACTCACTTAAAGTGATGTAATGCCCATTCAGTGAATAGACCTCTTTAAAAGGTAATCAGGGGAATGGCCCCTTTGATAGAAAAGAAAATAAATGGATAGATCACTCCAGGAGGGGCAGGAGTCTCAGGTTGTTTTGAAGAGAAATTGTTACTACTAATGTTTATTCTAAGCTAGGAGGGTCCAAAACGAAACATTGAGTGGAGGTTGGGCAGGGACCCTTCCCTGTTCAATCCTTGGGCTTCAGAGTGCGAGGGATCCAAGGCTTTAGGGGAGACAACAAAGGGAAAGGGAAAAGAGTTACCCAGCTAGCTAGGTCCCTATTTAGGCAGCTTGGTCTACTCACAGGTTGTTTAGTTTCTACTTGAATGTTAAACTTGTCTTCAGTTGAAATAGTATTTCCTAGGGTATTAGCTATATGACTTGATAATTTGAATGCATTTAAGTAGTTTTCTATAATGACTTTTTGGAGGTCAGGAATATTTCCTCCTATAATCCTTGGACATATTCTCCCCCCCCTAAAAATATAGATATAGATATACAGATATAAATATATAGATATAAATATACACACACATACATAACTACCAACAGCACGCATATAACATGTACACATAAATCAAATATACAGGCTATTATACAAACATGCATGTACACATATACATTGTAACAATGTGACTTTTCCCACATTTAGCTAGCTAGACAGAAAAAATATTCATTGAGTACTTACTCTGTGCTAGACACTGTGCTAAGCTCTATGGATATAAGTAAAAGCATTCAAGACAGTACCTGCCCTCAAGAAGTTTATTTCTAGTAGTAGGAGAAAAAACAAAAATAAAGGGGAGGAGGTGGGTAGCAAGGATGGAGCAAATCTGGAAGTGGTGTGGAGGCCTAGGCCCTAGTAAGACAATACAAAAACTCACTATCCTAGCCAGGGACCCAGGGGCAGAATCCAAGTTACTTATAGGGAGGAGGTACTTATAGGGAGGATGGTCAGAGTAGAGAAGGCATGGACTTGTTCAGGTTGGAAAGAATGAGATGGAGGGGATTCCAGGCATAGATGTCAAGTCTGAGCAAAAGCATTAAGGCAGGACAGTTCTGGATGAGATCAATGAACAGTTGGTATTTAAACATAGCTAGGTTTTAGGTTAAGTTCCATATTTCTCCCTCTTTTGTGTTTGTCCATTCTCTAGTTTCATTTTTTACTTATTGTATATAATAGTGCTTCCTAATTTATAATTAACATTTAATTTGTAAAAATGTAAATGGATGTCCATTCTATATGAGGAATCCACTGTGAAGACTTAGTATAGACTATTTAGAAATGTGATCCAATAAAACATGGAAAAATGAATCTTACCCATATTTAAAGTTATGGTTCAATGACTTGCTGGCTATTGTTTTGAAAACTCACCTCTTCTCTATGTTTAGATTTCTCAGAACATTTTTTCTGTGGGTCTTTGGCAGCATGTGAGAATTTTTCAGGTCTGTCATCTGTGGGATGATTTCCCTGCAGTTGATAAAGGATTGCATGACCTTTAGCTTAGGCCTGGGGCTATGGTTGCTAGTACAGGACAGAATTCTCTAGTCTTATCTGTGTCCTGTAGAGACTAGCTTTCTGTATATGTTTTTGGGAATTATGAATCCTTAGGGACTTATTTTGGGTTAATAGATCCACTGACAAATCTTTTGACTGGAATAAGATTTAGCTGCTAAGATTCTATCTAAGAAATGTGTTCTGAAATATTTTCTTTATCTATATAAAGTAGAAGTGGAATGGGAGGTAGATGGAGAGGGCATCCTTGATTTTAATAACACAGTTAGACATTAATTTAGATCATAGATCTCCCTCCTAGGTATAAAGCATCAACCCTGTGTTACATGAAGAAGGGGAAGGGGATAGGAGAGGAAATCATGGAACTTGGGTTACTGCAGAAAATGTTAAGAATGGGTAAAGAAATAAAATAGGTGGTTTTAGTCAACTAGAGAGTCGATTGAGAGTGTTGAATATCAGTGGGGTAGAGGAAAAAGATAACAAAGGAAGTGGGAAGAATGGGCAGAAACCATTAGTCTTCCTCTTCTTAGAGGTGTAGGAGAAGAGGGGGAAATGGGTTATTCAAGTCCAGTGTCTGAACAGGACTTTCCCATTCCACCTCTTCTCATACCCTGCCCCACTCATTTGAGGATGGAATAGCAATCCTCATCTCTTTCAATACTCTTCTTTAATTTGGTTGAAAAACTTCCTCTTCTTCCTATAACTTCTTTCTATAGTGATTCCTTAAAGAAATATGGAAAAACCTGGCAATACTTCTTACAAGGGTGGATTCATAGACATCAATAAAAAGGTATAAGTAGTCATATTTCATGTCATGCACATTGCATTGGAACTGTGGTGGATAGCACCCATCGCAAAACTTAACATGACTGAAGCTTTTCAGATTTAAAATACTGCAGACACAAAGAAGAAAAAAATAGTTTTCTTGTGGAAAATGAAAACGGAAAAGTTTGACATGGTAAATAAAAATTATATTAGGTAATAAAAACTTCTAGTGGAAAAAAATACATTTTCAGAATTATATTCTCCTGCTACAACTGTCAAAGCACATCTCTCCAGTTTAATTTTAAAATTCATTAAATACACTGTTTCCTTAGCTTAGACACTGCCATCTGGAACAAAGTTTGCTGCTGGTGTGGAATAAAGGGAAAACTTTTTTCCCCTCCCTAATAGAAGAGATGGGATAGAAGCAGCTAAATCTAGAGTTTCATTCTTAGAGAAAAAGAAAAAAATAAGAATTTGAGATTTATAAAAATAATGAAGTAATTTTTTCAAGGTTAGAACTTATGAATCTGGAGGAATTTTATTTCTATTCTATATTGCTTTTTACTAAAATAATACCCATATGAAGGTTCTAGTCTTTTTTATATAACATCCTGTGTAAACATTTAAATTGACATTTAAATATGACATTTAAATATGAATGAATATATAAATGTTGGGGTTGGTGATTACAGGTCTGAATTCTTTTCTTCTTACTCACCAACAACTTTGTCCAGCATTTCAGAGAATCAAGCAATGAATGGTGTAGAAAGAACGTTTCTGCGCAGTACTCCTTTGCCAGAGGACAGCTCCTAGTCTCAAGGATCTATGCTTCCCTGTAGATGATTATTGCTAAAATTATAGCTCATGATTCCAAACTTGTATGTATCCCATTAATTTTATCAATATGAGGAGCTTTTAGCAAAGCCATTTATTAAGGTGGCACAGTTAGAACAACAGCTACAAAACATTCTCCTCTTCCCCCTAAACCCAAGTTTAATGAGGCCCACACATACACAGAGGGCCTATAAAAAAGTAGGCACAAACTTGGAATATTATGAGAGTGAGACATTCATATGAAGACTCACTATGACCAAAGTAACACACAACTTTGATACATTGGGACCCTAATATCCTCTTCTATGTGTAGTATTTCTGGGGAGGCTTGTTGCTTAGCTGGGTTACTTGTGTCTGCTCTTATCGACAGTGAAACCCTCGATTAGCAAGACCATATAGTGGTGTTGCTGAGTCAGAAAGGCCATAGGTAGTTTAATAACTCTTTGGGCATAATTCCAAATCACTCTAAAATAGTTGATTCATTTTACAATTCCACCATCAATGCATTAGTGTTCCAATTTTTCCATATCCTCTCCAACAAGTGTCAATTTCCTCTTCAATTGTTTTAGACAATCTGGTAGGTGTAAAATATCTCAAGGTTGTTTTAATCTATATTTCTCTATTCAATAATGCTTTAGAGCATTTTATATGACTATAAATTACTTTGATTTCTTCACTGGCAAACTACCTATTCATATCCTTTGATCATTTATTAATTGGGGAATGATTCTTATTCTTATAGATTTGATAAAATTCTTTATATAGTTTAGATATGAGACCTTTGTCTGATAAATTGTCTATAAAATAATCCCCCAATTTTCTGCTTTCCTTCTAATCTTGGCTTTATTTGTTTTATTTGTACAAATTTTGCGTTTAATGTAATTAAAACTATCCATTTTTCAACTAATTTTGCTTTCTATCTTATGTTTATTCATAAATTGTCCATCTATCCATAGGTCTGATAAATATGTTCTGTGTTCTCATTTTCTTGTAAAATCTGTCTTTATATCTAGATCATGTATGCATTTTGATCTTATATTGGTAAATGATATGAGACACTAGTCCATGCCCAGGCTCTGCTATGTTGCTTTCCAGTTTTCTCAATTTTTTTTAACCAAATAATGAATTCTTATCCCAAATTCTTGTCTTTACACATGTCAAATATAAGGCTTTTTTAATGTTTATTTGGGGCTATAAATTGTAGGTCTACTCTATTTCATTGATCTACCTTTCTGTTTTAAGCTAATACCAGATGCTTTTGGTAATTACTGTATTATAATTCAGTTTGAGATCTGGTGCTACCAAACCTCCTTCCTTCATACATTTTTTTTTCATTTTTCCTTTGATATGCTTGACTTTTTGTTTTTCTAAAAGAATTTTGTTAGTATTTTTTCTAATTCAGTACATTTTTTAAAAACTTCATTGGGATATTGAATAGGTAAATTAGTTCAGGTAATATTGTCATTTTTATTACATTGACTCTGCCTACTCATGAACAATTAATATTTCTCCAGTTATTTAAATCTGATTTTATTTGTGCACTTTGTTTCTATAGTTCCTGTGTTTGTTTTTACAGGTTTTCATTTAAAGATCAATTAATTATAATATTAAATAAATTATTTGTAATAGTAGGTAAATAAGGAATTCTACCAGACTGGCATTTCATATGATTTACTCTGCATGCAAGTTAAATGAATAAGGTGTCAATATATGGCCTTCTCTTATTACTTTTCCAATGTTAAACCAATCAGTTGTTCCATGTTTCATTTTAATTACTGCCTCTTGCCCTGCAAAAGGTTCCTCACGAGACAGTAAGATGATCTGATACTCCCATCTCTTTGAGGACTTGCCACATTTTGTTGTGATCCACACAGTCCAAGGCTTTAGTGTAGTTAATGATGCAGAAGTAGCTGTTTTTCTGGAACTCCCTTGCTTTCTCCATAATCCAATAAACATTGGCAATTTGGTTTCTAGTTCCTCTCTCTCTTTGAAAACCAGCCTGCTCTTCTATTAATTCTCGCCTAACTTGCAGAACCTTAAGTATAACTTTCCTGGCATGTAAAATGAGCACAGTTCAGGAATTTGAACCTTCTTTGACATTGCCCTTTGTTAGAATTGGAATGTAAACTGATCTTTTCCAAGTCCGGTGACCACCGTCCAGTTTTCTAAATTTGCTGGTCTATTGAGTGCAGCACTTTAGCAGCATCATCTTTTAAGGTTTTAAATAGCTCAGATAGAATTCCATCACCTCCACTAGCCATACTGTTAGTAGTACTTCCTAAGGTCCATTTGATTTCATTCTCCAGGATGTCTGGCTGTATTTAGATCAGTGATGTTACTATCTTTATTATATAGTTCTTCCGTGTATTCTTACTACCTCTTCTTAATCTCTTCTACTTCTGTTAAGTCCCTACCATTTTTGTCTTTATCATTCCCATTTTTGCATGCAACTTTCCTACTAACTAGCCCCAAAATGCAAATTCCCATATAAAATTCTTCTGATACCAATGAAGAGTTTTTAGGGAAGGTGGGGAGTGGGGAAAGTGTTATTTAGATTATTAATTCAGTTACACTGTTTAATCAACAAATATTTAAGTATTTATTATGTGACAAGAACTTACTGTATGCTGAGGATATCAAAAGGCAAAAAAAAAAATTGTCCCTGTTCTCAAGGTGCTCCCATCCTAATAGACTGCACAACCTGTAAATGACTATGTAGTCTATTAGAATGGGAATTTGATATGGGGTTCTGCATTTTGGGGCTAGTTAGTTGGATCTTTGAAAATACTTATTTTGAGACTAGATATACATTCTATAGAAATATTTGTTTTCTATCTCAGTACTCAATGTCTTTACTGTTGAAATATGACTATTTACTAGCATTTTGACTATATTATACTTGGAGGCAGCTCAGTGGTATAGTGGATAGATCACCAGACCTGGAGTCAGGAATACTTATCTTTCTGAGTTTAAATCTAGTCTGACACTTACTAGCTGTTTGACCCTGGTCAAGTCACTTAATCCCATTTGCCTCAATTTTCTCATCTGTAGAATGGAGAAGGAAATAACAAACCCTTCTGGTATGTTTGCCAAGAAAAACCGAAATGGGGTCACAAAGAGTCTGATATGATCGAAACAACTGAACGACAACAAGTACTCAGAAAGTAAAGAAACTTTCCATTGGATTCTGACATTTATCTAATTAGTTGTTGGGGATCTAGAGGTCTACATATAAGTGGAGTACTTATTTGGTCCTGCTCTCTCTAGCAATATCTGCGCCATAGTATCCCTGTTGATCATGTATTTTTCTCTAGTGGAAACTAGTTTTGTGCTGCAGAAAAGCCTTGTATTCCAGTGATTAACTAATCAAGATGCCTTAAAAATGCAGAATAAAGTATTATATCAAATTAAATGGTTCATACTCATCATTTCCCTAGTGATAGGCTGTTGGTGACTCAAAAGACAGCCACTGAAAAATCATGACAATTCTTTTCTGGTCCTTAAAGCCTCAAGGTAGATTTTATTTTATTTTTTTAATATTTTGTTTGTTTCCATCAGCAAATATTTGCTTTCTTACCCTCTCATGCTGTCTTCAACTAAGAATAAAAAAGCTATCATTAATTACATATATCATAAATCAAAACAAATTTTCATATTGGCCATGTCCAAAAAAATATTTGGACTCTGCACTCTGAGTCCTTCACATCTCTTTTAGGAGGTGGTGGTGGTGGGGATAGCATGTTTCATCAAAACTAGCCTGGAATTGTTTTGCATTTTTCTGATGAGAGTTCCTAATTCTTGTAAAATTGCTTACCTTGACTGTATTATTTTCATTCTATAAACTGTTCTCCTGGTACTGTTTATTTCACTTTGTATCAGTTCATAGAAGTCTTCTTTAGGTTTCTCTGAAACCCATCCTTCATAATTTTTTATAACACAATAGTAATCTGTCACATTTATATACCCTAACTTGCTCATTTGTTTCCCAGTTTATGGATGCTGCTCAGATACCCATTCTTTGACCCCTCAAAAAGAGCTGCTATAAATATTTTGCACATCTTTAGAATTTGTTTTGTTTAGGATTAGTCACTTTCTGAATATACCCTCCCTTTTTGCCTCCCACTTTCCCCTTATTCTCTTTCCCTCCTATTTCCCTGTTGAGTGAAATGTCTTTCTGTACCCAACTCCATGTGTTTGTGTTTGTTCTTCATTCTTTTCACCAGTTTAGATGAAAGTGAGATTCAAGTATCAGTCACTATCACCACCCCCTAGGGCATCTTTATTTACATAGATGTCTCTCATTTTATACCCTGATTATGTGAGGTGATTTTCTCTATCTTTTCTTTCACTTTCTCTTTCCCTACTGTGTATTCTTCCTTCTTTTTCCAGTCTTAAGATCATCAAAACATAGTGTGTCAGGTTTGGGGAGGTGGAAGGGAAGAGGAAGCAGGGATAGAATTTGGAACTCAAAACTTTAAAAATATTAAATATTGTTTTATATGTAACTGGGGAATATATATATACATATATATATATATATTTGTATACACACACATTTTTATAAAAACTTCAGTATATAAGAGAACCCCTCATCCCAGGCTTTATCTAATTAGATTCTGTTGATGACCTTGATGATGACAGACTTCAGAGGGGACACACATATCATCTCTCCATATTTTAATATTTAATGTAAGTACTGTACCCTTGTTTAGTCCTTTATTATTGTGAATTCATGTTTATCTTTTTATATTTCTCTTCACTCCTGTGCTTAAAATTCAAAGTTTCTCTGTATTCTTTTCTTTCTCTTAAAAAAAATTATTTTAGACTCTAACCTAGGAACACAAATACAGAATAGAGAAAAGAGCCAAAAACATATTATAGACTTAAATATTGGAATTTAAATACAAAGAAAAAAGCGTTTCATGTGCATAGCAGAACATAAGAGAGGATTCAAATTATGTAACAATAAACTTTTTATTTCAAGAAAGCCTGTGTGATAAACAATACTTGTGTTGAAAATTGCCCATCTTTTCTTTGCTTCCTTCTAAGTTCTTTCTCTGCTGTGCACTTTTTTTACTTTGTTATTTTTCCCCTCCTTCCAACCCCCTAGAAGGCTGTAATAAAGTTTAGATATGGTTCTCTATAGCTGTAGTTATATACATACATATATGCATACGTGTATGTGTATATATATATATATATCTATATCTATATCTATATCTATATCTATATATATACACATACACGTACGTACACACACATATACTTTCCCAAACATAAGTCTACTCTTGATCTTTGTTTTTGTTTGTGCATATCTCTTGTATCCTATTCCTCCTCCTTTCTCCACTTTACTTCTACCCCCTACCTTGCCCTCCTTACCTACTCCCCTCCAAGAATCCCTTCTGAATCCTCCCATTCCCATAAATCTAAACACCTTTCTGTACCCCCTTTTACCTATTCCCTGCCCCTCCCCTCTAAAGATCTCTCTCTTGTCCTCTCCCCGCTCCTTTTATCCCTACCATTTTATTTCTTCTGAATTTAGAAGACTTTTATACTCTTCTAAATATAGATGTGTATTATTCCCTCTTAAACCTATTCCCAGTGAAAGTAGGTTGATATGTGTATCCCTTCTGAACCCTCTCATTATCAAGGTCATGAACAGAATTACCTGCCCTCCTCCCCGACTCTGTATCAATTCTTCCTCTTGCACCTCATTTGTATAAAATAATTTCTCTTTTTAGCTGTTCCTAAATGGTTTTACTTTTCAAACTCATATCCTACTCAAGTTTTTCCCAATCTTACTTATGTGTTTTACCCTATTATTAAGAATCTTAGACATATATTTTCATATAAAAAGTTTAAGTAAACAGTCTGTCCTCATGAATCCCTTATATTCAGTCTTTGGTATATGCCTTATAATTCTCTTGACTCTTGTATGTCAAATCTTCAAATAAGTTCAGGATTTTAAAAAATAAAGTCTTGAAAGTCTGAGAGTTTATCAAATGTGCAAATTAACCTTATAGGGTGATATTTTTGACTGGAGCCTCAATTCATTCATTCTTTAACATATTATGTTACAAGACCTGTGGTCCTTTAATATCTCTGCTGATAGGTCTTGTATGAGTCTAATTGTAACACTATCCTATTTAAATTGTTTTAATCTTGACAGTTTTAATATTTTATCTTTTAAATGGGCATTTCAGAATTTAACTATGATATTCCTATGAGTTTTCCTTATAGGTTTTCTTTTAAGTGGTGATTGATGGATTTTTTCTATTTCTACCCGCCTGCTCTAATGCTTCAAGACAATTTTCTTTAATTATTTCAAGATTCTTCTTTTTTTATCATAACTCTCAGTTAGTTCAATGATTTTTATATTTTCTCTTCTTGATCTATTCTCCAAATCTGTTGTTTTTCTTATAAGATACTTCATTTTGTCATCTATTTTTTCATTATTCATATTTTGGTTAATTATTTCTTTATTTCTTATAATTTCACTGGTTTCACTTTACCCAATTCTAATTTTCAAGGTGTAATTTTCTTCTTTAAGATTCTGAATTTCCTTTTCTAACTGGTTGATTTTCTTTTTATAACCTTGTTTTCTTGGATTATTCTTATTTTTTCTGTAGTTTTTCCTCCATCTCTGTCATTTGGTTTTTAAACTCTTTTTAAAGATCTAAGAATTCTTTCTGGGCAAGTGACCATTTGACGTTACTCTTTTGGGGGTTTCTTTACATCAATATCCTCCTCTGAAGATGAACCCCAGTCACTTCTATTCCCATAAGAGTTTTCTATGGTTGGATTCATTCTCCTTTGCCTGTGCTTTTTTTTGTGATAACAGTTTAATTTTTGTAATCACCTCTAGCGCTGGGTTATGGGAAATGTTGCTTCTTGCCCCAGATCTTCAGTTCTCCCCACTTGCCTGGAACCAAAGTCAAACCTCCAACTTTCTACAAGTACCTGCAGCTAGGGGGTTTTGCCCCCTGCTTCTGCACTCACCTGGCATGTGCTGGTTCCTTCTTGTTCTCCTCCCCACTCCCTGCTGCCCACAGCACAACTGGTTTGGGCATTCCTTATTAGCAGAGGTTTCCTCAATATTCCTGGGCCTCAAACACCCAACTCTCTTCACTATCCCCAGGGGTGAGAGTTCCTCTGGCTGGGGATGAGGCAGCCTCTCAAACCAACTAACCCCTAGGGCTTGCCACTTAATAGTTAAAATGGAACCTAGATGAGGTATTTACTCTTCACAGGGACCAAACATAGTTCTTTGTATCTTCTCAAATTGTCCCAGGAAGACCCAGGTTGTGCCCATATTCTTATTTATCTCACCCACACTTTGCTCACCCTACGATACTATTTTAAATCTTTTGTGGGGGAAATCCTGAGAGTCTGGAATTTTCTGACCTACTCTACCATTTTCCCAGAATTCTCTCTCACTCTAGCCTTTTCAACAGGATTGTATGGAAGTCCTCTATTGCATTAGTGATTCATTCCATCTCCCCCTACCCCACCAAATAATATTGTACTCAGTTTTGCCAAGTAAATTATTTTTGACTGTAAGAATATGTATTTTGCCTTCCTGAATATCATATTCCAAGTTTTCTCCACTCTTTTATTATGGGGGTTACTAAATCACATATGATACTTACTGTGGTTCCTTTGTATTGGTTTGACTCCTTGTAATATTTTTTCATTGACCTTGAATCTCTTAATTTTGTTTATAATGGTCCTGGAAGTTTTCATTTTGAGATTTCTTTCTAGGGCTGACTGGTGGAATTTTTCTATTTCTACTTTGCCCTGGGATTCTACAACATCTGGGCAGTTTTCACTGAAGATTTCTTCAACTAAGATAGCTGGATTATTCTCTCTCTCTCTCTCCCTGTGTCTCTCCCTCCCTCTCTCTCTCTCTCTCTCTCTCTCTCTCTCTCTCTCTCTCTCTCTCTTCTTTCATGCACCATTCAGATAGTCCAAAAATTTTTAGTTTTTTTTTTCTCTTCATTGTCTTTTCTAGGTCAAGCTGTTTTTGCTATGAGATCCTTTACATTTCCTCTTATTTATTTTTCAGTCTTTTCACTTTGTTTTTAATTTTTTTGTTGTTTTAGAGTCATTTTTCTTTGGTCCATTCTGGTTTTCAGGCATTTGTTACTTAGGCATAGTTTTGTACTTATGCCAAGTTATTAATTCCCTTTCCATTTCTTCTATAGCTCTTATTTTCCCTCCCATTATTCCTTCAGCACTCTCATTTCATTAATTAAAAAAATATATCTCTTAAAAATTCTTCATCTCTTTCAAGAATTCTAGTTGAATTTTCACTTGTGCTTTGCTTGTAGATAGCCTGAGTCATTCCTTTCTTCTGGTTTTGTACCTGGAGCTTCCCTTCCACCATAGTAGCTCTTTATGGTGGGATTTCCCCCCTTCCCCTACTTCCAGGCTTCTTCCTGATTTCAGACTTGATATTCAGGCTGGACTCTGGAAATTCTGGAGGGGAAGTCTGGGCTACTCTTTTTCCTGCTTTCTTTGAGGTAGTGAATATTGTGTTATTCCACAGTCTCAGAGAAAAGCTGGGAACCTGCAAGCTTTTAGTGCTTCCAAAATGATCTGATCTAGGACAAAGCCTGATTGCTTCCCTACCTACCCCCACCCCTATCTGAGCTCTGCAAGTTTCCGACCTGGGTTTCAGTTTGGTCAATAATATATGACTACTGGACTCAGCCCCTATCAACCAGCTAGAAAAGTTTCTTGGTTCAGTGATAGAATTGTAGACTTTTTTTTTAATCTGGGATTCTTGCCCTGGTTAGTTCTATGTGGTCTGGGCTAGGTGCTGAAACTGAAACCCTGCTGTTCTCCTGGACTTGGAGCCACAACCTGTTCCTTTCTTCTGAACTTTCTCCTTTTTTGGTACACCATCCAAGGTCACCCTCCCTGAGAAAACTATCCTAGATACAGATTTGCTTCTTAGATTAACTTGGCTATATTTCCTAGAAGTGCGTAGTGTACTGCCAGTTTGTACCTGTCTCTGTTGTGCCCTTGTATAGGTCTGGTGGTGCTCTGGTATGATTTGGGGACCTCTTTATACTCATGTACAGAGCCTCTCTCTGGCTAGAGTGCTATGTGCCCAGTGAGCTTCTACTCTTACCTCATCTTCATCTTTACTCCAAACTTCTCAGTTTTGTTTTGCTGAAGTGGTAGGACAAATTAGTTACTATGACCTTTCTGGATTTCCCCAACAGGATTTATCCTGGTAAATTTTCTACATTTGTTTTTAGGATTTTTGTGGAGTAGAGCTCAATTGTACAGCTTCCTCCCAGTCTGCCATCTTGGTTCTGCTTCTTATTTATGATTATTTTTTTAAAAAAATACATTATTGCTGACACTTTGAAAATGATACATTTACTCATATAACTGTATTTCTGAGAACCTGGGTCAGGTTGTCAGTATTTGTATTTAGTAAACAATTCAATTGAACTAGTTTTTCTTCAGTCATTTTATAGTGAATGCCTACTATATGCCCAGATCTATGGTAAACACTTTGGCAAGTATATAAGTAGTGTTAGATCTAACCCCAGTTTCTTATTCAAGAAGCTTAATGTTTAAATGGAGTAGCAGGTCATGGCCACATAGAAACTCAAAATGAGAACCTGACACCTACCATATATGTGGGTTTGTTCCTATTATTGGCAAGTTAATGGGGACTGCCTTGCTTTCTATTTATATTTCCAGTGCTTTGCACTTTGTAGCCACTTAGTGTTTTTTTTCAAATATTCATTCACTTCAACAAGCATTTATTAAGTGTTTGCTGTGTACCAGACACTATGCCAAGCATTAGAAATTCAAACAAAGACAAAAAAAAATTATCCTGTTTCTCAAGTAGCTGAGTTTCTAGTGAGGGAAGACAACATGTAAACAATTATGTGTATAAAATATATCTATATCTATCTCTCATCTATATCTATATACATAGATAGATATCTATCTCCTTTTCTCTTTCCCTCTCCCTATCTCTATTTCTATCATATACATTATGTATAAATGTATATGTACATCCATATCTATAACCCATTTCTATTTCTCCATAGATATAGAGTTAGATATATAACAAATGGTATTCGTAGAGAGAAGGCATTAGCAGTTGAGGGAGAGGGAAAGGCCAGCATATTTTTTCTGAACCTAATCGGATGAAATTCAATAATGACAAATATAAAGCTTTAAACTGAGGTGCCAAAAAATCAACTTCACAGGTACAGATAGATGGAAGGAATGGTTTGATAGAAGTTTTGAAAGAGACCTTGGGGTTTTAATGCATTGTAAGCTCACCAAGCCTCAACGGTGTGGCGTGGTAACCAAAAAATATTGTTTACATGTGGGTCCCCCCATTCCTGTGCATTAGATTGTGAGCTTGAGGGAAGCAGGAATGTTTAGCTTAAGGAAGAGAAGACTACAACTCAGCATGATACACAGTAGCTATCTTCAAGTATTTGAAGGTCATGTGGAAGAGGGATTGATAAGGTCTGTTTGGTCTAAGGGCACAGAACCAGGAGAATGGGTAGAAGTTGCAAATATATCAATTTAAGCTTGATATTAGGGAGAAAAAACACTTCCTAAAAATTAAAAAGTATCTTAAAATGTAATAGGCTACCTTGAGAAGTGATGGATGGATTCTCCCTCTTGAAAGGCTATAGTGGAGGTATTTTTCATGTTTGAGTTAGAGTAGATGTCTGATTAAGTCTCTTTCTGTTATCAAATTCTAGGATTTTGTAATGCTTCATACTGTTGTGTAGAATTTACCCTATGCGCTTAAACATGTTCTAATTTATATTGTAGTTATTTACCTTTTCGTATCCTAACAGGACCATACTAGAGTTGAAAGGGAAATTTGATGACTTGCCCAAGGTCACATAGGCAGAGGTAAAATTCAGATTCAGGTCCTTTGAGCCCAAGTTCAGCACTCCAAATTCAGTAGAGTAACCCTGGTCCCCCACCCTGACCACATCTCTAGATTTCAAGATCAACTGGGATAGGGACTATTATTTTTCATCTTTGTATCTCGGGTGCCTGGCACAGGTCCTTAAATTTAGTGGATTCTCAGTCGATATTTGCTGAATTGAATTCAATTTTTCCTCCTTTCTCCTGACTCCTCTTCTCTGAGTGTTGTGAAATGATTCAGAAGCTTTTATCTCATTAATGCACATCACACCCTAGCAATCACTGGTTCAATCTGCTCTTTCTGAAAGTGAACCCAATTTGATTTCTGCCCTCATCATCTGATCCCTTCAAACCCCACACAACTCATCATATCTTCCTTTCACTGCTTGTTGATACCATCTCTGTCCTTTTTAGTTTTCATTAATATGGTTACTTCCTTTAGCCTTTCGATCTGCAGTATCAATTTTCAAATGTTTTCTTTTTTTCTCTCTTTCTTAGGTACTTCAATCTGACCTTATCTTGATTGAAAATGAAGCTTACAGTAGTGGCAGTAGGGGGAAAAAAGGCAAGAAAACCTCCAACTGAACCTAGTCAAAATTATGGAGGAAAAAAGCTCTTATTATATTTGTTATCCTTTTTTGTTTCTCTCTAAAGTAATTTTTGTACGGCATTAGCCTAGGGCTCTAACTTCTATCTCTAACTGAATATTGTAGTTAATAAATTTAAGCATTTTTTAATAGAAGTCACTCTTTCTTGCTTAATGAAATTGCTATATTTAGCACCTTTACTGAAACAATTTCAAAAATGCATCTTAACAATTGGAAGCAATAAAGACCTTTAGAAAAAGAAAGAACTTTGTGATAGGGAGCAACAGGAGGAGATGGCAGCCCTCTGAATTACGTTGTTCATTGTGTCTCAGAAAGGTAGATCACTTCCTCTCGGTGGGATGATAATGAAGTAGAAGGAGCCGAAAGGTCATATTATCATGGGAACATAGGGTCTTAGACTTAGAGCATGAAAGGAAGTTACAGACCATCATTTTCCAAAGAGGAAGGTGAGACAAAGAAGAGGACAAGTTTACAAGTACCTATTAAAACACATACTATGTGCTAGACACTGCTAAGCAGCAGGATATAAATATAGGCAGCAAGAATGTATAAATAGATTTTATATGCAATATAGATTTATATATGTACATAAATTATGTGTACATATGTGTGTGTGTATATAAACAGATTTATATATAAATATATAAAAATAGGCACAAAGGGATTATATTCTCATGAGAGAAACCACATGCAGAAGGGAGCTGAAAATGAGAGGAGGGTGAAATAAAAGTAGTTTGGGGCATTGTGGAGAAAGTTAAGCAGAATCAGTGCAAACTGTAGAGGAATGAAGATATGGTTGACTTGTCCCTCCTCATTTTTTTGTGCTTTAAATAGTATTTTATTTTTTCCTACAATTGCATATCAAGAAAATTTTTAGCATTCACTTTTACAAGATTTTGAGTTCCAAATTTTTTCCCCTCCCTCTCCTCCTCTCTTCTGAAAATGGCAGGCAGTTTGATTTAGTTTATATGTATGCTATCATGTAAAACATACTTCCATATTCATCACTGTTGTGGAAGAAGAAACAGACCAAAAGAAAAAAATATGAGAGAAAAAAGTAAGTGAAAAAATATGCTTCGATCTGCATTCAGAGTTCATTAGCTCTATCTGTTTAAGTATAGCATTTTCCTTCGTGAATACTTTGTACTTGTCTTACTTAGATCATTGTGTTGCTGAGAAAAGCTGAATCATTCATAGTTGATGATCACACATTTTTGTTGACAGTATGTGCAATGTTTTCCTGGTTCTGCTCATTTCACTTTGCATCAGTTTGTACAAGTCTTTCCAGGTTTTTCTGAAATCTTCCTGTTCATCATTTCTTATTGTACAATAGTATTCCATTACAATCATATACCACAGCTTTTTCAGTCATTCTCCAATTGATGGGCATCCTCTCAATTTCCAATATTTTGCCACCATGAAAAGGGCTGCTATAAATATTTTTGCACATGTAGGTTCTTTTCCTTTGTTGAGGAATTCAGACTTAGTAGTGATATTGCTGGATAAAAGGGTATACACAGTTTGGTTGTCCTTTGGGCAGTTCCAAATTGCTCTCCAGAATAGTTGGATGAGTTCTCAACTCTGCTAATGTGCATTATTGTCCCGACTTCCCCCATCCTCTCCAACATTTATCATTTTCCTTTTTTGTCATATTAGCCTATCTGATAGGAGTGAGGTGGTGTCTCAGAATTATTTCAAGTTGCATTTCTCTAATTAAAAGTGATTTAAAGCACTTCTTCATATATCTATAGCTAACTTTGATTTCTTCATCTGGAAACTGCCTGTTCATATCCTTTAACTATTTGTCAATTGGGGAATGGCTTGTATTCTTATAAATTTCACTCAATTCTCTATATATTTGAGAAATGAAGTCTTTATCAGAGATGCTTGCTGTAAAGATTGTTTCCCAGCTTTCCTTCTAATCTTGGTGGATTTGGTTTTGTTTGTATAGAAGCTTTTCAATATCATATGATAAAAATGATCTATTTTTACATTTTGTAATACTCTCTGTCTCTTGTATGGCCATGAGTTCTTCCTCTCCCCAAAGAGCTGACAAGTAGACTATTTCTTGCTCTTCTAATTTGATTGCTTCATTGTCTGTGGTACCTTTTTAGCAAAATGTTAGTTTCCTTCCTTATCTCTTTTAATTGGGTCTATTTTTGCTTTTACTTTGTCTAACTCAGGATTTAAATCCCTCCTTTTTTTTCCACTTCAGCTGAAGCATAATAGATTCTGTTCCAGCAGCCCCTTGCCTTGACTGTCTCTCTGCTTCAAGTGTGTTTCTTATAAGTAACATATTGTTGGATTCTGGCTATTGATCCACTCTGCTATCTGTTTCCGTTTTATGGGAGAGTTCATCCCATTCACAATCAGTTATGATTGCTACACATTTATTTCCTTCCATCCTCTTCTTTCTCCTGTCTATCCTCACTCTCCTTTCACCCTTTCCCTCCCCACTAGTATTTTGCTTCTGTCTACCACCTCCCCTGATCTGCTCTCCCTTGTGTCAATCTCCCCCTCCCATAGCCCTTTACTCAATCTCTTCTCCTCCTACTTCTCAATTGGATAAGATAGATTTTACATTCAACAAATTGTCCATGTTATTCCCTCTTTGAGTCAATACTGATGAGAGTAAGGGTCAAGCAATGGCCATTACCCACCCTCCCATTTTCCATTCCACTGCAATAGGTTTTTCTCTCCTCTGTATATGAGATTATTTACCCCATTCTACCTCTCCTTTCCTTCTGTACCCATTCTGTACTCCCTTCCTTCTGTACTTCTCTTTGTCATCCCTTATTTTTTTATGTCATTCCCTCAGATTCACCTTACACCCTCTGTCTATGTATATTCCTTCTATCTGCACTGTTGTGAAACAATTTTTAGTGACAAGTATCATCTTCCCATGTAGGTATGTAAACAGTTTTACTCTATTGAATCTCCTTATGTTTTCTTTTCCCTTTTTACCTGTTTATGCTTCTCTTGAATCTTGATATTAGAGGTAAAATTTTTGGTTGAGTTCTAGTCTTCTCTTTATGAATGCTTGAAATCCTATTGCATTGAGTGACCATTTCAACCTTTGATGTATTATGCTTAATTTTGCTGGCAAGTGATTCTTGATTGTACTCCTTGCTCCTTTACCCTCTGGAATATCATGTTCTATGACCTCTGATTCTTTAATATGTAACTGTCAAGTACTGTGTGATCCTGACTGTGACTGACCAATATTTGAATTGTTTCTTTCTAGCCACTTGTAATGTGTTTTCCTTGACCTGATAGTTCTGAAATTTGGCTATAATGTTCTTTGGGGTTTTTATTTTGGTGTCTCTTTCCTGGGGTGATTGGTGGATTCCAGGACAGCAGGGAAGTTTTCATTGATAATTTCTTGAAAGTTACTGTCCAGGTCTTTGTTTCAATTATGACTTTCAGGTTATCTAAAGATTCTGATATTGTCTCTCCTGGATCTATAACCTAGGTCAGTTGTTTTTCTCATGAGTTATTTTACATTTTCCTTTTTCATTCTTTTGAATTTGATTGATTTGTGATGTCTCATAGAGTCATTAACTTCCACTTGCCCAAACTTAACTTTTGTTTTCCTCAATTAGCTTTTGTATTTTCTTTTCCATTTGTCCAATTGTACTCTTTAAGGAGCTGTTTTGTTCAGTGGCTTTTTGTATCCCCTGTTCCATTTGGCCAATTCTACTTTTTTACCACTTTTCCAAGTTGTTGAGTCTTTTTTTTTTCGTAATTCTCTTGTATCACTCTCATTTCTTTCCCCAATTTTTCTTCTACCTCTCTTACATGATTTTTAAGGTTTTTTTTTTGAGCTTTTCCATGAGTTAATCTTGGGCTTGAGACCACTTCCTATTTTTCTTGGGGTTTTGTCCATATGTGTTTTGACATTGTTTTCCTCTTCTGAGGTTGTGTCTTGGTCTTCTCTGTCACCACAGTAGCTTTCTGTTGTCAGATTCTTTTTTGTTGCTTTTTGCTAATCTCTTTTTTTTTTTGCCTTTCCCCTTCCTTTTAAATTTGATATCTGTTCCCAGGATGGAAGGGGCTCTATCTAAGACTTCTTGTGTCAATATTTATAGACCCTAGCTGTTAACATGCTGGTGGGATTATTTCCCTGAGTCCCACAGGGGACCCTTGTGTCTGGTGCTGTGTTGAAGGGTATGGTTGGGGGTGGCTGGTGCTGATGGAGGCTGTAGGGCTCTGGAAGGTTACCTGGTGCTGTGCTGGGGTGCTAGTGGTAGCATCTGCTGTGTTCTGAGGCCAGGTGGGGTTTTTCTGCATTTCCTTGGCCTACTATAACATATTGAGGTCTGGCTTATAGAGCATGCCTGTTTGCCTTAGACAATACTGAAGCATGCAGAGATCTAGCCACAGGAAGATGCCCATCTGCTTTGGACTGTGCTGAGGCACATGGAGTTTTGACTGCAGCTGGACACCTACCTACCCAGGGTTATACAGAAGAACATGGTGTTTCTGTGAGCTAGTGTCCGATGGTTCACTTGAGTATGGCCAGGTATTTGCCTGATCCACCACTCTGGGACTCAGGATTTTCCACTGGTTTGCTGAGGTGGGGCTTGCTGCTGACTTACTGGGATGCTTCCTGTCCTAGCATGCACTCCCTTTTTACCTATGTAAGATGAATCTTTCTTCCTGATCTTCAAGTCTCCTAGGCTAAAAGAGTGCTCCATCTAGTCTTCCTGCTGGTTCTGCTATTCCAGGATTTGCTCTGGGGCACTATTTTATGGTTATTTGGAGGTGAATATGGAGAGTGACAGAAATGTACTGTTTACTCTGCCATCTTGGCTCCCAGAAGTCTATTATGTGTCCCTCCTCCTTAAAATGGAGGTTTTAGGAGAAAGCAGCCAGAGAGAGAGAGAGAGAGAGAGAGAGAGAGAGAGAGAGAGAGACAGACAGACAGATAGACACAGGCAGACAGACAGATATATAGAGATATGCAGCCTGGAGAGCTAGTAAAGGCAGTATGGGAAACGAGTTTCCTGACTTTAGATTTGGTGTCCCATCCAGGAAATTATGCTCCTTCTAGTCAGAACATAGGATTATATTTTTAGACTTGACCTTAGAGGTCATTTAGTAGAATGCTTTCATTTTACAGATGAGGAAACTGAGGGCCAAAAAGGTTTAAGTTATTTTCCTTGTAGGTATTACTCACCAGTAGCAAGTAGTGGATTTAGATGCAGGTTCATTGTTGTTGTTCAGATGTTTCAGTCATTTCAGACTCTTCATGAGTCCCATCTAGAATTTTCTTGGCAAAGATACTGGAGTGGTTTACCATTTTCTTCTCCAGCTCATTTTTACAGATGAGGAAACTAAGGCAAACAGAGCTAAGTGACTTGGCCAGGATCACCCAGCTAGTAGTGTTGGAAGTCAGATTTGAATTCAAGTCCTCCTTACTCCAGGCCCTGTACTCTAACCACTATGCCACTAGTTGCCTGATATATAGGTTCTCCAAGTCCAGATGCAATATTCTTCCCATGAAACCATGTGATTGTAATGTACAAATAGTTGGAATTCTGTCTGATTGTAACAGAACCTGTGAGTCAGAATGGGCTTTGGCAGCCTTCTAGTCCAATATACCCTGGCATGTCTACTACAAAGTACCTGACAATTACTCATCCATTTTTTGCCTGAAGACCTCCAGAAAAGGGATTCACACTTCGAGGCAGCTCATTTTACTTCTTAGCAACAAAAAACACAACAATAGCAAGCTGGCATTTGTACGGAACCTTTAGGTTTGTGAAGTACTTTACAAATAGACTCATTTTATCTTCACAACTCTGAAAGAAAAGTGGTATTTTTAGCAGCATTTTACAGATGAAGAGACTGAAGCAAAAGGAGGTTAAGTGACTTGCCCAATGTCATGCAGTTAATAAGCGTCTGTAACAATAAGCACCCAGACATACACAGGGGGGCCTGCTATCACAGGTTCTTTTATCTGCTTCTCTAGAAGGAAAGGCAACTTTTGAGGGGTTAACAACCACTTTAATCAAGCACATGCATCGTTTAGTTAGTTCAGGAGAAAAAAATCAGCCCTCTGAACTTCAGAGAAAATACAGAGAAATCAAAGATCAACAGACATGGCTTCCTGCGTCTGACCATAATCAATACATATATATCACAATTCAACAGACAGGTCTGACCAGAGTCACCAGAGAGGGAAGCACTGACATCTAGGTTTTCCAAGGCAAGGGGCTCCTTAGTGTCTTCCCAGAGTCCTCTTCTGGTCAAACACTTCTATTCAGTAAGCCCCAAAGTAAAAGCTCACCCTCAGGGTATTTATACACTTTTCAGAGACAGAGGGCATGACTCTCTGACCCAGTGCCTCAATAGAAAAAACAAAACGTACTTGGGACCCTCCTACAAAGCAGCAACCCTAATCAAGCTTCCCTCAATGGGAGAAGATCTTTAATCACATTTAAATAGAGGTGTTATACTTAGTAAAACAAAAACAGCAAAAGATCCTACTTTGCTTGGCCTCACAGTGTCTAAGATTAGATTTGAACTCAAGTCTTCCTGACTCTGGGGCTGTTATTCTATCCATCACTCTACCTAGCTGCCTAGCTATCTTTAACATCCGTAACTGTGATTACTTTGAGGGATTTGAGGTTATCAAGCTTTGTAGAAACCTCAAACTGGCTTCTCACGTAGCTTCTAGGTGGCATAGAGAATGTGGTAAGACCTCAGCCTGAAAGGGCCAGGGTCTCCCATTGCCTCCTGGACTATCTCCAGTCATCCTGATGAATATCAGGCCAGTGGACCCAAGTGGCTCAGGAGAAGAAAGTGAGGTTGGTGACCTTGCACAGCCCTTCCTTACTCAAATCAAAGTCAACTGAAGGTCATGGTCCTCTTTGAAAACAAAGGACAAACACAACAGCTGTGTGACTAGGAAAAGTCACTTAATCCTTCCCAGGCTCATTTTACTCATCTGTTAAATCAAGTTAATAGTAGCACTTGTCTCACAAAGTTGTAGTACGTGGGTCAAGTGTGATAATCCATACAAAGTGCTTTACAAACCTTCAAGAAGTATACAAATACTAGCTGTAATTATTGCATTCTAGTTATTTTTAGTAATTGCTTTTATTGATAATGAGAGACAAAGTATTCATCCACATGCATTGTCCTTTAGAGTTGAAGAGGAAAAGAATATCATGTTTCCCACTTTACTCCTGAACAGCAATTCTTGCCTGAGGATAGTAAGGGCCATTGCTCACTAAATAGTGCCTCCAGCGAAGAAAAATGTAGAGGAATCAGTATAAAGACAATGATTTTTCAGTTTTCTAGCTTGCAAATATTATAAGAATGCCCAATGAAATGAGCAGGAAATGACTTTTTCAAGCAATTTATGTATGTCAGGTTTTTAAATAGCCCAATCTACCTATGACCTTTGTTCCGTGAATGCTTATGGAAGTATATTATTAAATGTTAAATATTGAAAATCATTTTTGTGTTATTCATCCCTATGGATTGTTACCAATGCTCTTAAAACTGAAGTCATGTAGGATTTGCAGAGGAATAATTGGGGACTGAATGAAATACTCTAATGCTGCAATATTTTTTTTTTAAGTGGTGCCTTGAAATTTGAATTCTGTGTTATTTAGCAGTGACTTTAGAGCTGAGGTTCTTATATTTTTTAATGTCATGCACTTCTTTAGCTGCCTGGTGAAACCCTTCTTAAAATAATGTTTTTAAATAATGGAAGAAAATGTTAAATAGAGGTTGGTGAAAATAAAATAAATGTAATATCGGTTTTTGAGGGCATGCTAGTCCTAGTCCTTATACAGAGGCATCCTCAAGGGGCCTTTTAAGCTTTTCCAGATTGTCTAACTTGGAGGCTTCTTTGTCTTCAACCAGCTAGGTGGGGGAGAGCCTCCTTTGATTAACTGTCTCAGTCTTTAACACTGATGAGATCCATTTGGTCCCTCTCCCCAACCCTCTTTCTAGTATGTGTGTGTGTGTGTGTGTGTGTGTGTGTGTGTGTGTGTGTGTATGTGTTGTGTGTGTGACACTCTCATCTGTGTCTGAAGGGTTAATATCCTAGGCACCTATTGCATAGACACCATGCATGAACTGAAATGTTGAAGGGTGTCCTTCAGTTGCTCCCTCTCTCATCTTTCCTCTGAAAAATGTAGGGAGGGGGGTATGTTGGTTTCTATTTTGTGTCTGTCTTCCTCAGTTTCAGGTTCTGGAGGTGATCTTCATGTATCAGGAGTTTGAGTCAGGACAACTTTGGAGCCTTTATTATAGGTGGGATGGAGCAGCCAATTAATTTAGCAGGGAAGCCTGAAACACCAGGGTCCCTAGGACCCAAGCCTGAATGGGAGTTTGACCTTGGAACTGCAACTGTGCCCTATGGGAACGGTCTACTCTAAATAAGGAAGATTACCAAAGTACCCACGGGGATCTTTAATGGAGGGAAGGGAAATGTGATTTAAGACACTTTGCAGAAGTACTATCGTGCCCTGAGGGACAGAGTAGGCAGGGTTTAAATATTCTCCAACCTGGAGGAAATCTCTTTGGCATGCCCAGCCTCTGGACTCTGTTACATAACAAAAGTTCATCTAGCAGGCTGGGGAAGCTTTGGGAGTGGTGATATCTAGTCAAAACAGTGGGCTCCAGATTGGAGGGAGTTGGGGCTTTTCAGAGACCCCACAAGATTATGTCCAACTGGTTCAAACTTGCTTGCTTGCTTCTTAATAGAACCCAGCTAAACTATGAATCTAATGCCTACCACAGAGACTGAGGTGGTACTAAGCAGGGTGGGGTGTAATTCTGCCTCCCACATATTCTGTAACAAATAATTTTGATTAAACCTCTTGAAATAAATATTTCTTTGTAAAGGTAATAAAAAAAAACCAGTGGTTATATGGGATCAGGGGATATAGGGAAACCTCCTCCATTATTTGAGGGAACAGTTAGTAGTGTTTGGAGACATTTGCATGGAGTCTAGACCAGGGGTGGTGAACTTGCAGCCTCAAGGCTGCATGTAGCCCATTAGGTCCTCAAGTGCAGCCCTTTGCCTGAATCCAAACTTCACAGAATACATCCTCTTAATAAAAGGATTAGTTTTCTAAAACTTAGACTCAGTCACAGGACCACATGTGAGGACCTAGAAGGTCATGTGAGGCCCCCAGGCAGCATGTTTCCCACCTCTGGTCTAGGCATACCCAAATTCCCTTTAAGAGTAGTAGACAACTTTGGAGGAGGAGTGAAATGTAACTTAACTGGTTGACTGACAGTAGGGGCCAGAGTAGTCTGTGTTGCATAAAGATTTTTTTTTTGGTCCCATCACAGTTTAGAGAACCCCTGAAATATTTTTACAGACCCTTTAGGGTATGGGCCTCAGGTTAAGGATCTGTATTATAGAGGACTTGAACTGAGAAGAAAATGTCCTTTTTCTCCCACTGTCTACTGCTGAATATTTGCCTGTATTCCATTTAAAACAAATTTAAAATAAACAGCAGTTCCAGTTTGTTTCTCAGCTCACAGGAGGACATATTTTGTCTGTAGTGTCTTCTCTCCACTTTAATTTGAGAAGCAGCAGGATAGGATGGTCTTCTCATTTTAGGAAACATCTTTATTTTGTCATTTAGCCTTCAGTGACTAAAGGGTATCTTACCATTAGTCAAGAGGCAGCAGGTTTTTACATTTTAGAGGCCCAATTTTGTCATATATCTGTATGGGAATATTGGTCTATTAGAGTGTGTGTATGCAGTCTCAAGGGCAGGTCAATTAGATCCCACTTGTTTTTTTTTGGCATTATAAATTGAATTCACAATAGTGCTTCAGTATTAAACAGAGCAACCAGCTTCAATCTGTCCGATGTACCACAAACAAGCTTTATAATTCTACAAGCATTGGGGAACATGGAAGCAGTGGTCCCTGCCACTTAAAAAACAGCTTTCACAGACTAGGACAAATTGGAGCTACCCAAATGATTGATGACATCCAATTTAAGCTCAGAATCTGAACAAATGTTGAAAGAATGCCTGTTCATTCCCTCTCCTGTCTTTAGATGTCTGATTCCCCTATGTGTGGAATGTTTTTCCTCTTTATTTCAACTCTTAGCATCCCTAAATTCCTTCAAAACTTAACTGAATCACCACCTCCCACATGAGACCTTTCCTGATTTTCACACACCTCTTCGCCCATACTCCTGGTAGCACTGTCTCCACTGCAATTTCCTGAATTTGCTGTATATATTTTATCATCTTACGTGTAAACATTGTTTCCGCAGATAGATGACAAATTTGGTGAAAGCAAGAAATATTTCATTGCTTTGTATCCCTGCCATGTAGCATAGAGCCCAGCTAGATGGCACAGTGTTCTGTCCTGCCCTGAGTTCTGCCCTGAAGTCGAGAAGACTCATTCCTCAGTTCAAATCCACCCTCAGACACTTGTTATCTCTGTGACTCTGAGCAAGTCACTTTGCCCTGCTTACCTCAGTTTCCTTGTTTGTGAAATGAGCTGGAGAAGGAAAGGGCAAACTATTCCATTCTCTCTTCCAAGAAAACCCCAAATAGGGTCATAAGGAGTTGGATATAACTGAAACAACATGTAACATTGATATATGAGATAGAAGAAAGCTGTAAGTTACAGAGGGGCTTAATATAAATGCTTTCAAAATTGATTAATTTATATGAATAGTTGCAGTAAAACCATTTTCAGATAGTTCCCTGCCCTTATTTTCAGTGCCTCTATAGAACTTTCCTGGAAGGAGTGTCCCCAAATCCCTAAGGTCAAGGAGTACATGCTGAGTTCCTTATTGATCTTGTTGATGTTTTGATGATTTGTAAGCCTCAGTGAAAATGGAGATAGAGCTACTCACTAGTACCATCATACCACTTTCTTTCAAAAATTAAATTGATCCTTCTTTGTTCCAGGTTCACATAACCAAGTTCTTCATGTCTTCTGTCAGTTGCAAATCTCCTGGGCTTGTACTAAGTATTGTAGAATTGTTTCAAGGTGTCTAGAATCTTAGCCCTTTCTTACCAGGTTAGTACCTTTCTTTTTTTAATTTTTCTTTTTATTTAAGTTTTTGACATTCATTTTCACAAAATTTTGAGTTCCAAATTTTCTTCCCATCTCTCCCCTCCCCCTACCCCAAAACACCAAATGTTCTAATTACTCCTATCACCAATCTGCCTTCACTTCTAACATCCCTCCCTTCCCTTATCCCCATCTTCTCTTTTGTCCTGTAGGGCAAGATAAATTTCTGTACCCCATTACCTGTATTTCTCATTTCCTAGTTGTATGTAAGAACAACACTCAACAGTGGTTACTAAAACTGAGTTCTGACTTCTCTTCCTCCCTCCCTCCACACCCATCCCCACTGGGAAGGCAAGCAATTCGATATATGCCATATCTGTGTAGTTTTGCAAAAGACTTCTACAATAGTCATGTTCTGTAAGACTAATTATATTTCCCTCCATCCTATCCTTCCCCCCATTGTTTCTATTCTCTCTTTTGACACTGTCCCTCCCCAAGAATGTTGACTTCTAATTGCTCCCTCCTCCCATCACCCTCCTTTTCATCACCCTCCCCACCCTGCTTATCTCCTTCTCCTCCACTTTCCTGTATTGTAAGATAGGTTTTTATACCAAAATGAGTGTGCATTTTATTCCATCCTTTAGTTGAATGTGATGAGAGTAAGTTTCATGTTTTTTTCTCTCACTTCCCCCCTTTTTCCCTCCACTGAAAAGTCTTTTACTTGCCTCTTTTATGAAAGATAATTTGTCCCATTCCATTTCTCCCTTTCTCCTCCCAATATATTTCTCTCTCACCCCTTAATTCCATTTTCATAAGATATGATCCCATCCTATTCGACTCACCCTGTGCTCTCTGTCTCTGTGTGTGTGTGTGTGTGTGTGTGTGTGTGTGTGTGTATTTGTAATCCCATCTACTACCCAGATACTGAAAAAAGTATCAAGAGTTACAAATATTTTCTTTCCATGTAGGAATGTAAACAGTTCAACTTTAGTAAGTCCCTTATGACTTCTCTTTGCTGTTTACCTTTTCATGCTTCTTTTCATTCTTGTGTTTGAAATTCAAATTTTCTTTTCAGCTTTGGTCTTTTCATCAAGAATGCTTGAGAGTACTCTATTTCACTGAAAGATCATTTTTTCCCCTGAAGTATTATACTCAGTTTTGCTGGGTAGGTGATTCTTGGTTTTAGACCTAGTTC
>CM053770.1:566796018-566864451 GCA_028658325.1 Potorous gilbertii
TTTCACTTTATCTTTCATTTTTTCATTTTCTTTTTCTTTTTCATTTTCTTTTGGTTTTGTTTTGTGATTTCTTGGTTTCTCATAAAGTCATTAGCCTCCATCTGTTCCATTCTAATTTTTAAAGAACCATTTTCTTCAGTGAGTTTTTGAACCTCCTTTTCCATTTGGCTAATTCTGCTTTTTAAAGTATTCTTCTCCTCATTGACTTTTTGAACCTCTTTTACCAATTGAGTTAGCCTATTTTTAAAGGTGTTATTTTCTTCAGCATTTTTTGGGTCTACTTTAGCAAGGTGTTGACCCACTTTTCATGCTTTTCTTATATCTCTCTCATTTCTCTTCCCAATTTTCACCCCACCTCTTTTACTTGATTTTCAAAATCTTTTTTGACCTCTTCCATGGCCTGAACCCATTGAGTATTTATTTTGGATGTTTGGGATACAGAAGTCTTGACTTCTATGTCTTTCCCTGATGGTAATCATTGTTCTTCCTCATCAGAAAGGATGGGAGAAGATATCTGGTCACCAAGAAAGTAACCTTCTATAGTCTTATTTTTCTCCCCATTTTTGGGCATTTTCCCAACTAGGTATTTGACTTTTGGTTCCTTTGTCAAGAGTAGGGATCTGTAAGATCTCAGTTCCTCCCAAGTGGCACAATCAAATGTGTACACTGGTCTGGGAGCAAAAGAGATTTTCATGCCCAGAATCTTAGCACAGTTTCCTCTTCACAACCACCTTGCCTCCAGCTCTGTCAAGCAAGCTCTGGGGGCTGAGATTCAGATAAGCTGTGGGGGCAGGGCTGCCATTCAGTGTGAGATAAATATCAGCTGCCCCAGGACTTCTACATAGGGTTGAGGTAAGAATCAGCTGCTTAGTGCCCCCAGGGGTTTTACCATCCAACAATGGATACGGGCTGCTGTAGGGGCTGCTGTGGGAACTGCTCCCACCTGCCCAATGTAGCCTCTTTGGCTGCTGCCTGAGCCAGGAGCTATGGGAAGGCCCTTTGCCCTTCTGCCTTCTTGGCCAGCTGAAAAAACCCTCTCACTGCCCTTTTGTGCCTGTGGGTTGAGGGATCTGAGAATCGCTGCTACTGGGACCAGAGATTCTGCCTCAGAGTTCTGTTCATTTCCTCCTCCCAGAGCAGAGCTGTGCCACATGGCCAAGCCTGGGCTGGGCTCTGCTCCATGTCCTATGTGACAGATGTTTCTTGTCAGTCTGTCAGGTCACCCGGGATTGGAAATCTCCTCCACTCTGTGTTCTATGAGTTCTGCTGCTCTAGAATTTGTTGAGAGTCTTTCTTTACAGGTGTTTTATTGCCTGTGTGGGGAGAGCTAGTGTATGTGTGTCTTTCTACTCCACCATCTTGGCGCTGTCCCCCCAGGTTAATACCTTTCTTGTTTCTTGAGCAGCCTCACTTCCATGGGCCTTCCTAGCAATGGTGTATTCCAACCTAACCCTAAGCTCATCATCTATCCCACTTTTGTTTCCAAATTTGTTTCTGGATTTCCACAGATTCTGTTGTTAGTCAGAGGAGAGAGAAAAAATTAGATCTTCAAATCCATTTGGTATGTTTTGTGTATTTTCAAAAGGAAAGAAAGAAGCAGTTGGCCAATTTCATATATCTCTGAGAGTGTCATTTCCTTCAGATGAGGGATGGTGAGAGAGGAAAGCCTCTGAAAGTAAAGGAAGGACTTTCTGCAACAGAAATTGTTTCAGAAAAATGAGTTCATGTGACTATATTGTGTGATGTTTAAAAAGCTTGAGAAACATAAATTTTCATGTCCAGAAGCTGCCCAGTTAACTTGGGGTTTACTGGTTAGAATTCCTTCCTTCCTTCCCTGCCCAAACTCCACTTAATAGCTGTTTTTTGGGCTCTCCTGGCTTAGAGTGAATATCATTGGTAACTATTTCTCTTTGGAACAGCAACCCTGAGGATCTTGCCCTCCCAGCTTAATTTTTTGGTTTTTCTAATTAAAGGGGCCATCCCTTGACTACTCCTTAAAGATGTCTATTCACTGAATGCGCATTACCTCATTCTAAGTGAGTACCTGAAAAGGACTTGCCTGAAAGACCCAGGGTCTCCCATTGCATCTTGGGCCATTTCTAGTCATCCCGATGAATATCTGGGCACTGGATCCAGATGACTCTGGAGGAGAAAGTAAGGCTGGTGACCTTGCACAGCCCTCTCTCCCTCAAATCAAAGTCAACTGCAAGTTATGTCATCATTTCACTGATGTTGTGGACTTCTTCAAGAACGAAGGACAAACACAACCACTTTCAAACTTCTTACTATTTTAAAGAAGGCAGTCCCTTTATGGTAATGATCCATTTTCTATTTTGTGCACGTGTGTATAAGGACAGGAAGAGAAGGAGAAGAAGGAGGAGGTAAAAGAAGTTTTGGTGAAATGAAAAGATGACAGTAACATGTTTATCAGTGAAAAGCTAAATAAAAAGTAAATGGTAATTAGGATTAAATTAAGAACTGTTTGGCCTAATTAAAAGAAACTAAAGAGTTCCAGATTAGGTAAAGAGAATGAATGCATAAGAAATTTCCTCGGAATTTACTCCCAGGATTATTGCAAAGTAATGAGGAAACAAGCTTAGTTAAAAAAAATTTTCTGATGGCTGGTATGAAATATGAAGTGATCAGTATTACACAGTGGAGAAAGTATTGACCCTGGAACCAAAAGGATTCCAACCTTTAATGCTTATTTCCTGTGTGAACTTTGTAAGTCACTTCATCTCTTGAGTTTCACCTTCCTTACCTATAGTGTAAGAGGGTTGACTTTAGATAGCCTCTAAGGTCCTTTTCAGCTCTCAGTCGTCAGTTTGAAAACCAGATATTTCTCCTTTACCTACTTTCTCTTCTGTTTTATTAATGACTTAGCCACCTTTTAACAGTGTATACCATATTCTGTTTCTGTAGTCATTCATCTATTTACTAAGAGAAGGAAGGTGTTTTTAAGGTCACAGCTCTAGACCTAAAAGGGATGATGTAGATCAGAGAGCCAACCTATCTTATTTTTACATTCAGAGAAAACAAGTCTAGAGAATTTCAGTGACTTGCTGAACCAGGATTCTAATCTAGGTCCTGTGATTTCATGTCCAGTGCTCTTTAAGTTGGAAATTTGTCTTGCTAGTATATAGCTTCTTCCTCCTCTTTCTTTCTTTCTTTCCCTACAACTACATTTGTGAGGGTTTGAAAGAGCAGTAGGTTTTTAATTGAAAAACATATACTTGGATAGCAATACCACTGATATATCTATACCCTGAAGAAATTAAAGAAAAAAGGAAACAGGTTTATATGTACAAAAATATTCATAATAAGTCTTTTTGTGGTGACAAATAATTGGAAACTGAGGGGATATCTATCAATTGGGAAATGGCTAAACAGTTTATTGTATATGAATGTGGTGGAATACCATTATGCTATTAGCAAGGATGAAACTTGGAAAGACTTATATGAACTGATCCAAAGTAAGGTGAGCAGAACCATGAGAATTAACACAGTAACAGCAATATTATAAAGATAATTGTGAAAGACTTAGTGCCTCTGATCAATATAATCATCTGCCACAATTTTAAAGGACTCATGATAAAAAATGTCATCTACTCCAGACAGAGCAGTGATGGACTCAGAGTGTAGTTTGAGCCATTTTGTTTCCCTCTTTCTCTTTTCTTTTTTTTGAACGTGGCTAATGTGGAAATGTTCTGCTTGACTTCATGTGTATAATGAATATTATATTTCTTACCCTAACGGCTAGGGGAAGGAGTAAGGGAAGGAATTTGGAACTGAAAATGGAATAAACTTTTTTAAAAAACAAAAACATGGACTTGAATCCTGGTGCTTTCTGATAGTTCTTTGATCACCTTGTGCATGTCACTTCAGCTTAGTTTCTTCATTTATAAAACGAAGGGGTGAGATTAGATCAGTGGTGTCAATCTCAAATAGAGGCCATTAAACTGTATGTAAGGATCCATGTGGATCACATTTTGTCAATTTTAATATGTAATATTATCCACATTTTATTATATTTTTATCTATTTTGTTAAGTATTTTCAAATTACATTTCAATCCAGTTTGGGCCACACTTGAGAGTATGGTAGCAGTTTTTGATATCTCTGGAGTAAGATTCTTAAAAAGGATAATTACCTTATGATAATAGCTAAGTCATGTTACTTTTACAGCTGAGTAAATTGTGCCTCAGAAATTCAAGGTCTTACCTCTAGTAATTTAACCAGAGGGAGGGGCTTAATTCTGGAATTATTATGTAAATTAGATGGATGAGACAGATGATGCATAAAGTAACTCCATTCACTTTTCTCCAATTGACTAAGGTAGAGGGAGTGAGCCTGGGTGCTAAATATTACAGCTTGGGAACATACTTGGTATTGCTAAAAGTGAAAAAAATTATTTTCATGTATGACTTATGGACCCAGGCTTCTGTAGTTGACTCTATTACACCAGAGTTTATCTAGAAAGTATCCTGTCAGTGATGGCGTGCAGAGAAATGCTACAATAGCTGTCCCAATGATCTTTCTTGCCCTTTCGTCTCATAGTGAATTACAGGAGTACCAGCAGTGCCTATGAAATGTGGCACTTTTCAGTGCTTTGAGAAGCATCCCCAAAGATCTCTTCTTGCTTGCAATGCTGTGTAGCTACAGGGGATTATCACAGTTCTTCAAGACTGACTAAATTGGCAACTTCTTAGAAAGAAGTACAAAGTCCAAACAGAGGGAAGTTTGACATTTCCTCTGCAGGTAGGACCTTGTCCATGGTCATAGAAAGTACATTTCTAAGATTGTAGAAATATTTGTTCTATCTATAAATGATTATTTATATTTCTATGTCAAGCCTGAAACATTTATCAGTTCCAGGCAGGGTTTGAAAAGCACTTTCCAACCCACATTTGAAAATTACACCCCTTGTGTGTATTATTGACATAAAGGAGGTTTTGTGTTTGACTATAGAAAACATGTTGACATCAGAGATGAAATACCACAAATGTAATTTTGTACCATTTAAAAAAAAACAGGCATTAAAAATATTTGAAAGTGTTCCCTATTGGCATCACAATTCCTCATTTCAGGCTTCCTTTGCATTGGCATAGCTAACTTTATAGATGGCTTTTTATAGATGCTTGAATGAGTCAGAGGAAAGGTAGTGTAGAATTACTTACCCTTTAATTTATACCAGCTAGCAAAGGAGTGATCCCCAATGAGTCATCTGGATTAGACTGATAATAGAATTGTACCCCCTTACTTTCAAAACAGATGCTTTCTTTGTATAAAGGACACCATGTCCAATGAACAGAACTTAGGATTCAGGAGATAAGATACTGTCTTGCCCTTGGGGGAAGAACAGTGGCTTTGAAGTCAGAGGACTTGGTTTCAAATCCCCCATTTCCCTCTAACTGTACTACTATGGGGAAGCTGCCTCACCTTTCTCTGTTCATTGTGTTCCTGTGAAAGTGACATGGTTGGAGTAGTTGACTTAAGTTACCTTTCATCAGTAAGTCTGTCATCTTTTGAGCCTGACTGTAAACATTATTGACTTGACCAGTAATAGATAGATTTTCAAGATCCATGTCTTTGAAAAGTTTTATTATGACCTTGTTCTTATCCTTTCAAGTTGGAGCAGAGAACAGCTGCCTCTTGGCTTCCCTTTTGCTCAGGTCAAGCAGACAGCCAGAGTTCTCTTTTTTCTTATCTCACTTAAGAAGGACATATAAGTGAAGGGTATGATGGACTGTTCATCTTTTTTGTGGACTGGAATAAATAGCTTTCTTCTGTTGGGCTGAAATTGAACAACAGGTATTACCTTTCTTTTTGTCTAGGAATGGAGTAGGGCAGGTGGGATTATGTGAAGATGATCCTACAAAAGCTATTGCTTATTGATATCAGGCCATCTTTTCAAGAATAATTGTGTATCTTAACTTTTTAGGATTATAGCTAAGGATTTTATTTTCATCATATAGGAGTCGTTTTTATATATTTTCTTGTTTCTCTTGAGTTAGGAATTTCCCCTAGCATTCCATGTGTTTGATAGATCTCAACTTATCCTGCATTTATATTGTCATGAGATCTTTAAATCTATCTGTTCTTGTTCTCCTTATTCTCCTTGTCATCCTTTCTCCTTCTTCCATCTTCCTTCCTTTCCCTCTTTCTTTCTTCCCTCTGTCCTACTTCCCCATTCTCTCTTTTGCTCTCTGTCTCTATCTTTGAGTTCTCTCTCTTCTTTCCTCCTTTTCTCCTTCTCTTTCCCTCTCCCTCCCTCTCCTATCTGCCTCTCCCTCCCTCCTCCTCCATTTTTTCTTTTCTTCTCTCTCCCTTCCTTCTCCCTTTCTATTTCTTTGCTCCCCTCCGTTGACTATCCCTTGCCCTCTCCTTTTTCATCAAAGTAGTTTATTCCTGCCCTCTCCTTTTTCATCATAGTAGTTTATTCCTAGTTTTAGCAGTAGGGGAAGGTCATCTATTCAGAGTTATTTGATCTTAAGGTCTTCAAAACTGATTAGATCTTAGTTTGGTGGCTTCAATGGAGAGCTGTGAATCCAGAGTTTCAGGCATTGACCCTCTTTCCTCTTAATTTCATCATTTTTATAAATGACTTATTGCTCATGATTATGATGGTAAGGGCCAAACTTGCTGGTTCAGAAACACTTTTTACCTTAACTCTTTTCTCCTCAGAATGTAGGAATGTATTTCTTAATATTAACTAGGTATTGAGAAGTAGTGTGGTATAGATAGTGAGCTGTCCTTATGAGGATAAAGAACTAGTTTTGAGTCCTGCCTCTAACATATATTGGCTTTGTGACCTTAGATAAGTCACTTAACTTTCCAGTGTTCTTGGCTATTCTCTAAGAGTATAAATTCCAGAGAAGCTGCTAGTCTGCATTGGTGGAGGAATGTCCTCACTAATAGCTTCCTATATTAATAAAATTACAAGTCTGGTTAAAAAAAAAGAACTTAAGTATCTAGCCATTATTTGTTTTTAAAGTTTGCAAAGTGCTTTACAAATATCTCATTTTATATTCACATCAGCCCTGGGAGGAAAGTGTTATTTATTATCCCCATTTTATAGATGTGACAACTAAGGCAGACAGAGTGTAAGTGTCTTTCCTAGCTAATAAGTATCTGAAGTTGGATTTGAGCTCAGATCTTCCTGACTCCAAATCTAGTCCTCTCTATCCACTGGACATCTGGTTGACTCTTAGTTGTTCTTGATGTAGCACCATCACGATATTTATAGCGCCTACTGTGCCCATGAATATCCTGGTGCAACAAACTTTACACATGAAAGACAGAACCAAAATGCTTATTCAGACAAGAGAAAGCTAGCTCTGCTCTAGCTCCACCTCTTCCTATTTCACTCTTCCTGCTCCACCCATTCAGCTAGCTCCTGCCACCATCGACTTATGTGACTTCAGGCTTCCATGAGACCCAGGCAGGTCACATGGGCCTATTAATGGATGAGAAAGATCTTCCCATTTAAATTACCATTACATTTGGTCAGACAGGTTTGGGAGAGTCAGGTGCCTGTGTTTTTGATGACAGCATGTCTGTTGATATAGAACTACTTACAATGCTATCCTAAGACTTGAAGACAGCTGGATGGGTGAACTTGTACTACTGTGAGTTGCTTGAGAGAATTTGAGTCTTCCTGAAAAAAACAAATGAAACTATCTATAGAAAATAGGAGCAAGGTAAGAGATTTATAAGTCCTTTTCACTGGATTACAACAATATTTCCCTACAGAGGTTGAGTTTTTTGCTTTATTAAAAAAGTAAAAGGAGATAGAATGTCAGATAGAGCACATAAACCAAATGCTGGATGATATGATCTGATTCTGGGAATGACTCTTTGGAGCTTAATCTATCCTGTTAACTTGGGAGAAAAGATTTATCCCCAAACTGTGACCAACAGTATCACAGTTAATAATGTTAAGGACTTCAAAAGCTATGTTGACTAGAAATCCAGGGCTTTATTTGGACATACATCAGTGCAATTGAATGAAACAAACAAACAAAAAGCCCAACAAAACCCAACTCACCCAAAATGTTTTCTTGGATGCTTCTTTCTTTTTTTACTTTTTTTTTGTTATCTTGTTGGCACAGGTTTGTTTTGAACTTCTGTTGAAAGTGTGTTGTTCTGATAAAGACGTTTTTATTCACTATAAAGGACTTTTTAAAAAAGAGATTGATTTTTTTATGTTAGGAAATAAAAATAAAATAAAAAGGCTTTACAAGTTATTCTCTTGCTGAGTGTTGCTTTTATGAGAAAGCTTTTTTAGCAGCTCTTTGCCTTGCTGACTCACATATATCATGCTGAAAAGCGCTCTATCTTATTCTTTAGCTCTTACAGTCATTTCCTTCTTTATTGAGCATGGTGTGTGTCCTCTTTTGGATCATTGAATTGTAGCTGTGGGAAGAGGCTGTGCAAAAATCAAGCACTGAGTCTTAGCCCTAGCTTAGCATTATGAGGGCACAAAGTCTTTTCTCTATTGGCCGTATATCTAAGAGATTTTACCTTCAGCCTCAGGGTTTTTGCCTTTATTTTATAAAACGAGGTTTATTAATTCTGTGATCTTTATACAAAAAAATTTCATAATTGTATTTCAATGTGTTTCTTTTCTTATGTGTTTTATGCATTTAAAAATCACAGTTTGAAAAGTGGTCTGTAGGCTTCACAGGAGTGCCAAAAGGGTTCATAAGACCAAAAAAAAAAGTTAAAATCCCATGGTATATCACCTTCCTTATCAGTGAACCCTTTTTTTCAATATACTGAGTCCCCTCTACCTCTCCGTTTTATTCCTTTTGTTTAGATATCTTTTGCATCCAAACCCTAGACATCTTTCTTCTACGACTGCTACAGCAACTTGATGTCCATGTCTGTTTCCTTCCTTCCTTTCGTCTTCTCATATTGTAGTGAATACAGATGCATTTTCTAGATCTTCACTCTTCCCCAAGGTAAAGGAGACTGGAGAAATACAGATATAACATGATATAGAAATGATGTTAATTAGAAATCTTCCCAATCTCAGATATGTCACTAGTTCATTTTGGAGCTGCAAGATCCCTTTCAACCAATCAGGAAACCTTGCTTTCTGAACGGTAGATTGAGAGGGAATCTTTCTCAAGGAATGATGCTAAATTAGGCCTGTGATTTTATTGGTATTGGGAATTTTGGGATGTAGGAATCACTCTCTACCAATGCAAGTCCACACTTTCTCTGCAACTTGCAGCCTCAGAGAGTCTGTCCATATCATTACAGGTGGCTCAGTGGATAGCATGGAGTCAGGAAGAGCTGGGTTCAAAGCTAGCCTCAGATACTTCTTAGCTGTGAGACCTTTGGCAAGTCACTTAAACTCTTTGCCTAAGTTTCTTCAGCTGTAAAATGGGCATAATCCCTACCTTCCAGGGTTGTTGTAAGGCTCATTTGGCACATAGGAGGCACTATATAAATGTTTATTCCCTTTCCTTCTCTTATGTAATCCTTTAATTCTAGCTATTCCCTTCTTTCTCATCAAGGAAATGCAGCTGAGATTGAGAATGTTCTCATTCCTTTCCCAAATTAGAATAATTCAATTAAACACACTCTTTCAGTTCACAAAAGACTATTCTTTTCCTTGGAGGCTGACTCTTGGATTTGATGGTAACTAGGGATGTTTCATTGGAAGTTGGCAAAAACACGAAGATGATCGTCCTATAGTTGTGACAATAACATGAAACTGTTTAAAAGTATTTAATTATTATTAATTTTTATTCTCATTGTCATGATTATAGTATATATGGAGAAGGGTGGGCAACATATTACTCTTATACTGAAAAAAATTTTTTGAATTGAAATATGTAAGTGTTTCTGTGACCTCATTCTAGTGAGTAGTCCCTCTCACTACATAGGTTTAAACCAACCATCTATGGCTGCCTATTCTATTCAAATTTTTTCTGTCCTTTGATAAATTTCACCACAGAGAATTCATCCACTTTGATGATGACCCTCTTTCACAGTAAGGATATCACTGGAGAACACAGGCTTTCCATCATCAGTTTCTCATTCTTGCCATTTGACCAACTCCACTTCTCTTTTGCTCATGCGTTTCTTTGGTGATATCCTTTATTTTCATTCTTCTTCAGATTTCTTTTTACAAATATTCCTTTCTTCATTTGGAAAACTTGAGGAAGACTTCTGCCTGTCCATTTTATATACCAGCAGCTTTTGACCTGAGTCCAGAGAGTCTTAGGAGAGAATGTCTTCTCTGGACCATATTTCCTTGTTTATCATGTATTGCAAAATTTTCAGACCCACCACATACTTCTGTGTTGTCCTTTTGGATAATGAAATTACGTTAAGAAAGTGAGTAGAATGTACATATTCTTTCACCTAGGGATTTCATGGCCAGACATCATATACCCCTAGGAGGATGGAAAGAAAGCCCCCATCTACACCAAAATATTTATAGCAGTCTTTTTTGTAACAATAAAAAACCAAGAAACAGAATAAATGCACATTGATTAGGAATGGCTAAGTAACTTGTGGTACATAAATAGAACGGACTGACCTTTCATTTATTCCTGAGTTGATTTTGCTGGAATTTTTTTTCTATCTCTTTTTGTTTCATTATTTTAAGAGATAACTCTCTGGAAGGAACACTTTTTCTGACCAAAGGCCATAGCTTAGGACCATAGGGTTATAGATCTAGATATGGGCAGGACCACAGAAACCATCTCTTGTAATTCTCATTCGACAGTTGAGAAAACAGAGTCAGAGAGATTGTGACATGTCCAAGCTCATAAAGCTTATTATATTAAGAGGCAATTTAGTTGAACCTCTGTGCTTGCATTTCAGATTAATTACTTCTTCCATTTGCATGCTAGACTATGGTGCTGATTTGTGCATCTGGTCCAAATACAATTTCCCACTTGTGGCCCATTGGCTCAGAAATCTGTATCCATGGTAACTGAGCTTATATTCTATACAACTGACTGCATGCTTCTGGCCCTTCTTTGAGTGAACCACATTTCAACCACAGCTTTCTTCCCTGTTTACTCTCAGCCAGGGAAGTTGTATCAGTAAGCACCCCAACGTACAGAGAGGGGCCCACTATCACAGGTTTTTTGATCTGCTTCTCTAAAAGGAAAGGCAACTTTTGAAGGGTTAACATTCACTTTAATCAAGCACAGGTATCAGAGAAAATCAAAATGAAAATTTCAGCGAAAACAAAAATCATCAGACAGCACTTCCAAACTGCCTGATCATTAATATACATACATCTTTATCAGAGAGGGAAGCACCAACATCTGGATTTTCAAAGGGGAAGAAGAGGGGGAGTCTGCTTAATGGCTTCCCAGAATCTCATCTGGCACACAAAAACTAAGCCCCAAAGTAAAACCTCACCTTCAGAGTATTTATACACTTTTCTAAGCCAGAGGGCATAACCCTCTCACCTAGTGCCTCACAAGAAAAAAATAAAAGGTACTTGGAACCCTCCTAGAAAACAACTCCCTTAATCAAGCTTCCCTCAATGGGCAAGCCCATCAATTGGTAGGAAAGATCCTCCTTAATCATATTATTCAGAGGCATTATACTTCTTGGTATAAGCAAAAATTTGCAAAAAGATCCTACTTTGCTTGCCCTTATGGAAGTCCTCTCTGGTGCTATTTGTCATGTCTGAATTTTTATGAATCCATTTGGGGTTTTCTTGGCAAAGATTCTAGAGTAGTTTGACATATTCTTTTCCAGTTCATTTTATAGCTGAAGAAACTGAGGCAAACGGGGTAAATTTGTCCAGGATTTCACTGAAGAAGAAACTGAGGCTAGATTTGAACTCAGGAACACTCATCTTCCTGACTCCGGGCCTGACACTCTTTCTGCTGCACCACCTAATTGCCCTAAGAGACTGTAGAGCTCATCAAATCCAATCTTTTCACTTGACAGATGAACAAACTCAGTACTCAAGAGTTGAGATGACTTGACTATTTTCCACACAAGGCACTAAGTGGTAGAGTTGGAATTAACTTCAGTACTTATCTTCTAATATATATGTTCCTTTCAGTTCTTGAGTCATACTTTAGGTACTTAATACAAACTTTCATTGAAAAATTTCTCTTGGGGAAGAAATTGCTACCTAGGAATAACTTATTCACTCATGGAGATGCTTTATCCTTTTAAATGAAAAATTCACTAAAAAAAACTTCATTATAGTAGGATCATATCTTTCCAAGAGGTGTGTGTGTGTGTGTGTGTGTGTGTGGAGGGAGACGAAGAAAAGTTAGATTCTGAAGTCAGCCCATAAGGTGAAATTTGTCTCTCTCTTATCCCTTACACTACCTGTGAAGAACACAGGTGTGAAGTGGGCCTGGGAGCTTACCTGCACCTTCCTTATTATTCCCTAGCACTACCTGCCCAGTGAAGCCGGGATAAAATATTAAGGTCTGAGGATTAAATGGACCTAGGACTCACAAAGGACCTTTCACAGGAATTACCCCATAGCTGCGTAGAGCAAAAGCACTGGCTGTGATATACAGTATATGGCACACCCAACTTCCCCATTCTGGTGCTGGTGTCACATGGTTCTGTGTGTACAACTATGTACATTAACAAGTCTGTTTCTTCCTTATTCACCATGAATTAACATGTTAAACGTTCATATGATAGGACTTCACTAGAATTACGTCCTAAAAGAAGGGGTTCATCTACAAAAAAGAACAATTCCCAGGGGAGTAGTTTCTTCATTGATAGGTGCGTACACATGCAAAACAATTATCATATATTTTAAAATAATGTCTTTGTGTAATATCATGCCATTCTTTATGAAGATATTCAATAAATTATAAGTGGCAAAGAAATCACAGTGGGGGAAAACCTATTTCAACCACTGCCTGGGCTTTCTGAGTTTAATTGAGCTATTCGAATTATTTAAAGCATATGAAAGTGACAGACATTTATGAGATTCTTCTTACATAAATCTCAAGGGATGAAGCTAAATAAATAAATAAATCTGCTTTAAATTAGTAGTGGAGCTGTGTGTCATTCTGCATTAAAAAAATAGTTCAATACCATTAAGGTTATTAAACTCAGAGGAATATTTTGCAAGTACTTTTGAAAATGGCTTCTTGCAAAATGGCATCAAATATTCACAGAAGAAATAATTATGTGGAAAGAAAAGGAAGATGGAAATTGTAAAGGCTGACAATAGAAAAAAACTAGATGTGATAGTTATGCAAACTTCTTAAAATAAAGCTAGTGCTTCTTTACATTAAGCTTGTCCAAAGCCTGGAAGTTGAAAACCAGAGAATTGAGTATCCATTGCTTGGTCTCAGTGGTGGGGAAGGGTAAAGTTGTATCAATATCCAACACAAAATGGATCTTTTGTTGCATTTTGTCATGCATATTCTATAAGTCTGCCAGCTCACACATCTTTTACCCTAATCAGAATGTAATGGGTCAGGAGCAATGGTCTACATAGTTTATATTTCTTTTTTATTTTTTATGCAGCTTAACATTGGAAGCAAACTGGCATAGTGCATTTGGAATCAGAAGACTTAAATCTGCATCCCACTTAGTACATTTGTGACCTTTGGCAAGTTATTTGATGCCCCCTAACCTCAGTTTTCTCATCTGTAATATCGTTGGGTTGAACTAGATGAGCTATAAGTTCACTTCTAAGTCTACGCTTTTCTGATGATTCATGCATAATTTTTGCCCAATAAATATTGGTAGCTGACTGAATGATTATAAAACATTTGCAATTTCCTCCCTGGAATACGTCTTTGCATTTACTTAACCAGTCATACAAATGAGTGCCTGTAACTATAGATCATACTGACAGGAATTTAAAGAAATAGACTTGTTCTGTCAATCACAGGGGCAGAAAGGAGACACAAGGGACAGAACTGATAAATAGGCAAATTTCAGCTTGAGGCAAGGATAAATTTCCTAATATTAGAGCTATGTAGACATAGAATGGGCTTTTTCTGTACATAGTAAGCCCCCGTCACTAGATGTCTTTAAACAATAGCTGGATAACCTCTAGTGACTCCTGTGGTAGAAATGGAATGCTTGTTAAAGCAGGAGTTGAAATAGCCTCTGGTTTATTATGGTAGGACTGGAGTTGAATATTGGGATGCAGTGAAAGTTAATTTGAACTCACATCAATGTAGGTCCCTCAGAAACACTTTTCCTATCCCACAGGGATGAAACCGAATGTGAACTCTCACTGAAAAAAACCACCATTTTAATGGTATCATTTTTTATCTGTGATTATCTTGACACTGAAGTTAGTATAAGGAAGACCTGAGTTCAAATTCTGCCTTAACCACTTGTTAGCTGTGTAACACTGGGTAGGTCATATAACTGCTTTGAGCTTTTAGCCCCTCTTTTATTAGGTGGGGTAGCACTTCCTCTGTGAGACTGTTGTGAGAATCAAGTAAGATATTGTGTGTAAAGGGGCTTATAAACCTTGAAAGGCTACACAAATATAAGCTTTTGTTATTATGTAGACATCTGTGCTGTATTGAATAGGAAGCTGGTCTTGCGGTCAAGTTGACCAGGGTTCAAGTCCCATCTTGGGCACACACTAGCTGGAACAGTCACTTGACTTCTCAGTCTTTGGAGAAAACTGATCTAATACCATATGGCATTATGCCAGTTTCAGAGAAAATATTGATCTATATTATCCCAGGAGCTCCTTACAGTTTTAAAACCACAAGTTCAATTACAAACAATGACCAAAGATATATAAAGTCTGGAGGATGGAAAGATGAATCTTCAAGGTGCCTTTTGGCTCTGAGATTCCGAAGTGCTCAGATCTTATTAACTAATAGAGATCCCCATTTATATCAAACCCAATATAATTTAATTTCACAGTAATACACAGTGGGGAAAAAGGCATTACTCCTACGATGCACTGGTAAAAAATCACTATATTTTTTGACATAGTCTATAAATATAAATTTTGAAGAAAAGGAAGGAGGGAGAGGAGGGATGAGTGTCGTGTAGTTTCCAGTGGTACATTTTGTCTAATTAAACCTGGTGTAGCCCTTGGGATGATGAAGATTTTGTCACTTGTGCATCTCATTAATTTGGTAATTCTCAATGGGTGATGTGCTTTTTTAAAGTTGAAATTTATGGACTGAGGTTAGACTTCACAAGGGTGAGGGTCATTCACTGCAGCACCAACTGAGTAGTCAGTAGTAACACAAAGGATGCCACATTTACACTGTCTCTTAAAATATCAGATGTGACAAGAAAAGGGATTTTAAATCTCTCCTTTATAATCCTTGTCAATACATAAACTACCAAAGAGGCACAGGAAAAAAAAAGCAGAAAACATATCAACATAGAGACAGTCACTCATTTGAATAATTTTGTTTGTTTTAAATCTGGACCTATGATATAGTGAATTAACCCTTTAAACACTTCTTATTTTCAATATTTCTTTGTTTTAAATATTTGTTTGGTATAGTGAATTCCTAGTGAAGAAATTCCATATGCTAATGTAGATCTTCAGTTTTTCCTGTTCTTAGAGGGTTGCCAGAAAGGTTGAAAGGTTAAGCGATCTACCCAGAGTCCCTGAGCCAGGAAAAGTTTGAAACAAGACTTGGTGTTCCTCTCTTAGACTGGTTCCTTAGCTGTTCTCCCCCTCCATCAGGAAGCTCGGAGGAGTATCATTTGAGATATATCAAGTTTCCTTCTGCTTCCAAGCTCTGAGGTGAAGGAAAAGCCTTTTCTCATTATTGTAGATTCATGATTAAGAAAGCCAAAATGTATTCGGTCACCTTCTTCCTTAGTTGGTCTGAACTTGGAGAGAAAACAGGGTAGAACAAGGCCATGCAGAATGGCATCATGCCTGCTCTCCCTTACCTTGCTGTTTTGTTTCTCTTTGTTATGTTGCCCTCCATCCTACCTTGATTTAAAAATAAATGAGTGGGAACAGAGAAAGTGAACTCAGACTCATAACTGGCTCCTGTGTAAAACTGTGAAGTAGGTAATTTGTCTTCAGTGAATTCTGCTTCCTCCATGGCTTTGTGAGAACTTCCAGACCGTACTCTCAGGGTTCATCTTGCTGCCCAGGGCTCCTCCCAGAGCCAACTAACCAAGGTCTGCCTGTTCTGGTCAGTGTGCCCTAGCAAAACTTAATTGCACAGTGTTTCTTCAGGGTCCATCTCTCCCCTAGCTTCCATATGGGAAAACAATGTGATGGGAAAGGCACTGAACTTGTTGACAAAGAATGTTGGCTTGAAGTTCAGATCTGCCTGCCACCTGTGTACCTTTGAGGAATCATTTCACTTTCAGTGTTCTCAACTTCCTTTTCTGTGAGGGTTGGATGCTGAAGTTTTTTTCATCTTTAAATCCTGTGCTAAATTCATTTTCATTAAAATGTTAATACTTGATAATGTTTTTATTTGATTAGGATCTTATACAAAAGTCTCTCGGGAGAATGAAAATCCCCTAGAAAGTACTTTCATTTTAACAAGGGACTGGTGATGTAACCAAAATAAACTGATCTCTTATGATAGGATTTCAGATTCAAATGGGGGAGTTCTCTGGTGGTAATGGGGTGAATTAGACTTTCCAGTTCCCCTCAAATCAAAATGATCACTTAATCTATCTGAGTCTGGGGTGCTTTGATAGAATTAGAGTAGGTGTGTGTGTGTGTGTGTGTGTGTGTGTGTGTGTGTGTGTATGTGAGAGAGAGAGAGAGAGAGAGAGAGAGTGAGTGAGTGAGTAGGTGGTCTCTTGGGCCATGGTATAATGGAAAGTGTGCTGTATTTGGACTTAGGACTACATTTTTCATCTCTAAACTGAGAAGATAAGACTAGATTGTCTTTAATGTATCTTTTAGCTCAAAATTTACCATACTTTTAGTTATAAATTCTATGATCTTTTAAAAAAAGTTTTATAAATAGACTTAATCAGGCAAAACTATTCTTTCCTATTTATGATGTCTTATTAAAAGAAAAAAAATAAAGACAGAAAACCAAGCCTTGCTGTCTAGAAGGTAAAGATGCTCTGGAATAATAGAAATATTAAAGGTAAGATGTGTTTAAAGGGTCAAAAGAAAAAGTGGCCAGAAGAGCCAGTAATAATGGATATTTTTTGAAATATTAATGTTTCAGGAAAAGAATTTCATATTTGGTAAGAATAAGAGGAATTTCCTCATTCATAGATTGATTTTTCCATCTGACTTCACCTCTGTTGCTTATAACAAAGGTCGAAGGCACAAGTAAGTTTTGTGGATTAGAACAACATTAAGCCCACCAGATAGGAAATCATCCTTCACTTAGCCTGGTCCCTAGTATTCCTCTGTAACTCTCTTGAGCTTTATTTTTTTCAAGGTCTTCCTGACCCAGATGTCCTATATCTGTTTGTTGATTTCCTTGTTTTCTTTTGAGTCTTCTTCGTACCAGTTCCTGACTTAAAGATTCTTAGAATTTTCCCTTGTCCCACCCAGACTTGGCACCTCTCCCTAACCTTACCACCTCTTTAAGAATAGAGGGCTTTAAAATAATATGCTAGGACTCTTAGGAAAACTCTGCTTTCATCTGAATTGTCCCATAATGAAAGGTCATGATTCTACCTTCCTGCAAAATCCCAAAGTCAACCAATACTTTCTCCATACCTATTGTTAGAATGCTTTTATACTGTGCTCTTGTATTTTGCATTTGGTACATAGCATGTTTCAGCCACTGATGTCTTTTATGACTCTTTCTGCCAAAATACAATAGCAATCTCTACCTTGAGGGTATGATAAATGATAGAGTAGGAAGAGAAGAAATACTGAAAAATGACTGTGGATGCAAATCCTGTAAGGGAATAAAACATTTTTAAAACTAAATCATTAGTTTAAATAAAAACAGTATAGATGATTGACTCTAAACAGGATTTTGATAGCCATAGAACTCACATTCTCACTCTTTGTTTTATTGTCTTTCTGAGAGAAGGGAATAATATATTCCTCTATCTGCTATTAGAATTATTGCCTTAGGAAAGGCTCTCATTTTTTCTTGCCATCTTAATATTTTAGAAGTGGAGATTGAGTTATATATGACTATTGGTCCTTTACCCCAAAATTAAGGGTACTATTTTGGTTAGGATCCTAGCAACCATAGTGCATCATTTCCTTTATTTCTGTGATTATCACTTGCTAGTTCAATGTCATTTGCAGAACCTGATCTTGTTGTTTTGAGCCTTGTGCTTCAGAATCAATATTAAAAATGTAGAAGCCAAATTTTTCTAGTGTAGTATGTTACGTGAAGTGAGATTGAGTTCTTAAATGGATAATGATAAACAGCCCACAAATGGAAAGAATCTAAAACAAGGAGGTAGAGATAGGGTTGGAATTCTAGTACTGGCTCAGTAGTTTCTTGGTATATGATGAGATAATTCATTTAACCACTTTGAACCTCACTTCTTATCTGTAAAAGGGAAATAGCAACAACGATAGTGGATTGATATAGAAAATGATTTATGAAATGAAAACCTTAGATACATGTGATCCGTTGTATACAGGACTTTTATTAAAAACATATTCAATCTAAAGCTTCATTTGAATCTCACAACATCCCTGAATTTTTTATATTTATTTTCAAGCCAAAATAATGCTGATAGCAACAAAATAAAATAAACATTTAGGTCATAGTAATAGATGAAACATATAGCTCAAGGCTTCGTAAGATTTGGCTGACATGAATTAGGATTGATTCTTGGGGCTTCTTCAAAAAAGGACACTCTCTCTTTGGCTTCTTGATCTCACTCAGATTTTACTCTGGGATATTCTGAACTCAAGTTTGGGTCACAAATATGGATAACAGGGTACCTAACTGTTCCATAAGTACTCGAGATAGCAAGTGAATATAGGATGTGGGGCAGCCTTCTTTTATTTTATTCCCAGGGAGTGTAGTACATTTGAAAAGACTCAGAGAAAACTAATGCAGATATAGAAAAGAAATCATTTAGTGTTTAGTAAGATTTCTTTGTAAGGGAACTGAGCTCAGGGCTGCTTGCTGGGCAGTCTTATACAACTCCTCCAAGACTCGTGACACACAGATCCAAATTTCCCTACTGCTCCAAAGCAAACACTTTTAGGAGTTGTTGAACAGGCAATCCCCTCCCAATAAGACCTTCAATGACTGAATCTTTCACAGTAATAGAAAGGAGGGAAATATAGGTCATCTTCTGCCTCATTTGGTGGATTTTGTTCCTTTTTTCCCAAGGGGATTTTATTCAGGATATTCCCTCTGTCTCCTTAAACTCTTGACTTCGGAGTATTTTCTTAAGGCACTCTCCCAGAAGTTTCTCTTCTCTGGCCATGGGGCTAGATTCTGGGATCATACTACCAAAGAAATAAAAATCTCCTCTTCTACACAAGAAACTGGGGTTCAAGAATGTTTTCTCTCAAGTAATATGGCCACTTCTCTGTGTGCTTTGGGCAAGATACTACATATTTGTCCTTTATGCTACCATTTTTAGGACTGAAAAAGTCCACTATCAAGAACTATTATCTTAGATCAATGGGGTGAGAAAGCAGGGGAAAAGCATGTGTAACTTTATGATTTTTCTCCAGGACAGTCATTACCTGTTCTTGGAGGAATAAGGGAAGAGAAATCTGGGTGCATGTACATGCTTCTTCTCTCTCTCCACCAGAGTCCAGGTCTATCCTGCTGCATTCTGGTCTATCCTCTAAACATAGGATGAGCAAAACAGGCATGGACTGATCTGTTATCTTACCTTTGTATGGTAGGGCAAAGAGGACAACTCTTTCCATAAAAGATTATATTCCCAGGAATCCCAAACAGCCAGTCCTCTTGGCCAAATTCTCAGTTCTCAGACTAGTTGCTGGAAACCAATCAGGCATTATTTTTGTACACTTATCATACTCTATAGTGGGGAGTAATATGCTCATCAAATTGTTTGGCCCTGTTCACTTACACAGAAAACATCAAAGTAATAAAAATACATGGTAAGTAGTTGGAGTTGAACTGCTCCCTCAGGGCATATAAATTATTCTTTTATCCGTATTTCCCCATACATTCATGGTTCACTGATTGCTCTGCAGATCTTTGATTTCTCTTGACATGCAAAGATAATAGTTGACCACAGGAGCTGTCCAGCAAATATCCCTCCCCTGCTCTGACCATATGACCAGCTCATAGTCTTTCTAGATAGAAATCTTAGCAGATCATGTTTATTTTTTCTCCATTTTCATTGTTCTTTCTTTTTTATCTTTAAGTGATTGTAGGATGGCTTTGCTCACTTGAGTCTATTGTCAAGCTTTCTTTGAATTGTTTTACTTTCCACTGAATCTCCTTGTTTAACGAGGTGACACTACTCAAAATTATTCATTATCCATCTTCATAAGATTTTATAAATGAGTTTATATGTTGAATTGAGGTCCTTTTTGTTTTCATATCTCTCTTATGGTCAAATAAGTTAATTACTTACTGATTCAAAATGTTTTATAGGCTCTTTTGGTCTCCTGGTTATGGTAATTGATTTTCATTGGTTAAACTTCTTTTTGAAATTCTATATGTAAGTTATTATATAAAGATCATAATATTATAAATATAGAGGAAAGTTACAAAATATGAGAAATTTTTAGAATTTTTTATTATGTTATTATGTTTTGGGCAGTTGGACCAGGAAACCATAAGGATGACAGGATTCCAATATGTGAAGATGGGGAAAATGGGCATAATCTAGAGGAAAAGAATGATGTGACTAAAAGTATGGAAGCAGGGAAATGTGAATGGTCCATTTGTAATACAGTATAAAATGGAGAGTATTCTGAAATAAAGCTTAGTGCCTTGTACTTAGTATGTGCTCAAAAATGTTCATCGAGTTATTGGATTTTATTGAGGGCCTTTCATGTCATGATGAATTCATTATTTTTGGTAAGATGTGCATTTATTATTATATGATGGTTATGACTTAGAATCATTCTATTTAGTGGAAGTTATCAGAATGCATATATTCAACTTAAGTATTTCATTTATATTATGTGTATATGTATACATATATATATATATATATATATATATATATATATATATATATATATATAATATGGGTATATATACATCTATGAATATACACACATATATTTGCATTGGTCAGTTTCTGAAAAAATTATTGTCTAATTAGATTGATTGATATAGACAATCTACATACGTTACACAGTGTCTAAATCAATTTTAATTTTATATTTTGGCAGAGAATAAACTAGTGCCTATGAGTATTGCTGGCAGTATCTTAATGCCAAACAAAATCCACTATGAAAATATTTAATGAAAAAAAGCCTAATTAAAACTGTTTAGAATAAAATAGAATTCTAGTTTTCCATTTTGTCAGCAAGCATAATAGCCTGTCTGCTGGTGTTCAAGAACTATATCTGCGAGTACCAAGGGATATCCCCTTTAACTGATGGAGAGTCCCTAGAATAACTGAAGCTTTTCTGTGGGCCTGTTAAATATTTTCCCCTGAACCCAGTACATTTCAAGTCAGTGAACATAGAATGGCAATATTTCAACCCCATTTGATGTGTGATTGAGTTGTTGAAGGTATCATAGTTAAGGGAAAATCTCAAAGGAAACTATTAACAACTGAGCATTTAAAAATTTTGCATAAGACTATCAATTTTACTTTCCAAACACAGGTATGCAAACTGTTCATTACATTTCTAAAATGTGAACATATTTAAATCTGTCTTTCTGTCTCTCCAATGCAGATGGCTAGGCATCTATCATTTTACTAGGAATCCTGTAAAATAAAAAAAAAAGATATATAAATATGGTCTAAGGCTGTGGGGAGGAAACATAATGGAATCAAGAGAGGATAGGTGATGGGTATGTAGAGAACTATTTTAAAATAGTGAAATTGGTAAATGGGGCCCTCATGCTAGATTAGTCCTCTGGGTAAAGGTGGAGGTAAAGTCATCTCCAGAAATGGGAACATTTGGATTAATTCAGGGCCTTAAGGAAAGCAAAGGTTTAAAATAGTGTCCAGAATAATTTAGTCAAATTTTGGCATGACCTATTAGGAAGAGCATTGATAGGTAAGTAGGAAACTATCCAGAGAAGGGCAGTTAGCATGGGATGAAGGCTTTTGCTTTATACCATAAAAAGATTTGCTGAAGGAACTAGGGTGGTTATCATGTTGAAGAGTGGACCAGGGGTCAGGTACGTGATAGCTGTCTTCAAAAATTTGAATGGTTGTTGCACAGAAGACTGGTTTATTTAACCATATGGATCAAAACTAAGACAAATGTGTGGAAATTGCAAAAAGGAAAATTTGTGTTTGATGTATCATGTAGATAGTGTAAGTGGTTGGTAGTGGATAAGGAAGGAATAGTTAAATAATTATAGCTACATATTATATGATATATATGTATATCATATAATATGTAGCTGTAAAGTTAAATGGGCTACTTTTGGAGAGAGTGAGTTTTCCTTCATTGGAAGTTATTATGAAAAACTCAGATTATTGCTTGTAGATTATGTTGGATAAAGGATCCTTGTTCAGATATGGGTTGAACAAGGTCCTTTCCAGCTCTGATATTTTCTGATTTTGTGAGGGCCATATTGAAATACTGGCCATGTCATTAAAATGGTAATGTGGCAAAGCAAATTGAAAAGAGTTCAAAATTTCAAGACCCCAGTGAAGAAAAAAGCAATTCCAATGAGCGATGGAGAGTGGAAGGTGTGAGGATGAGAATTGTGCAGTCAGAGTCTGGGATAATTAGTTCAAGGTCTCACAGGTCATGAGAAATTCTATATGATGATAGAGTATGGGTTGGGCTTGGTGGGTGACTGCTGTGGAATTAGTAGAACTGAAAAAGGGAAAGAACTATGAAGTCAGATTATTCTGGTAGGTATTAAAATTGTCACAAATTGTAGAAGATAAAGTAGAGTTAAAATATACAAGTTAGTATTAAAGTCAGTGAGGAAGGAAGAACTGAGAGCTTATGGGTCAAAGGTAATGGTGAAAAGTATTTAGAATGGTTAAAATAAATAAAAAGATTGTTTATACTTCTGATGAGAAGAAGTAAATTTGATGGGTACTGTATCAATGGTGGGAAAATTGCACTGGGGATCTAAGAAGTTGGTTACATATAAAATATTCTAAGGTACAAAAAAACTTTAAAAATAAAGTATATTAAAGTATTATTTCTAATCATTTTAAGGTTAGTGGTTTCATCAGCTGGGCTAAAATAATTTTAGTTCTCCAAATCTTAGGTGCATTAACTTTTCACATTCACCTTAGAAAAGTCATTTAACCTCCCTGTTCCTTAGTTTTCTCATTTGTAAAATAAGCTGAAGAAGGAAGTGCAAAATTATTTCAATATTTTTGTCAAGAAAACCCCAAATGAGGTCAGCAAGAGTCAGACACAACTGAATCAAATGAACGCAATAGTAACTCAGTAACAAGGAACACTGAGCATAAAGTCAGAAAACTTAGTTTCTTGTGCTGGCTCTTCTATTAAGTGCTTATGTGACCTTAACAAAGCTACTTAATCTCTTAGATGGGTTTGCAAAATGACTTTTCAGGTTTTCCTCCCTTCTAGAAGTCTATTATTTTGTAGTCTCCATTCCAGGTGAGTTTTATTAATGTGTTATATCTTAGAACTCACCAAAACTCTTCTGGGCTCCTAGTGAGAACAAATAGCATATGCTTGATAAAAATGTTCCACATGTTAACATTGATGCAGAGGTGTGTGTGTGTGTGTGTGTGTGTGTGTGTGTGTGTGTGTGTGTGTGTGTGTGTGACACATTTGGCAAAGGTCCTCTTCTCAGAGTGATGTTTTTTAAATAATTTAGGTTTCAGTTAGAGGTTAATGAAAATAAAGATGTAAAATTTATTTTTCCTCATCTAGCTTCACAGATCCCCTGAAATCATGTACATAGTCCACAAGCTAAGACTTCTTGCTTTAATGGACTTTTCTGAGAAGTCTTTCAGATACTGACTTCTATCCTGTTAGGCGTCTATCCCCCCATCATACAAATTCCTCCCCTTTATTTTGACACATTAACTTTGTTCTAATGAAAGACTCTACTAACCTTAGTTGCCTGTTTTGTTTAACTGGCAAAAGCCTCTGAGATGATGCCAGAATTTTAAAATGTTGATCATAATCCACATTTGGGTACACACTTTGCTTTTGTTGGAAGCAACATTTTGTTTTAAGAAAAGCATTTTACCTTCCTTTCCACAAAGAAAGTACTGAGGGGGAAAGAATCCCTGCTCTCTTCCCTGAACCATCTCAGATGTCATACTCTGTGCACCTGAAGGTGAATCAGTTTTATTTAGAGATTGCAGGGAAAGGTTGTGGAAGTTGAAGGATAGTCTCATGTGGATAATCACAACTTTTGTCATTGCTATGCGGAATTTTGATGGGGTTTGCTTAACTTAGCTTTTGATTTGCTGACATAATAAATGGTTCTGACACTTTCTTCAGTCAACATCATGGGCCAAGATACCGGCATCACCCTAGCCTGCAGGATTCAGTAGGTTGTGAACTGAGTTGTGAAATAATATTTCGGAACAAGATTTTTGAAAGGTACTTATTTCTTTTCCTTGACTTTTAAAAAAAATTGCTTGATCCGAAAGATGGCTAAATTCAGTCATCTAAAAACCTTTTAAGTACATTTTAAAATGCATGGGAAAGCTGAATCTATCTTTCTTATCCTGCCTGGTATCACATTGTCTGCCATTTCAACTTTGGAAATGAATTCCTATTGTCCAAGAAGGCGGACATATCAATCCCCATCATTGATACCTTTAGCACATTTATTTTCTGGAGATTTTAAGTGTAAAACTGTGCAGCAGTTAGAGCCAACATGACATTTTAACTAATCGTCCTCAATCAGTGGCAGATTGAGAGAGGAAAATAAATATTTTTTTCAGTAAGCATGCAGCATTTTTAAAAGGCAAGCAATATGGCCCATATGTCAGAACACAGAAACTTAACAAATGCCACAGTGCATCAGATCAGGCCTTTGGGAGACAATGTGATGCAATGGAAGATGTGCTGGTGTCGAAGTAAAAGATGGGTTCAAATCCTGACTCTTCAATTTCTATACCCTAGTGACCTTTTGCACAACATTTAACTTCTCTGTGCCTTAGCCTCCTCATATGTAAAATATAGAGGTTGGACTGGGTGGCTTCTAATATCTTTTCTACCTCTAAATCTATCATTGGGTGACTAGATTAATGTTCCAAATAGTCGAGCAAATATTTCATCTTTGATAGTGCCACCAGGGGATGTTTAGTAGTAGATGTCTAGTAGTTTGCTTCTGTGAAATAAATATAAAAAAGTTGTTGTTCATCCTTCAATGACTCCAGGAGGGTGATATCTTGATTTGTAAATGAATTGGATTTAAGTGAGGCAGAGCTGCATGTCATCAGCCTCAGAGTCATCGGAGTGGTGAGACATAGGTCAAGACAACTGGCCTGGGGTACAATGGGACACCTTGACCTTTAAAAATTAAGGGCTTTCCCAGGTCTCAGTTTGTCTGAGGCAAGGACTATTAACTGATTAAAGGCTAGGTATGAATTAAGACAAAAGATGACCTAGGTTGCCTTCGCAAAAGAATCAATCTGGGAAGGGAAGACCCTTCCTCTTCCTCCTCCACATCAAAAGCAAAATCCCCATAGTTTGTTCACTCTGAACCTACCATGTAGAAGTCTACATAAGACAGTCTAGAGTTCAAGAGCACTAGTCATAGTGCTTTCTTACCTCCTGTTTCTCAGTTCTGTTTCCAGTTCAATCTTGATAGCCCTTATCAAAGGGAGCAGACTTTGTAGAGAAAGTGCCTACCATAGCCACCAGCACTGCCCCTGATGGAAAGCTTAACCAAACAACTCAGCAATTGAGATGTCACCCAGGTCATCGGCCCTATTAACAGCCTAGTCCCTAACGCCATTATCCTTGTAGCAGCCTCTGCAGGAGCTGAAGTTCCCACCTTGTCAGCAGCCATAGCTATTGAAGAATCAGAAAGCAAAGTTCTTGCTATCAAAGTCCTTGGTTCTTTCACATGGTTTGACATCAGAAATTGTTACAGTTTGAACAATAGCATTAATATTAAATATTGTCAAAAAGGAGCATTGGGCCTTTCTACCTGAATTTTGTTTATTTTCTCCCTTTATTAGAGAGTAAGTTCATAGAAAGCCAGGACTATGTTGATTTTCTCTTTCTATACGCAACTGTTAGGGCTGAGATTTTCTATTGCCTTCTTTCTAGACCAAAGTGTAATTATTCTATATTTGGTATTGAGCATGATCATACCTTCTACAACAGTGGTGTTAAACTCAAATTATGTAAGGATCCCTACAGACACATATTGACTTACAAAATCACATATTAACATTTATCTATATTCTATCATGTTTTTATTTATTTTGTTAAATATTTCTCAATTACATTTTAATCTGATTTGGACTTTCCTTAGGAGTGCTAATGAACAGGCTATTTTCAGAGACTAGATACAAATACAGTCTAATTGACCCATCTATTGATTTACTGTTCCCTTTATAAAATGCCTGACTTTAATCTTATTTATTAAGAATGAATAAATAATCTCCCTTTTGAGCTAACAGCAGAGTTGGGCATAAACATTAATGAAATGGTTAACTGGCATAAATTAAGTCCTACTAATTATTAGAACTAATCTCCCCCAAAACAATCACAGTAGTTCTTGATCATGGAGTGGCAAGAAGGATTTTTAAAGATCAATTAATCAGAAAATGTTTTAAGTACCTATTATATTCAAGAAACTGTTCAAAGCACTGAAGGTACAAAGACAAAAAAGAAATGTTCCCTTCCTTCAAGAATGCTATATCCTACAGGGACAGATACCATGTATGCATAGAAAAATATGCAAAGTATATAAAAATGTAAATGTAAAATCTTTTTACTTGGGGGATGAGCTAACACATGTGGATATCAGGTCAAGGAGGCATGGCATGGTTGTGATCAACACCAAATGGAATGAGTAACATCTCATTTTTAAATAGTATTTTATTTTGCTTTTCCACAATTGTACGTCAAGATAATGTTTAGCATTCACTTTTACAAAATTTTGAGTTCCAATTTTTTCTCCCACCCTTCCTTCCCCCTCCCTTCCTCTCCCCTCTTTCTAAAATGGTAGGCAATATGATATGCATGTGCTATCAAAGTAAAACATATTTCTGTATTAGTCATAGTTGTGAAAGAAGTAGATTAAAAGGAAAAAAACATGAAAAGAAATAAAGTGAAAAAAGTATGCTTCAATCTGAATTCTAATCTGCATTCTTTGTCTGGAAGTGAACAGCATTTTCCTTCATGAATCCTTTGTACTTGTTTTGAATCATTGTATTGCTGAGGAGAGCTGAGTGAGTCATAATAGATCACATAACGTTGCTGATTCCACGTACTATGTTTTCCTGGTTCTGCTCATTTCACTTTGCATCAATTTGTACAAGTGTTTCCAGCGTTTTCTGAAATCTACCTGTTCATCATTTTTATTGCACAATAATATTCTATTATATTCTATTACATTCATATTCCATTTAGCCATTCCCCAATTGATGCAGTCTAACTGGCCCATTTATTGATTTACTGTTCCATATATAAAATGCCTGATTTTTATTTACCTTATTTATTAGGAATGGATAAATAATTTCCCTTTTGAAGTAAAAATGTAGTTGAGCATATACATTAATGAAATGGTTAACTGGCATAGATTAAGTCCTACTAATTATTAGGACTAAACTCCCCAATAACAATCATAGTTGTTCTTTGTCATGTGGTTGTAAGAACAATTTTTTATAGATCAATTAATTTCCACTTTCTCAGTTTCTAATATTTTGCCACCACAAAAAGACTATTATAAATATTTTTGCACGTGTAAGTCCTTATCCCTTTTTAATGATCTCTTTGGGATACAGACCTAGTACTGGTGTTGTTGGACCAAATATACTGTTTTATAGCCCTTTTGTGCATAGTTCCAAATTGCTTTCCAGAATGGTTGGATCAATTCACAACTCCACCAATAGTGCGTTAGTGTCCCAGTTTTCTCAGATCCTCTTCCAACATTTATCATTTTCCTTTTTTGTCTTATTAGCCAATCTGATAGGTTTGAGATAGTACCTCAGAATTATTTCAAGTTGCATTTCTCTAATCAAAAGTGATTTAGAGCACTTCTTCATTTGTCTTTAGATAACTTTGATTTCTTCTGAAAACTACCTGTTTATATCCTTTGATCATTTCTCAATTGGAGAATGGCTTATATTCTTATAAATTTGACTCAATTCTCTATATATTTGAGAAAGGAGACTTTTATCAGAGATACTTGCTGTAAAGATTGTTTCCCAACTTTCTCCTTTCCTTCTAATCTTGCATTGGTTTTGGTTGTACAAAAACTTTTTAAGTTAATATAATCAAAAATATCTATTTTACATTTTGTAATGCTCTCTTACTCTTGTATGGTCATGAATTCTTCCCTTCTCCATTGATCTGACAGGTATACTATTCCTTGCCCTTCTAATTTGGTTATGGTGCTACCCTTTATGTCTAAATCATATACCCATTTTGGCATTATCTTGGTATATGGTATGAGATGTTGGTCTATACCTAGTTTTTGCCTTATTGTTTTACAGTTTTCCCAGCAGTTTTTGTGAAACAGTGGGAGTAACATTTTTTAAAATAACCAAGTTGGATTTAAAATTCAGCCTTTCCATTTGCCCACTCTTCACTCCTCAACTCCCACCAATAAAATCTAATGAAGTGACATCTCCTATAGTCCCCCCTCAAAGAAGGAAGAAGGCATATAGATTCATGAGGCTTGAGTAGAATAGTGATGGGACTAAATCTTTTTGTATTAGAAGTACAAAGTCATAAAATAAATAAGCATCATAAGTTTGTGTGAGGGAGCATGGGGATGGGAGTCATATATACCTTTATGATTTCTTGGGAGCTTTGAAGTTCATAAAACAGAAGTTTTAGATGTGAACACCTAATGTCAAATATTTGCAGTTGTATGCCAGAAAATGTTTAACAGTCATCTCTCTGAGAAACAAGACAAACTTTCTAGTTTAATCTGCATTATTAATGTTTTCTCATCACTTTATTAAGATTATGTCAGCAGATTAATAAATTAAACCCTGATTTTTAGTGTTTTTTTATTTTTAGGGTATAAATGCTCAGTCTGAAATTTAACAATCTGCTCTCTGATCTGGTATGAACTGAATCTAGCACATTCATGGATATTTATGATTACCTTGGAAATGATTCCCTTTTGTCATATGCTTACTCATGGGAAAATTCCTGCTGTGCTTAATAGATGTTTATTTTTAAGGTTAATGTTTCCAGATAAGAAAATGAATTCTGTGAGTCAGGTTACTTCCTGCATTCTGCATCCTGTGTTCCTTTGTCAAAGCTAAATACTTCCCATGCAAATGCCCGTTGCATTAATCTTTGAAACCAGATTCAGATCTATCAGTATTTAAACTCCTTTGGGACAGAGGTGGGGCTGTTATTTTAAGGGGGGGAGGGGGCAGAACAGTATTTCCTTTTTTCTCTCTCAGGTTGGTTCCTGATTCAGGCAGTTATAATTTTAGATTCTGTAAAATTTTCTCCAAAAACATGCAGAACTGAAGTCAAATATTTTGACTCAATCACTCATTGTCTGTAAAATAGCATCATTTTATTTTTACTGAAATTTCAACACACAAAGGTAATATCTTGAACAGCCCCTGAATGCTGAAAATATACCAGTTTGGAGGCATGTGTGTGTATATATTTTATATACATAAAATATGCATTGTCATAGTGATTCATTTACCCCAAATTTTGAAATTTATAAAGTTCTTGCAACTTTATGAGATAGGCAACAAATTATTATTTCCATTTTACAGATGAAGAAGAGTCTGAGGTGTGTGTATGTGTGTGTGTGTGCGTGTGTAAGATCTGAAAAGAAGCCTTACTGAAACTATACTTATAAGTCATTAAAAATATCATATTTTACCCCCAGTACAGGAGCCTTTTCTTTTTCTTGACAAAAATTTGATATCTTTTCCTTTTCTGTCATCCTAATTTCCAAAAATATTCCTCCTTCTCCATTTTTCTCTCTCCACAGAGTGATTCCTTTTAACAAACAACCTGAAAAGGGAGAGGAAAAAAAAGCAATTCAGCAAATATAATCAGCATATCAAAACATTTTGACAGCATGTTCAATCCTCTATCCTCCTAGTGCATCTTTGCAAAGAAGGGAGACATTCTCTTTTTTCAGTATTACTTGGTCGTTATTATATGGCATTAATTTTTTCCTGTTCTTTCCATTTACCTTATTGTTGTCATGTATTTTATATTTCTGGTTCTCTTTCCTTGAATCTGAATCAGTTCATGTAACTCTCCCAATGCTTCTCCGTAACCTTCATATTTATTGTTTCTTATGGCACATTAATATTCCATTATAGTCATGCAACATAAATCATGTACTCATTTCCCTGTCCCCCCAAATATTCTGAGAAATATTTTCATATGTAGAACCTTTCTGTCACTGATATTCTTGGGTTATAAGCTTAGCAGCTAGATATTTCTTACTTTCTTAACATAGTTCCTAGACCATGCCTGTATAAATAGTGAACAGATTTCAAGTAAAGAAAATGTGTTTATTTCAACTATCTTAAAGGGCAATGTGAATGTCTGCATTTTATATTAGGACATAAAGAAGATGCAGCATAACATGAGTGTCTCATCAGTGCCATAGTCTTGCTTTCTACTGCAGGCAAGCATGGATGGCTATGTTTGTTCAATTTCTTGCTCAGGACTACTTCTTTGGAATCTCTATTGATATTTGCATGAACTAGTCAGTATTAATAAAAAATATACATTGTCATAATAATTCTGATTTGCCCAAAACTTTGAAATTTATAAAGCTTTTACAACCTTATGAGATAGGCAACTATTTATTGTTATTTCCATTTTGCAGGTGAAGAGTCTGAGGTGTAGAGACTTCCCCAATGGCTCTCAGGTACTAAGAGGCAGAGTCACGATTTGAACCTAGATCTTGTCCTCCAGATCCAGTGGTCTGTCCCCTGGATCACATTGTCTTTCATATATTAGTAATGAGGCTTATAAAGGAACTAGATTAATAACTTGGACACAAAGGCTAAGATTGGTAAATGCTTGTATCTAGGATCACATTACTCACAAACCGAAGGTGCTTAACCTATACTGCCTATCAATTGTGAAAGACCACAGTCTAACAACTTCTTACTAGTTTCGTGTAAGATAAGAGGTAAAGTTGTGGTCCCAACAGAAGTGACCTTAGCATTGCAAAGCAATGGACAAATAATGACGAGCTCACCAACTTTTTTGAACTCTCATCAAATTTATTGTTCCTGGGTCCCATCTTTTTTTACTCACATGATGTTGAACTAGCTGCAACTCACAGTGTCTAGATAACAGTTTTCATCCCTGTTGTACAATGGCATCTTGAAAGTGGTAGAAAAGACAATTGTCTGAGAATGCTAAATCACATCGGTGGTTTTTAAAAAAACTCATTTCAAGGCAGATCATGAACGTCTTTATATGGAAGGGTGGAAGGTGGTGAACTGACTTGAGGCAAGGGCCCTGGGTTCAGATCTTCCCTTTAATACTTAATACCTGCAATCATTTAACCTTCTCTGCTCCTCCATCTTCTCATCTGTAAAATGAAGGTGCTGGACTAGATGACTATTGAACCTTGTATCTATTATAATCCCAATGTCTGTGAGTAATTAAAAGTGTAAAATAGCGCAAAGACCACCAGCTCTGGAGCCAAAGGACCTGGGTTCAAATCCTTCAATTGCCTATGTTGCTTTTGGCCACTTTCTTCCCCTCAACTTGCTTTCAGTTTCTTTGTCTCAAAAGTAGAGGGGTTGCCCTAGTTGACCTTTAGGAACCTTTCAATTCTAAATCTGTGACCCTCTGAAATGGTTGGAATCTTTCCAGTATCAGAGGGCAGGGGGACAGCTAAACACAGAGTAGCAATAATTACCATATGATCCAGTCTGTGTCTTTAAAAGATCATATACACACACGCACACACGCTTAAATTATCTTCTAGGTAATTTCTTGGCTTCCATGTATTTCTAAGAAGTAGAAAAATCAGAAATCCCATTAATGGTAGGCAGTATGTTCCCCAGACCTTGGAGTGTAGGAACAATGAAAAAGACCAGTCACTGGGACTGTTTGCCAGTGAGATTCCCTTCTGTGCTGGTTTCACGCATCTGATGAGCTATAGTTAAGCTTTTAACTTAATTGTTCTCAGGAGGGTTATGTTTTGATATGAGAGCTTGATTTTCTTAAGTCTAATTACAGTATAAAGACAACACATATACTCTTTCTTTGTAGGAAGGGTGTGGTATTACTGCATGAGATGAGAAAGGGAGGAAACACTTTAGAGCTATTTATATCTGGACAAGATCAAGTTAGGTTATTGTTATTATTTAGTGTAACAAAACCAGAGAGTAACTTTTTAGCTTCTACCTTTTTTTATCAGGCATATACAATACAGAAAAAACATTATTTTTGCTGTTGCTGTTAATAACAATATCACTATAGTTTAAAATTACACTAAAAACTTTTGGAACAATCTGTACATTAAAACTGTGGTACAATTCTACTTCTTAATTTTTGTACAATTACGTTCTGATTAATGTAAATAATGAGTCTCCTGAAATGGTTGCATTATTAGAACTGGTACTATTCAAAGTTACAATTATGTAAAATTTGGTAATTGATTGCAATCCAATGGCAATGTGTACTGCAAATTATTCTCACTGATTAGGACCTTGCTGTAGATTTTCCTATTCTCTATATTATTAAACTGTCTAGTAAGGCATTTAGGTGGGACAATGGACAGAGCACCATACCTGGAGTCAAGAATCAATCAGTTGTCAATCAATATGTATTTATTAAGCACCTACTATGTGTCAAGCACTGTGATACGAAAGCCTCAATTTTCATTTGGTCTCAGATACTTACTAGTTATGTGACCCTGGGCAAGTCATTTAACTTCTGCCGTAAGTGTAAAATAGAGATAATGGTAAACACCTACCTTGCAAGATTGTTGTGAGGATAAAATGAAATTACGTTTAAAAAGACCTTAGGACAATGTTCACAATGAACAATTTCCCATTCTTTAGGAAATAGAATGGAAAGTAAGGTATATACAACTGCCTTTCTTTTAGATCCTTTGCATAATTTCTAGATGATATTCTATCATCTAGATAGGTTTAGCAGAGCAACTTTCCGTTAAGTCATTTGTCTAAGCTAGTTCAGCATGTCTGTGTTCTTTATTGAATAGATTGCATTGGCTCATGTAGTGGGTAAGGAACCTATCTTCAAATCAAGAAGACTCTAGTTCAGATTCTGCTTTGGATACTTACTGACCCTACACCATTCAGTGCCTCCAGTATCTCCAGCTCTTAGAACAGCGCCTGGAACATTGAAGGCACTTAAGAAAACTTACTGACTAGCTGAAATAATCACCAAGCGTCATTCAAATCAGTAAATATTTTTCAAGTGCCACCTATGTGGCAGGCACTGTACTGAGCAATGGGGATTCAAATAATAAAAAAGGGAGACAGTCCCTGTATGAGAATGTCTGACGTATTTTGGACATTGTCTTGGGGAACTCCATGAAGTTTGCCCTGTCATCTTCCTGTTTCTATGTGTTATTTGTGGGACAATTCAGCTCACTTTTGTCTCATGAAATTTTCTCCATCATGTTCTATGCTGGTAGCTGGGGCAGACTTTCATCTTAAGTCCAATTGGAAGGAATAACCCTGTCCTTTCTCCTTGCTGTTTGCTTCTAGCTTTTCCTGAGAGATGTACAAGTAATTGTAGCTCCTAAGCAACTCTGCTCTTTAGGCAGCACACAATTCAGCAAAGCAGTATGAGGGAAATGAATAGCAAGCCAAAACTAGAACATTTTTGGAGAGATTTGTTTTAGCCGTCTGATAACATTCCCATCAAGCTAAAGTCTCAAGAGAGGTGGAGAAATACAGCATTGAGTATGAAGTTGACTCTTGGACATTTCGAAAATTTAGCATTTAGTTCAATGAACCACTTTTAAAATACCTACTGCACTTGATAGCAATCAATCAGTGAATATTTATTAAGCACCCACTATGTGCCAAGCACTGTATTAAAAAGTAATGGAGATACCAAAAAAAGCAAATTCATTTGCATGAAATTAGTGTGTGTGTGTGTGTGTGTGTGTGTGTGTGTGTGTGTGTGTTTTCTTTCTGATGGTATACATAAAAAGAGGCAAAAGACAGGCCCTACTCTCAAGGAGCTTATAGTCTAATGGGGGAGACAACATGCTAACATGTCTACAAAGCAAGCTATATTCAGCATAAATACAACATACTTAACAGAAGGAAGGCACTGGAATTAAGAAGGATTGGGGAAGCCTTCCGGTAGAAGGTGGGGTTTTAGTTGAGGCTTAAAGGAAGTCGAGGAGGTCAGTAATCAGAGTGAGAAGTACTGGAAAGGTAACAGAAGGTGAGGTTCTCTTTTTCTGTATCAAATTTATTTTATTCTTCATAGGTCCTCCTTTGTTTTGATTCAGTCATTAGGGCTGCTTTCATGTGAAGGAGCATCCTTCTCTAAGTCTTGCCTTTTCTCCCAGAGGCTGATGGTGTACTGTGGAGCATCCAACATAGAGAATCAGTTTGTACATGGTTGGACAGTGGTGATTTTGTAACAGCTTGGGCTCTTGATTTCCATGGAGTAGGAATTTAGACTCTGTCTCAGATTTTTTTGTCTTTCCACTTCTCCTTGGAAGATATGGGTGCAGAAAGTCTTTCATGAGAATCATGTTGGTATGAGGAAGTCTTGTCTACCAGAAAAATAAGGAGGGTTAGGTTCTGAAGGGTTTTGAAAGCCAAACAATACTTTGCATTTTCTTTTGGATGGTGTCAGGAGAGAGAATCCTAAGCCTACACTTGTTTTTATTTTTAAAAGTTTTAGGGTTTCCTTTTTTCTGATACTTCAGTGATTTGAATTTCAACCTACCCATTCTCTCCAAATTCAAAATGTCTTTCATAACAAGAAAAACATTTAATCCAAACCAGCCAAAATAATTACTATGTCTAAAGGGCATATGCCAAGTTCCACATCCAGAGTCCTCTACTGTATTTCTGAGAAGAGGTAAATGTGTTTTTCATTTAGTTCTCTGGTACCAAGATTGTTTTCTACAGTTAATTAGAATTCATCTGCTAGACCCACAGTTACTGAAATTTATGTCAGAAAGAGGTCAGAAGACTGAGTCAGAATAGGGAGTTTATCTATTAGTCAGGGAAGACCTTAATTTCAATAGCCTGACCCTTAATATTCTTCCAAAATTTTCTTCCTTCACACATTGCTCCTTGTTAGGTTCTGCTCCCCTCTTTCTACCTCTCTTTCTGTCTAATCGAAGAATTGAATGGTTAAGTGTGATCAGAGAGAGAAGGACCTGTTTAAAGAGGGAGTTTGACAAGTCATGAAGTTCTCCCAGAAAGTAGAAAGATTAAAAAAAATGTGTTTTAGGTTAGCTAGAAAATATAACTATATGAGTAAAGGTAAGGAAGGAGAAGAGAAAGGTAAACTCTTTCCTTTGGTCAGTAAGATTCATGTATATACTAATCAAATCAACTCAATATTAATCAATGAGCATTTATTTCTTAAGCACTTTCTCTGTGCCAGGCTCTAATATTCCCTGACCTCAAGAAACATGCAGTCTTATATGGGATATAACATGCAAGTAAGTGTATGTATGCAAACATATATTGGGTAAGGGACAATTTTTGAGGGAAGGCACTAGTATTGAGGGAGACTGGGAAATGCTTCTTATAGAAAGAGGTATTTTAGTTGCCTTGTCTCTTTTATGCCTTCCTTCTCCAGTAGAATTTCATGGCTGGCCCAATTTTGATTTTCGAACTGGTCTATCCCTCTCTGGCCACACTACTCAACTCTATTCAACAATCCATGGCTCAGCCCTTTTCTGTGCTTAGCATTGTGATGAACATCATGGAGTACATGAAAGAAACAGAAGATGGGGTTCCCAATATTTACAATTCTGTAGTGTAGTTGGGGAGAGAAGGCACAAATCATTGCAAGGCTGAAATTTTATATACATACATACATATATATATATATATATATATATGTATATATGTTAGCATGTTCTGATGTAACTCACCTTTCATATTCTCATTGCCCTAACCTCCAACTGTAATGCTCAAATTTGCCATTGAACAGCTATCCCTTACTCCTATAAGCCCCTAAATTTAATTATAACTTTCACTGGAATCTCCTCATGTATATTATATTAAGGTATCAGAAATCTGTTCATTTCACATTTGATCAGAATACAGGATAGACTAAGTCCACTTAATTAACTCTAAGCCCACAGATGTGTATGGTTAATCCTTTCCATGCAACGATTGAGAAATATATTCCACTGAAATCAGATTTCAATGGTCTGCTTTGTATCAAAGGAACTTTACAGATAACCTCCTTCATTCATGCTATATGTTAGCCCAGTGGAATGGCAATCTGCCATTTCATGTATCATATTTTTACATTTCCATGCTTGCCCACCATTATTTTCTTTTTAATATTCCCTTACTTCCACCAATCTTTGCCTACAGGAATCACGTTTATTTTTGGAGCCTCAACTCATATGTTACCTAAGATTTCATCATAATTGGAATTTCACCCCTTTCTAAGGTTCCCCAAACACCTATCTTGTACATTTGCTGTAACAATAATGGCATTCTATCTTATACTTGAAAACTACTTTGCTGATTTTTAAATTGATTTTTTAATGAACAAAAGTCTATTTTCTCCTCCTCTGACTTTTGCCCTCCACTGGGAAAAAAAGAAAAAAAACACACACTTTCAACAGATATGCATTGACAGTCAAACCAAACAAATTCCTACTTTGACCGTGCCCCTAAAATATATGTGTCTTCCCATATCCTGAGTCTGTCATCTCTTTGACAACCAGTGGATGGCAGTGATCCTCAGGATCATGCTTAGTTATTGTGTTGATCAGAGTTCTTAAGTCTTCAAAGTTGTTTGTTTTTACAGTTTTGTTATTGTATAAATTATTTTCTTGGTTCTACTTACCTTACTCTGTATCAGTTTATGCAAATCTTCCCAAGTTTTAATGAAACTGTCCCTTTCATCATCAATATATATTTCTCATGTGTCATCATTTGTTTTACAATTCATCAATTGATGGGCAGCAACCTCCTTAGTTTCTAGTTCTTTGTAACTACAAAAAAGATCCATTGTAAATATTAATTTACTTGTAGGTCCTTTAAGTCTTTCTTTGATCTCTTTGAGGTCTGTATTTGTTGGTGCACATAACTTATCTTTTATACTAGATTGGACATTCCTTTGGGGGAATCATGCCTTCATAATCAGGACTTGGGTAAGCAAAGTAGACAGCTTTCTAGAACATACTATATATTTGGGGAACAGGGGGAAATAAAATGCTTATCAATACTACTTTCTATAAAAGTGATCTTTTTTGGTTCAGATACTCAAATTGATTTGCAATTCTATCAGTTTGCAAGTTTCCTCTGATACTGATAACTCCCTTCCATAGTTGCCCATCCTGTATATTTCTTACCTATGTATCACCTATAAATTTGGCACAGGAGATGAACCCAAGATGCCTTCACTTATTTCTCAGGTGGATACAGGTGGAACATGTTGTCTTTCTTTTCTACAAATCTATTTATTTATTTTTAATTTGCAAGATTTACTTCTATAAGTTTTAAATTTTCTTTGCCTCTCTCTGTTCCTTCCTACCTTACCCCCTCCCCAAGAGAGAGTGCAATCCAGTATAGGCTCTACATATTCATTCTTATTAAACATACTTTCACATTAATCATGCTGTATAGAAAAATTAGAATGTATGGGAGGAACCAAGAGAAAGAAAAAGCAAAACCATACAAGAGCAAATAGTATGCTTCTATCTGCATTCAGACTCCATTTGTTTTTGTCTAGATGTGAACGGCATTTTCCATCATGAGTCTTTTGGAATTCTCAGTCTTGCTGAGAAGAGCTAAGTCTATCAAAGTCAGTTTTGGTACAATGTGGCTATTACTGTATATGATGTTCTCCTGGCTCTGCTCACTTCACTCAGCATCAGTTCATATAAGTTTTTCCAGGTTTTTCTGAAATCGGCCTGCTCATCATTTCTTCATCATTTCTTATAGCGCAATAGTACTCCATTACGTTCATATACCAAAATTTGTTCAGTCATTCCCCAATTGGTGGGCATCCCTTTGCTACAACCATTTTTGTATATGTGGGTCCTTTTCCCATTTTCATAATCACTTTGGGATGCAGCCCTGGAAGTGGTATTGCTGGATCAAAGGGTATGCACATTTTTATAGCTCTTTGGGCATCGTTTCAAATTGCTCTCCAGAATGGTTAGATCTGCTTGCAGCTAGAAGTAACAGTTTTCAAACCTTACCTAGGGCGCACAGGGGAGTTTTCCTAGACTCACTTGCCTTGTTCATTATTATCGCACAGTCTCTTGTATATAGTAAAGCATTTGTGGAACCGAAGGGAATTAAAGACGATTTCTATATTACTGTTGACAGAATCAGAGAGAGGTTTAAAATTGTATTTTTTCTATACTGATAAACTCTGAGTATAGATTGAAAGATTTTTTAACTTCATTTCTCTTGCTTTTCTTTTTGCAACATGGTTAATGTGGAAATATTTTGCATGAGTTCATATGAATAATGGGTGTCATTTCTTGCGAAGGGAGTGTAAGAATTTGGAACTGCAAATAAAACATAGAAATTTATTTAAAAACTTTTCCTTGCAGTCTGTGCATGCATTTTGAATTTCGTCTTCCAGACTGAACCATTTGCAAAGTAGGCAGGTAATTTGAAGTTGAAGATAGGTTAAATTAAGCAAGCAAACAAACAACTGCATAAGTTTAGCTAAACGAACCAAGCTAGACTTTATTTAAGCAAATAAAACTCCACAAAGAAGCATCATTACTGTACACATGCAGACAGATGTGCAACAGCTAAATACTTTAAACACTCTGTTATTTTAAACATTGTTATAAAAATTGGCTTTAAAAAATTTTTTAAAACAAATCTTCCAAGATTTCAAGGTGGAACAAGTTAAAAATTAAGGGAGAATAGGAATGTAGAAAATAAATTGAAGGGTGTCATGAAGTTTTTAATGTCACAGTAAATAGTTTGTAATAGGAAGCTTTGTGATCCTTGAGGGGAGGGGAGGTAAACCATGTAGATTAGGTGTAATTTTATAATGAACATTTTTTACTGAATATTTCTGTAATGAACAGCATTTTATGAGAAAAGAATACTGGATACAGAGTAAGAGGACCTGGGTTCAGTTCCGGTAACTGACACTTGCTACCTGTGTGATATTGGGCAAGTCACTTAGACCTATATGTGTCCCATTTTCCTTCTCTGTAAATAGGAGGAGTGGACTAGGGACCCTCTGAGGTTTCTTACAATTTTAAATTTATGTTCTTTTAAAAATATTTATTGTTTAGTTTTCAACTTCACTTTTACAAGATTTTGAGGTCTAAATTCCCCCCTCTCCTTCCTCTCCTCCCTCTCCAAGACAGTATGCAGTGTGATGTAGGCTACACATGCATGATCATATTAAATAAATTTCCACATTAGTCATGCTGTGAAAGAAGGATCAAAACAAAAGGGAAAAACCATGAGAAAGAAAAAATAAAAGCAACAGAAAAGGAGAAAGTAGTAAGCATTTATCTGCATTCAGACGTCATAGTTCTTTCTCTAGATGTGGATAGCATTTTCTATCGTAAATCTTTTAAAATTGTCTTAGGTCATTGCATTGATCAGAAGAACTAAGTTTAACAAAACTGGTTGTCTCACAATGTTGCTGCTATGTACAATATTCTCCTGGTGCTGCTCGCTTCACTCAGCATTCGTTCATACGAACCTTTCCAGATTTTTCTGAAATATACCTGTACCATTTCTTGTAGAACAGTAGTATTCCATTACATTCATATACCACAACTTGATAAGCCATTCTCCAAATGATGGGCATCCCTTCAATGTCCAATATTTTTCTACTGCAAAAAAGCTTCTATAAATATATTTGTACATGTGATTCCTTTTCCTATTTTTATGATCTCTTTGGAATATAGACCTAGTAGTGATATTGCTGGATCAAAGGCTATGCACAGTTTTATAGCCCTTTGGGCATGGTTCCAAATTGTTCTCCAGAATGGTTGCATCAATTCACAACTCCACCAACCATATATTGGTGTTCCAATTTTCCCTACATCTTCTCTAACATTTATCATTTTACTTTTCTGTCACATTAACCAGTCTGATAGGTGTGAGGCTGTTTAATTTGTTTCAGAGTTGTTTTAATTTGCATTTTAGAACATTTTTTCATATGACTCTGGATAGTTTTAATTTCTTCCTCTGAAAACTTCCTGTTCGTTTCCTTTGATCATTTATCAATTGGGAAATGACTTGTATTCTTATAAATTTGACTCATTTTTCTATATATTTTAGAAATGAGGCCTTTATCAGAGACACTGGCTGTAAAAACATGTTTTCCAGTTTTCTTCTTCCTTTCTAATCTTGCTTACAATGACTTTGTCTGGGCAAAACCTTTTAAATTTAATGGAATCTAAATTATTCATTTTGCATTTCCTAATGTTCTCTCTCTCTCTTGTTTGGTCATATATTCTTCCCTTCTTTATAGATATGACAGGTAAACTATTCTTTGATTTTTCTAATTTGCTTATAGTTTCACCCTTTGTGTCTAAATTGTGAACCCATTTTGACCTTATCTTGGTATGTAGTATAGGTCTATGCCTAGTTTCTTCCAGTTTTCCCTGCAATTTTTGTCCAATAGTGAGCTCTTATCCCAGAAGTCGGAGTCTTTGGGTTTATCAACCAGTAGGTTACCATAGTCATTGACTATTTTGTTTTGTGTACCTAACTTAATCTACTGATCTACGACTGTCTTAGCTAGTGCCAAGTAGTTTTGATAATGGCTATTTAATAGTGCAGTTTTAGATCTGATGTGACTAGATCACCTTCCCTTGCATTTCTTTTCATTAATTCCCTTGAATTTCTGTAACTGTATTCTTCCAAATGAATTTTGTTATTATTTTTTCTAGTTCTGTAAAATAACATTTCTTAGTTTGATTGGCATGGCACCATATAATAAAATTAATTTAAATATAATGGTTATGTTTATCATATTAGCTTGGCCTACCCATGAGCTACTGATATTTTTTCAATTATTTAGATGTGACTTTATTAGTGTGAAAAGAGTTTTGTAATTGTGTTCATATAGTTCCTGACTTTGTCTTGGCAGGTAGACTCCTGAATATTTTATATTGTCTATGTTTACTTTAAAAAAAAATCTCTCTACCTCTTGCTACTGGGCTTTGTTTTACTATATAGAAATGTCAATGATTAAATTTATGTTCTTATAGTCTTTTTCTTTCATAAGACTTTGAACATTGGGTTGGCTGGTTGTTGTCCAAAACAAACAAAGAGGACCAAAAATGACATCACTGTGTTGGAGTCAAGGTAGAGTGTGTCCAACTGTGGCTGATCAGACCAATATGAACTTGGAAGACTTTACTACAGATCAAGCACAAATCGTCTACTTGAATATTTGGAGTGGAGATGATTCTAAGTTTGTGCATCTCATGTGTTTTTTGAACTACCGGAATTCTGCTTTGCTCACTGAACACAGTGCTTTTTTTGATGTGGACGTAGTCAAGCACATTATACCTTGACTCTAACAGTGATGTCATTTTGGTCCTCTTTGAGAACAAAAGACAACAGCTAACTACCCTAGAATGTTTGAAGTCTTATGAAAGAGAAATACCATAGGAGCATAAATTTACAGTTATAAGGAACCTCAGAAGGTATCTAGTCAATTCCTCACTGAACCAATATGAACTGCTCAAATGACTGCTGCATGACATTAAGAATTCTGCAAAGGTAAAGGATCCAGTCAAAGAGCAAGATACAACAGTGAATTTTAATGTAACAAGGTACAAAAAATGTATATGGTTTCAGATTTTTGCATTGCAACTAACCTTTGAAAAACTATGACTTGTTGAATTTTGGTGTAGTATTTAAAAATGTCAACAATTATTTGGGAAGGCTATTAAAATACTCTTCCCTTTCTCAACTACATGTCTGTGGCAGACTGAATTTTCTTGATACACTTCAACCAAAATGTGTTGTCTTCTTTTAGGTTCAAATATTAAAGGGATTTGAAAGAATCTGAAACAATGCCCCTCTTCTCACGGATTTTTTTTGTTTTGGAAAATTAGTTATTTGTTGTAAAATATGTTATTTTGGCTAGCATACAATTGATTTATTACTGTTTTGTAATGAATTAAAAAACAAATATTTTTAAAATTGTTAAGCCTTAATTTTTAATAGAGCAAATATTCATAAATATAACTCACATAAGCAAAAACTCTTTGGAGTCCTCAATAATTCTTAAGAATATAAAGGAGATCTGAGACAAAGTTTGAGAACCACTACATTATGAATAATGCCTCTCTTCTATTAACAAATATCATTCATAATAGTATAATTTTGAAATTTGAGAACCTCTAGATCAAACTTTAAGTATTAGAGATGAGAAATCTAATCTCTAATCTTATTAGGGAAATAATTTTCCTATGCTAGAAATCCATTTCTGTACAAAGTCATTTCTTGAATAAAGCTGAAATAGGTGAAACTTGTTTTGGAAATTCTTTCATCCTCTTTTTAGGAACTCATAAATTAAGTATTACTCTACCTTCTTCAAGAGACCTTTCCTGATTCCCCCAATCTTAGTTTCTATCCACCTCAGAAATAATCTTGTATTTATCTTTTGATATATCATATTGTTTTCTTGTCCATGCATATGTAGAATCCCCTCAACAGAAAGCAAACTCCTTGAGGGCAGGCTATCCCTAGTGTTTAGTACCTGGCACATAGAAACCAATTAAAACATGTTTGTTGATTGACTTTCTTTTGCCTTCCCTCCTTACCATCTCTTCTACCCTTCTGTCTTTCCTTATGTTTCTACATTTCCTCTAACTACCCATGACACTCTCTTCTTGTGTGTTCCCCTGTCCTTTTCCTCTCAGTCACAAAAATTTATGTTATATTCATTCACATAATAAATTCATTTAGCAATTATCAATAGATTTTCTTGTTAATTTTTTTAAAATGAGGTTATGAGCCTCATATATCAAAGTGATTTCTCATAAAAAGTAATATACTTAGATGCATACATTATATATTTTAAAAAATTAAATCAAATTTTTTCATAAAACAGAAATCTTAGTTTCCTCTCCTTCTCATCCCTTGGGAAAAAGAAAACAAAACTTATAACAAGTATGCGTAGTGAAGCAAAACTGATTTTCTCATTGGCCATGTTAAAAAAAAAATGTTTGTGTGTCTGTCTACATTCAGAGTCTATCACCTCTCCTTCAGGGGGTGGGAAGCATGTTTCATCACGAGGCTTCTGGAACTGTGGTTTGTTATTGTGTTGATTACCATTCTTAAGGAATATATTCTATCTTGGGAGATATTAAAAGATCTACCTGACCTTAGATAGTAGATAGATAAAGATTTTTAGAAATTATATGACCAAATATCACCAGAAAAACCTCTACAGACATGCATCATTGCACAATCATTTGGGCATACTTATATTCATAGGGACATGTATATATATATATGCACATATGTTTGTATATAGGCATGTACCCACAAAAACACATTTCTCTCTTCTAACCTGCTTAAGTTCTTGATAGCTCTATTACAATTTACATTCTACCTTCTATTGTAATGTTGCTGTGTACAATATTAGACTGAAAGGATCCCAGAATCAAAATTGTTCTGTCTAAGAAGGAACCTTTATATATCATGTGGTTTAACTCCATCATTTTACAGGTGAGAAAAATGAAGCTCGGAGAGGTAAAGTGATTTCTACTCATCCTAATATCTATTCTAGTTCCTGGAAATGCTGGGAAAAATAGTAGGACTTTGAAGAAATGAATTATTTAACTGAGAGTATACTCTTTTTGGATAACATGCTTCATATCCAAAGAATTCAAAATCAAAACTCTGTTAATTGCCAACCATGTGCAGAGAGTTTATAAGTGTCTGTATTGGATTATAAACTCATATGATATAGTGGAATGGACAGTGGAATTGGAGATCAAATATCACTTCAAAAACTTATTAGCTGTAGTTTTCTGTGTCTCAATTTCCCCATATGTTAAAATGAAGGGGTTGGACTCACTGGCTCTCCAGTAGACGATCACATTCCAGGTGATGGATCAATCTAATAAGGAGGATTCTTTGAATTCCCAGGGAATAACTTCTTCTTGCCATATAATCTGAAAAATTTCAGTCAGCTTTTGTATGAGCAGTAGACCTCTAGCTTGTAAATCTCAGATCTGTGATATTTCACTATAGATACTCATATGCCCTGGAGTGGAAAAAAATTATTGGCAGGAATGTCTAAAGGGCAGGGTGGTTAGGTGCCACAGAGAATAGAGTGCTGGACTTGAAGTCAGGAAGACCTGAGGACCTGAGTTCAAATCTGACCGCTGACACTTAACTAGCTGTGTGACCCTGGGCAAGTGACTTAACCCTGTTTGCCTCAATTACTTCATCTATAAAAAAACCTGGAGAATAAAATGTAAACCATTTTAATATCTTTGCCAAGAAAACCCTAAATGGAGTCATGTCTTAGACAAGGCTTAAAAGACTGAACAGGACATCATCTAAAGGTTAGAAATAGAAGATTATATTTGGTGAAATGTTAATGGAATAGTAAAATAATAACTCATGAATCATTAAATGAGAAACTAATTTTCTAAAATGGCATGATTTATTATTTCATTCAGTCAACAAAACTTTATTAAGTAGCTATTATATCCAAGGCCCTGGGAGAGATCAAGAAGTTATATTATACCAAGGACCTTAGCAATTATATACCAAACTACCAACTGAGTCACAGGGCAAATTGAACTGGTCAAGTACTTGTATAATGAATACATTTTGATTTTAATTTTATTGAGGATTATGTAGTGGTGAAGTAGTTCCTAGAAGTCAGGTGTCCTAACCTCCAGGATAGTGATCTTCACAAAATACTTGAAGTCATTTCAACATGCTTATTGCAAAAACCATATTTTGACCTTAAAAAAACCACAGCCCTATTATAGTATTATAATAGGAGGAACTTCATATGATAAAAATTCTGTGGACAGTCGAGGTTTCTTTCCAACTAATACCTAATAGATTTTTTTCTGGATTCATCTAGCCTAAGGGAATGGAGATATGGGAACAAGTTGCTAAGAGAGTTATATAAGAATATGCCTAGATTACAGCAGGTTTGAATCTCCAATTAATCATTCCAGTTAAAGCACTGAGGCACTGTGAAGCTGTCACTTTAAAATACACTCTTTCCCACTTCAGTTTTCCTCCTCGCCTCTCACAAGAGCATTTTGACAGGAGTGGGTCTATTTTAAAGTAACAAACTTAAATTTTTAACAAAGCCACAGTGTTCTTTGGGAAATTGTTAATTTGAAAACTGACATTCATCTTGAAAAACTCTGACTGTGCTAAAGTACTTCACAACAAATTCTTCCAAAACAAAAATTGGAAGAACCTTCAAGGAACATTGAAATGAGAGTTTCTATTTGAGGTAAATTGAGTGCCAACTGGTAGAACAAATTATATTCCATTGCCTTCTTGTTGATAAGGAAAGAACAATGTTGCTGGTCACAACAGGAATTTTGAGAGAAATAAGCTGGTTAATTACCTTGTTTTATGTCATGTTTATTGTAATCCTTTGAAAATCAAAATGAGGGCAGAAGAGAGATTGGGGGGATGAGTTCGTTAGATGTTGTTCCATTGGATGGAAAGCACCTGAATATTGAATCAATAAAGTTTCACATAAATAGGGTTCAGTGGTAGATGCAAGTTTAAGACTTGAAGGAGGTGGTAGAGGTGAGACACGTAGGAATTCCAGAGGTGAATTGAGGAGATTTTGTCTTCACCAGTTCAGCTGGAGTTTTATAGACATGGTGGCCATAGAGGAATAGGTGTGGTCATGGTATCATAGGGTAAGAGATTTAGAGTTCTAAGGGATACAAAGGCCATTGATTGAAATCCTCTTATTTTATAGATAAGGAAACTGAGGCATAGAGAAGTTAAAGTTTTTGCCTACAGTCTCACAGTTAATAAGTAGATGAGGCAGGATTTGAACCCCTTATTTCCTGATACCATGTTTGGTATTCTACCTACTATTTCATACCACCTAGTTGGGTATGTTTGGGGAGGGGGAAAGAAGCACTGGAACAGGGGAAGCTTCTCAGATTCTATGTAATAACATCTTGTAAAATAGTACAGGCAAGTCCTACCTACTGCTATTAAGTGGTTACCAAAAAAATCAAAGTGAATAGATATTATAGGGGGTTAGTTCCATATGAAGGTCATGAATGGGTGGGTGATTAGACAAATAATGTTAAAACAAGTTTTTGCTACTGTTTAGTAGAGTTTGAGAATACTATATTGATGCCTTCAGAAAATGACCTTAGTCTGGACAACTTTATGCAAGGTATGCCAGTATTACTTAGGTTGAATGAGTCAAGAATACTGCTATCATTAAAATTTTATTGGAGATAGGATCTCTCTATAACATTGCCCCATTTGTAGAAGAAGAGTATTGGACCTTATACTCTTTAAAATGTCTTTGACCCCATGACCTCCATGACTCAAAGAGTCTTGGCTATGACAGTGACAATGAGTCAAGAGACTTATCTGTACATGAAGGAAGAGAAGCACATTTCTGAGAATATTTCTGAGAATATTCCCCAACACTGAAAATAGTCTGTTGGTCAGTAAGGATTTATCGGATTTCTGCTATGTGTCAGTCCCTATGCTTAATGTTGGGGATGCAGAAAACGTCAAACAAACAAACAAAATTTTCCTACCCTCATCTAATTAGGGAGACAACATACCAACAACTATACAAAAACCAGATATAGACTGGAGAAACAGGAAATAACCAAGAGGGAAGACACAAGAATTAGGATGAGTTGGGAAAGTTTCTGGTAGAAGAGTATGATTTGGGGCTCAGGATATGATGAAGTTCATACATGGGGGGAGTTTCTGGAGTTCAAAAATAAAGTTAGCAAATAGTATCACGTTTTAAAAATCCAATAGGTACTTTAAAAATTAATGCTATGGTTTCAAGCACAATGCCTTGCACATAGCAAGTACTTAATAAATGTTTATTGAATTCAGTCTTGAAAAAAAAACATCTTTGAACTCTCCAAGGGTTTATGCAATCTCATATACTTGACACTGTAATTATACAAGTATTTAGGAAACAAAGTAGTAGTCTGTTAAATCAGGATATATTTCAAAATGTGTTATTTAGTTAAATATTAAAGTTCATTCAAGGACAGTGAAATATTTCTTTATGATTTTTAAAAATCACTTGTAAATATTATGTAGGAATTGTATTTTCAGAAAGTTCTAAATTCTGAGTTAATCTCTTTACTTGCAGCCTTAATTTCCTGAATTAGGCAATCGAATTAACAGAAGCAAAATTCTAGGCCTGACATGTGGGAAAAAGGGAAAAGGTATCCAGAAAGCATCTGGGAATTGAATTACTCCATATGCTTTTTAAAAAGTACTGTTCCTTTTTTGTCATTTCAGAATGCAACGTTTTTAAATACTTAGCACCACCAACTGAGATCTGACTGCAACGTGGTTGCTGATTTCATTTTTCAGCATTAGTCAAAAAAACAGGGGCTTTATAGAATCCTATCAAGATAATTTTGCTTTTTTCATCTTTTGTTTAGATTTTTCCATTTCCAAACAAATATTTCTTGAGTGTTTATGATCTGCAAAGCACTCTGGCTAAGTATAGGACCCAACAGACAAAATGCATGTGATGTTCTTTTGACTTTCATCCGTTTTATCTATCTCTCCTTCCTGCCTTCTCTTCCCAATTAGAGAATGTAGTTCCTGCAGTGTTTTATCCTACGCTAGAGCTCCACTAAATACTCATTAGTAATAGTTGATTTAATAATAGCTTAGGGTGTTATGATCCTGAAGAGCACATTGAATTTTAATAGGGGCACTCTAGAGACCTCTTGCTCTTAAATACAAAGGAATGAGGGCAGCTAGGAGGTGCAGTGGATAAAGCAGCAGTGCAGAAGTCAGGAGGACCTAAGTTCAAATCTCACCTCAGACACTTGACACTCACTAGCTTGTGACCTTGGGCAAGTCACTTAACCCCAATTGACTCAACCTGGGTCATCTCCAGTCATCCTGATGAATATCTGGTCACTGGATTCAGATGACTCTGGAGGAGAAGTGAGGCTGGTGACCTTCACAGCCCTCCCTCACTCAAAACAAAGTCAAGTGCAAGTCATGTCATCATTTCTCTGATGGCATGTTCTTCTTCAGTAATGAAAGACGAACACACACGCATACAAAGGAATGACTCTCTAGGGGTAGAATTCAAAGTACATGCAGTGAGGTGGCACAATGGATAGAGGGAGAGTCAAGAAGACAAGAGTTCAAATTTGATCTCAAATACTTAATAACTGTGTGACCCTGGGCAAGTACTTAACCTCTGTCTGCCTCAGTTTCTTCACTTGGAAAGTGGAGATAGTAATAGCACTTATGTCCCAGGGAGGTTGTGAAGATCAAATGGAATGTTATTTGCAAAGTGTTTATCACAGTGACCTAGTTTTTAATTGCTGGTTGGTTGTTGTCCTTTGTTCTCAAAGAGGACCAAAGTGACATCACTATGATAAAGTCAAGTTTCAGTGTGTCCATCTATGGCTGATCAGACCAATAGGAGCTCAGGATGCTCTACCACAGATTGGGCACAGATAGTTTGTATGAACATTTGGAGTGGTTACTCCAAATTTGCGCAATTCTACATGTCCTTTGTGCTATTTCAATTTTGCTTTTCTCATAAAGCATGGCACCTTTTCTGATGTAGGCATGCCAGGCTGAGCGGTCCCGTGTCACTGTCTCCCATGTCACACAGTCAAATCCAAAGTTCTTGAGAAAGACCTTGAGAGTGTCCTTGTATTGCTTCTTCTGACCACCATGTGATCTCCTGCCCCACCTGAGTTCTACATAAAATAGTCTTTTGGGCAAGCATACATTTTGCATTCAAAAAATGTGGCCAGCTCATTGGAGTTGCACTCTCTGAAGCATAGTTTGAATATTGGCAGTTTGGTTTGAGCAAGGACTTCAGTGTCTGGTATCTTATCCTGCCAGGTCATCTTCAGAATCTTCCTAAGACAGTTCAAATGGAAACAATTCAGTTTCCTGGCATGGCATATGTAGACTGTCCATGTTTCGCAGGCATACAACAATGAGGTCAGCACAATGGCTCTGTAGGCCTTCAGTTTGGTAGTCAGTCTAATATCTTTTCTTTCCCAATCTCTTCTTTTCTTCACAGCCTCCCAAACACTGAGCTAGCTCTGGCAATGCATGTGTCAACCTCATTGTCAATGTAGACATCCCTGAAAAGTACACTATCAAGGTAAGTAAACATACCCACAGCATTCAAAACTTCTCCATTTGTTGTAACCAATGGTTCCATATATGGATGGTGTGGTGGTGGCTGATGGAGCACCTGTGTTTTTATGGAATAATTATTAGGCCAAAATTAGCACAGGCAGCAGAGAATTGATCCATACTTTATTGCATCTGAGCTTCAGAGGCTGCATTGAGTGCACAAGCATCTGCAAACAGAAAATCATGCACCGACACTCCCTCCACTTTGGTAGCCTTTTCAAAGTGAAGAGCTTACCATCAGTATGGTAGTTGATCTTGATGCCATATTCATCCTCATTGAAAGCATTTGACAACATGACTGAAAACAACATGTGAAAAAGCATGAGAGCAAGCACACCGCCCTGTTTCACTCCACTGGTGACTGGGAAGCACAAGAGCATTATCCACTATTTAGAACCTGGGCAAACTACTATTAAAAGACACATATGCTGATGACATATGGAGACAATCTGTGTGCATGTAATTCTAGGCCTGAAGAACAGTTTTGCTTAAGATGGATCTGAGTTCAGGAAGGGCATTAATGAAAACTGAGGAGATGGAAAGTTAGCTGAGATAGTTGGAATTTTGATTTTAGATTCCAGAAAGTGACAACTTTCTGGTTCTTTGTGAATCACAAAAAGAGCTTGGATCATCTCTAGGTAAAGGTTGATTCTTTTTTGATATGAAGTTAAAAGTTTATGGTGTTTCTCTACTTTTCCTTACTGATGCTTTTAATTATGTAGCCCATCCTTAAAAATTGGCTAAGAAGGAAAAAAATCACTATTCTTTGCATATGACCAGGGTAAAAGAGATGTTTGATTTAACTCAAAGGACCTGGATTGGAACTCCAGATTGGCCAGTGGCTACCTGTATGATGCTGTGAGCTATAAATCAGTTTCAATGATACATTCTAAAAGTGATGTAATGGAATCTGTTATTGATTTTCTTCCTTGTAGGGTCCCCTATTATTGCTTTACATCTATCTTTATTTGTATAACTCTTTGAATTATGTGACATCTCATAATTCATGTTCTCCAAGAGTATTATTTAATGAGTTTCTTTTAAATACTGGCATATAATAGCAATCTACATGAAAGAGATGAACCTCGAACCTCCAGCTGCTTCATCTCTTTCTTCTAACTTTTAAGTGCTCTTTGCTAGTATAAAGAAGTGATAAATTGCAACATCAGTAAGAAATATTTGTCAAGTATTTACTCTGTGCCAGGCAGTATGCAAATTTGAGGAGCACACAGAAAGATGAAAGTGGTCCTTGCCCTGAAGGAACTTATGTTGTAATGGGGGAGAAGGCAAAGCTATTTTTACAAAATAACTAGTTGCATTTGAGATATATACAGAGAATATGGAAGGTTATCTGAGAGGGAAATCAGTAGCAGCTTGAGGAATGGAGGAAAGATGAAAAAACTTCCTGAAAGAAAGGTGAAACATGATGAGTCTTAAAGGAGGCCAGAAAAACTCAAGGAACAAAGGTCAAGGGGAAGAGCCTCCCCAGCATGAGGGACAGCCAGGGCAAAGGCACAGAGACTGGAGATTGAGTATCCCATTCAAGAAACTTCCAGTGTGCCTGAATGATAGAGTGAATGGAGGAGACTAAAGGGAAAAAGGAGACTGGAAGGTGACCAGGTTATCAAGGACTTTAAATACCAAACAAAAGGACTGACATTTGATCTTGGAGGTAATACCGAGTCCCAGGAACTCATTGAGCAGGGGTTTGACACGGTCAGGTCCATGCTTTAGAACAATTATATTAGCAACTGAGAGGAAGATGGACTGCAGTGCGGAGAGATAGAGAGACAAATCAGAAGCCCATTATAATAGTACGAGAGAGACATATGAGGTCCTGACATAGCTTTATGGTTATGTGACTGGAGAGAAGGGGGCACAGATGATAGATGTTGTCAAGGTAGATATCATAAGATTTGGCAATAGTGAGAATGAAGAGCCAAGGAAGACACTGAGGTTTCTAGCTTAGGTGGCTAGAAAGATTGTAATGCTCTCTGCCGTAATGGGGAATTCAGAAGAAATAAATTGTATATTTTGCGTGTGTGTGTGTCTGTGTGTGTGTGTGTGTGTGTGTGTGTGATGGAGGAGAGAGATAGAGGCTTTGGAGGTTATAAGTTCCTTGGGGTGATGAAGGATGAGAAGATACTGATCACACAATAAATAAGGGTGAGAATGATTTACAAAAGATTCTTTTCTATAGTTATAAGATTCTAAATGGGATCAATAGAAGTCAGTTTTTCTTTTCTTCCTAAGAATAAGTGTAATGTAAGTCTTTCAAGTGACTAGGCTACCTGTACCATTAGCATAAAGGAATATGAATATGAGAAGGGCCAGAGTCTGCCCTCAATTAACATGTGCAATTCCTCCATGAATTATCTGGATAATCTCTGCCCTCAGATAATCAGGTCAGTTTTGTGAATGACTATCCTAAGACAATATTTGACTTCATTTTTCATTTAAATTGGAAAAGCATGATATGATAAAAAAAAATACTGAGAACTGCAATGAAAATGAAATAAAAGGTTCAGACTTTTAGCAAGAATTTTGACTTCAGTGTTATTGGAATTAATTATACTTGCAGAATAATAAGCTAAAATATCCCCTTGAAATGTTAAATCTTGAAGGCACAAAGGTAATATAATTATATTGAGTCCTCCCTAAAGCACTATTCTAAAAATGTCACAGTATTGTCAATCTCTTCAGAAGATTTTGTTAGAGATGGATGATTAAGAAGTAGAAACAGAATGAGGTCAGGTACAAGGTGTAAATATAAATATAAAATCAATTTTACTAAAAATTCTGAAAGGTATGTTATTGTAAAAAGTAAATTATATGGTTACATGTGTTTCTAAATTAACTTTTTTACTATATGTCTAAGAAATTTGGGGGCGTTGTCAAAATAACACTGTATTTGGAGTCAAGCAGTTATTATGACTATGTATATGACTATGTGTCAGGTACCGTGCTAAGTCCTGAGGATACAAATAAAGGAATAAACACTACCTGACCTCAAGGATCTTACAGTCTAATAGAGGAAGATTATGTACTTTGTACAAACCATATATATATAATGTATATATGTATGTATCTATAGGAGTTAATTATGCAGGGAAGATACCAGCATTAAAGTGAATTAATTAAGACTTTCCCATGAAGTACAATTTTAACTCGGACATGAAATCAGGAACAAGAGATCATAAGGAATGACATTCCAGACAGAGGGGACAGCCAGTGAACATGTCTGGAGTTGAGACATGGAATATACATGATGAACATCAAGGAAGCCAGTGCATCTGAATTGAGGAATATGTGGAAAGGAACATGGCATATGGAGACTGGAAAAGTAAGAAGGAATAGTCAGAAAGTGATAGTCAAGTCATCAAGAATGTATTATGCCTTTACTGTGTGCCAGGCAAATACAAGTACAAAGCATAAAGCAACTCCTACTCACTAGAAGCTTACATTCTGATGAGAGAGGGTATAATTCTAGACATATCTTGAGAAAATTAGTCAATGTCACTCTACACTCTAAATAAATCCTATCCTTTATATAGGATGGCTAGATGGTGCAATAGATAGAATGCTGGTCCTGGAGTCAGGAAAACTCATTTCAGTGAGTTCAAATCTGGCCTCAGACACTTACCAGCTGTGTGACCCTGGGCAAGTCACTTAACCCTGTTTGTCTGTTCTCTTATCTGTAAAATGAGCTCGAGAAGGAAATGGCCAACCACTCCAGTATCATTGTCAGGAACCCAAATGGGGTCATGAAGAGTTGGACAACTGAAGTGACTGAACAATAATAAATTTGCCCTAAGGGCTACAGACTGAGAATGCAAACATAACAAGAATTCTAGAAAGTCCCTGCTTTCAAGGAGCTCAGAGGGACAACCTCCCTTGGGACAAGATGACACAAGAAACTGAAAATACAGAGGAGGGAAGAGATGAGGCATCCAGTGCAGGATCATCGTAGAGAATGGGTTTTAAAGCAGTTAGATGTCAGAGAGAATAGAGAGCTCCTGGTGTTTATTGAATGGAGGGGAAGAAAGTATGACCTGATCAGACATGTATTTGAAGAATTCAGCTTGATAGCTGAGTGGAGGATGCACTGGAGTAAAGAGAGTTTTTGAGGCAGGGAAATCTACTGGAAAGCTTTCACAACAGGCCACCAAGTAAAGTGCTAGCTTTGCCACTTTTTCTTTCTGGGCAGGTAATTAAATCTTTCTTTTTCTTTTTTAATTAATTAACTAATTTCAAGTTTTCAGCATTCACTTTCATAAAATTTTGACTTCTAAATTTTTATCCCCTCCTTCCATTTCCCCATCCCCAAGAAGACAGGCAATATAATATAGGCTCTACATGTATGCTCATATTAAACATATTTCCACATTAGTTATATTGTGAAAGAAGAATCAGAACACAGGGAAAGACCATGAGGAGGAAAAATCAAAAAACAACAGCAAAAGAGAAAATTGTGTGCTTTGATATATATTCAGACTACATAGTTCCATTGCTGGATCTGAATAGTGTTTCCCATCATGAGTCTTTTGGAAATGCCTTAGATCATTGCATTGCTCAGAAGAGCTAAGTTTAAGTCTGTCATCCCAGAATGTAACTATTACTGTGTAGGGTCCTGGATCTGCTCACTTCACTTAGCATCAGTTCATGCAGGTCTTTCCAGGTTTCGTTGAAGTCTGCCTGTTCATCATTTCTTATGGAAGAATAATATTCTATTATATTCATATACCACAACTTGTTCAGCTATTCCCCAATTGAAGAGCATCCCTTTGATTTCTAGTTCTTCACCACCACCAAAGGAGTTGATATAAATATTTTTGTACATGTGGGTCCTTTTACCTTTTTTATGAACTCTTTGAGATACAGCCCTAGAAGTGCTATTGCTAGATCCAAGGGTGTGCATGGGTTTTCAGTTCTCAAGTCTTTCAGTGTTGCCCATTTTTATAGTTTTTTGTTATTGAATAAATTATTCTAGTTTTGCTTGATTCACTTTGTATCAGTTCATGAAAACTTCCAAGGTTTCCTGGAAACCATCCATTTCCATATTTTTATGTCATAGTAGTATTTAATTATATCTATATAATTTATTCAGTTATTCCATAATTAATGGACACCCATTCCTTTGTCCCTGTTTCTAGTTCTTTTCTATTATAAAAATAGTTATTGATAATTTTTGTATATGTGAATCCTTTCCTTTTTACTTGCAAAGGAAGGCTGAGTAGTGGTAACCCCAGATCAAAGCTTACACACAAGGTAGTAGCTTTTTGCACATAGATCTAAATTGCTTTGCAGAGTTGCTATGACAATTCACTGTTCTACCAATCATTTATTAATGTGCCTGTTTTTTCACAAACCCACCAGTGTTTTCCCTTTATTGTCAGTTTTGACAGTCTAATGATTTTGAGTAAAGTTTTAGAATTGCTGTAATTTTAATTTCTCTGTGATTTGAGACTTTAAAAAATGTGACTATTGATAGCTTGGATTTCTTTGAAAATTGCTTGAACTTTTACTGATTTGGCAATGATTCTTATGGTTATAATTATATATATATATATATATATATATATATATATATATATATATATATATATATCTTATAAATTAGAACTTATCTTACATACCGTATAAATGAGATATATCTTATAAGTATATGTCTTATAAATGAAAACTTTAATAGAGAAATTTGCTGTGAAAGGTTTTTCTCTCTTTTTCCCTTCCTCCATCTGATTATAGCTGCATTGATTTTGTTTGAGTGAAAAACCTCAATTTTATGCAATCACAATTGGCCTCATTATCTTTGGTAATCTTTTGTTTCCCTGGTTTGATCAGCTACTTTTCCCCTTTCTGAACATCTGAAAGGTAATTTCTTCCTTACCCCTCTAATTTCTTTATGATGTTATTCTTTGTTTTCAAGTACATGTCATTTAGAGCTTGTAAGTTGTGGGATGATCTTTATTTAGTTTCTGCCTAATTGTTTATCTGTTAACCCTGCAGTATTTCTTTCTTTCTTTTCTTTTTTTTAGAGAGTAAGGTCTTATGCAACTAGCTCTGGTCAAGCTTTTCAAGCATTAGGTGAGTCTATTCATAGACTTCTGAATATTATATACACAAGGTGTTTCAATGATCACCTTCTCTATTACCTAACAAATACCAAATTATTTTGATGATTACTGCTTGATAATATAGTTTGAGACATGGTACGGTTAACCTTTCCTTCTCACCCCCCACCCTCACATTATTTCCTTAAGATTTTGATCTTTTGTTATTCTAGATGAATTTTGTTTTGCTTTGGTTGTTTTTGGCTGTATAAAATAATTATTTAGTGGTTTGATTGGCATGGTTTTGAACAAGTAAATTAATTTTTGTAACCTTGTAACTTTTATTATATTGGCTTAGCTCACCTATGAAAAGTTAATGTTTCCCTAATTATTTAGATCTGCCTTTAATCCTATAGAATGCTTTATATTTACATTAATATAGTTTTTGTGTATCTTAGTAAGTTCCTAGATGTTTTATATAGTTTGTAACTTTTTAAGTGAAATTAATTATTTTTAATGGGTTTTGTTGGTAGTATTCAAAAATGCTGATGATTTATATGTATATATTTCATAGCCTGCCACTCTGCTGAAGTTATTTCCATTAAATTTTTAGTTGAATCTCTAAGGTTCTTTAAATAAAATGTGATCATCTGCAAAAAAGCAGTAATTTGAATTCTCATTTGCTTGTGCTTATTTCCTCAGTTTTCTTTTCTTGTCTTTATTGCTATAACCAGGATTCTAATATGATATCCAATAGTAGCAGTAATAAAGCATATTTTAGCTTTACTTATTCGAACCTTATTGGAAGGTAGTATAGTTTATGCCCATTTCATGTAATTATAACTCTTGGTTTTAAGTGGATACTAACTATATTAAGGTAAGGTCAATTTATTCAAATATGTTAATAGTATTTTTTAAAAATCAGAATGGGTGTGTATCTTGTTAAAAGCTTTCCTCATATCTATTAATACAATAATGTGAGATTCTTTTTTATTAATGAAATATTTCTATTTTTCCCTATTATTGAATCAGCACTGCATTCCTGGTATAAATCTAATCTGGTCCATTTATAATTTTCATAATATGTTGCTGTACCCCTTGGGTAACATTTTCTTTAAATTTTTTTATCAATATATATTAGGGATATTCTATAATTTACTTCTCCCTGTTTTTATTCTCCTGTGTAGATATCTAGATAATATTTGTATTGTAGAAGGAACTTTGTAGAATCCTTTCCTTTCTTATTTTTCAAGTGGTTTAACATTAAAATAAATTATTCTTTTTTATTATTAATTCATTTGTTTTCAGTTTTCAACAATCTCTTCCATATGTTCTAAATTTTCTCCCCCTCTCTCTTTCTTCCCTCTCTCCCTTTTCCATCTCAAAGATGGCATGCAATCTACACATGCATTCTTATTAGATATATTTTAACATTGGTAAGGTTGCATAGAAGAATTAAATTGAATGGGAGAAACCATGAGAAAAACCCAAACAAAACATAACAGAAGAGAAAATATTCTGCTTCATTCTGCATTCCAATTCTATAGCTTTTTCTCTAGATGTGGATGGTATTTCGCATCGAGTGCTTTGGAAATATTTTGGGCTATTGCATTGCTCTGAAGGGCTAAGTCTATCAGAAACAGTTCTCATACACTGTGGCTGTTACTGTGTATGATATTCTTCTGATTCTGTGCACTTGACTCAGCATCAGTTCATGTAAGTCTCCAGGTTTTTATGAAGTCCTCCTTGTCATTTTTTATAGCACAATAGTATTCCATTAAATTCATATGACACAACTTGTTCACCTATTCCCCAACTGATGGGCATTCCCTTTATTTCTGGTTCTTGGGCACCACTAAAAGAACAGCTATAAATGTTTTTGTACATGTGGGACCTTTTCCCATTTTCATAATCTTTTTGGGACACAGACCTAAGAGTGGTATTGCTGGGTGAAAGGGTATGAATATTCTTATAGCCCTTTGGGCATATTTCCAAATTGCTCTCCAGGATGGTTAGATCAGTTCACATTTCCATCAATAAGGAATTAGTGTTCTAACTCTCCCACATCATTTATCTTTTATCATCTTCCTGTTTTGTCATGTTAGTCAATGTGATAGGTGTGATGTGGTACCTCAGAGTTGTTTTGATTTGTATTTCTCTAACAAATAGTGATTTAGAGCATTTTTTCATAGGACTATAGAAATCTTTAGTTTCTTCCTCTGAAAACTGCCTGTTCATATCCTTTGAACATTTATCACTTGGGAAAATACTTGAATTCTTGTAAATATGACTCAGTTCTTTATATATTTTTTGAAAGGAGGCCTTTATTATAGAAACTAGTTATAAAAATTTTTTTCCCAATTTTCTGCTTCCCTCCTAATGTTGTTTGCCTTAGCTTTGTTTGTGCAAAAACTTTTCAATTTAATGTAATCAAAATTATCCATTTTGCGTTTCATAATGTTCTCTATCACTTGTTTGGTCATAAATTTATCCATTCTCCATGAAACTTACAAATAAACTATTCCTTGATCCCCTAATTTTTTTTTTTGTAGTGTCAGCCTTTATACCTAGATCGTATACCCATTTGGGCTTTTTTCTGGTGTATAGTGTCAGGAATTGGTCTATGCCCAGCTTTCACTGCACTATTTTCCTGTTTTCTCAGCAGGTTTTGTCAGTGAGTTCTTATCTTAGAAGCTGGGGTACATGGGTTTATCAAACAGTAGACTGCTATCGTCAATGACTAATGTGTCTTGTGTACCTAACCTATTCCACTGATCTGCACCTCTATTTCTTAGCCAGTCCCAACTGGTTTTGATGATTGCTGCTTTATAATACAATTTGAGATCTAATATGACTAGTCCACTTTCCCTCACATTTATTTTCATTCGTTCCCTTGATATTCTGGACCATTTGTTTTTCCAGATGAATTTTGATATTATTTTTTCTAGCTCTAGAAAATAATTATCTGCTACTTTGGTGTGGCACTGAGTAAGTAAATTAATTTAGGTAGAATTGTCATTTTTATATTAACTCAGCCTACTCAAGAGCAACTGATGTTTTTCCAGAAATTTGGATTTGAGTTTATCTGTATAATTGTGTTCATATAATCCTTGTGTTTGTCTTGGCAGGTAAACTCCCAAATATTTTAAAGTGTCTACCATAACTTTAAATGGATTTCTCTATCTCTTGCTATTGGGCTTTTTTTTTTTAGTAATACAGGTGATTTATATGGGTTTATTTTGTATCCTGCAACTTTGCCAACGTTTATTATTTCAAATAATTTTTTACTTTTTTCTCTAGTTTATCTCTAAGTATATCATCATATCATCTGCAAAGAGTGATAACTTAGTTTCTTCTTTACCTATTCTAATTCCTTCAATTTTTTTCTTTTATTGCTAAGGCTAACATTTCTAGTTTTATATTGAATAACAGTGGTGATGATGGACATCCTTGTTTCCCTGCTGATCTTATTAGAAATGCGTTTAGCTCATCCTCATAACATATAATGTTTCTTGATGGTTTTAGGCAGATACAACTTATTATTTTAAGGAAAGCTCCGTTTATTCCTATGTTACACAGTACTTTCAAAAGGAATGGGTGTTGTATCAACATCCATTGTCAAAAAAGCATTTGCTGTATTTATTGAGATAATCATATGGTTTCTGTTTGTTTTGTTGTTGATATGATCAGTAATGCTGATGTTTTCCTAATATTGAACCAGTCCTGCATTCCTAGTGTAAATCCTACCTGATCATATTGTATTTTTCTTGTGAAAAGTTGCTGTAATCTTTTTGGTAGCATCTTATTTAAATTTTTTGCTTCTATATTCCTTAGGGAAATTGGTCTGTAATTATCTTTCTCTGTTTTGGCTCTTCCCAGATTAGAATCAGAACCATATTTTTATCATGAAAAGAATTTGATAGGATTCCTCCTTTACCAATTTTCCCAAATTGGAATTAACTGTTCTTTATATGTTTGATAGAATTCACTTGTAAATCCATCTGGCCCTGAAGATTTTTTTATAGGGAGTTTGTTCAATTTCTTTTTTTGGAGATGGGGTTATTTAACTTCCTCTTCTGTTAATCTGGGCAGTTTATGATTTTAAAAATATTCATTCACTTAAATTGTCAAATTTATGGGCATGCAGTTGGGCAAAAAAATTTCTAAGTATTGTTTTAATTTCCTCTTTATTGAATGTGAGTTCACCCTTTTCATTTTTGATGTTGGTAATTTGGTTTTCTTTTTTTAAATTAAATTGACCAACGGTTTACAAATATTATTGTTTTTTTCAAAAACCAACTCAGTTTCATTTATTAGTTCAATAATTTTCTTAATTTCCATTTTATTAATCTCTCCTTTGGTTCTCAGTATTTCTAATTTGGTGTTTGGGGATTTTCAATTTTTTTTCTAGCTTTTTCAGTTGCATGCCCAATTCATTGATCTACTCTTTATCATATTCATATAAGCATTCAAAAATATAAGACTTTCCTTAAGAACTGCATTTGTAGCATCCCAATAGTTTTAGTAAATTGTCTCTTATTGTCATTCTCTTGAATGGAGTTATTGATTATTTCTATGATTTTGTTTGACCTACTTATTCTTTAGGATTAGATTATTTAGTTTCTAGTTAACTTTTGGTCTGTCTTTTCACGGCCCTATATTACATATAGTTTTTATTGCTTCATAATCTGAAAAGGATGCATTGGCTATCTCTGCCATTCTACATTGGATTGTAAGATTTTTATGCCCTAGTACATGGTCAGTCTTTGTGTATGTGCCATATACTACTGAGAAAAAGGTATATTCCTTTTAATTCCCATTAAATTTTCTCCAGACATCTATCATATGTACCTTATTAAGAATTCTATTCACCTTCTTAACTTCTTTCTTGTTTATCTTGAGGTTAGATTTATCAAGTTCAGAGAAGGTAGGCTGAGGTCCCCTACTAGTATGGTTTGCTGTCTATTTTTTCCTTAACTACTTCTCTAAAAATTTGGATGCTATACCACTTGGTGCATATATGTTTGGTAATGATATTATTTCATTGTTTATGGTGCCTTTTAGCAAGATATAGTATTCTTCCTTATATGTTTTGATTAGATCGATTTTTGCTTTATCTGAGATTAGGAGTGCCACCCCTGCTTTTTTTTACATTAGCTGAACCGTAATATATTCTGCTCCAACCTTTTACCTTTACCCTGTGTGTATCCCACTGTTTAAAATGGGTTTTTTGTAAATAACATGTTATAGGATTATGGTTTGTACTCCATTCTGCTGTCTGCCTCCATTTTATGGGAGAGTTCATCCTATTCCCATTCAAAGTTATGATTACCATCTCTGTCTTTCTCTCCATCCTATTTCCTCCTGCCATTAATGCTTTTACTTCTCCCTTCCACTCCTCAAACAAGTTTTACTTAACAACCACCTCCCTTCTTCCCTCCCTTTTATCAGCCCCCATCCCTTTTATTTCCCTTTTCCCTTTCTACTTATTCATTAGACCTCCTTCCCTTTTCTTTCTCCTTTCCCCTCCTACTGCTTATAGGGCAAGGTGGATTACTCTACTTAACTAAGTATATTGTTCCCTCCTCAAACCAAATCTGATGAGAGTAAAGCTTAATATTCCTCTCCCTCCACTTTATCCCTTCTACGATAATATGTATTTTTGCCTCTTCATGTAATGTTATTTACCTTTTTTGCCTCCTTTTTTTCTCTTCTCCTGTGGCAATCCCTTCATACCTTTTAATTACTTTTTTATCATCACTTCAGTTAATTTATACCCACTCCCTCTATCTATGTATATTCCATTTAAATATCATAATAAATATGCCATTATCCAGATTAGCAAGGAACATCCTCCCATATAGAGATGTAAACAGTTTGCCCACACTGAATATCATGTTCTTTTTCTTTATTTTTTCCTCCTGTTTATCATTTTATGCCTTTCTTGAGTCTTGTATTTGAATATCAAATTTTCTATTGAGTTTTGGCCTTTTCATCAGGAAGGTATGGAAATTTCTTATTTCATTGAATGTCCAGCTCCTTGCCTCAAAGAGTATGTTCAGTTTTGCTGGGTAATTGATCCTTGATTGTAGTCCAAATTCCTTTGCCTTGTGAAATACCATATTCCCAATCCTCCAATCTTTTAATATAGAAGCTGCTAGATCCTGTGTGATCCTGACTGTAGTTCCTCAATATTTGAATTGTTTCTTTCTTTCTGCTTGCATTATTTTCTCCTTACCTAGATAGTTCTGGAATTTGGCAACAATATTCCTTGACATTTTAAATTTGTGATCTCTTTCAGGAGGTGATCATTGGATTCTTTTGATGACTATTTTGCCCTTTGGATCTAGGACCTCAGGGCAGTTTTTTTTGATGATTTCTTGAAAGATATAGTCCAGGCTCCTTTTTTAAATCATGGATTTCTGGGAGACCAATGATTCTTAGGTTTTGTCTCCTGGATCTATTTTCCAGGTCAGTGGTTTTTCCAATGAGATAATTTGCATGTTCTATTTTTTTCATTCCTTTGATTGTATTTGACTGATTCTTGATGTCTCATGGGGTCATTAGCTTCTACTTGCCCAATTCTAATTTTTAACAAATTGCTTTCTTCAGTTAATTTTTGTACTCCCTTTTCCATTTGACTAATTTTCCCAGTTAGGTTTTGCGCTTCTTTATCAATTTGACCAATTTTCCTCTTTAAGGAGCTCTTCCTTCAGTGCACTCTGTTTTTCATTTTGGCAATTGTATTTTTAAAATCATTTGCCAATTTTTCTTCTACTTCTCTAATTTGGCTTTTAAAATCCTTTTTGAATTGTTCCAAGAATGATTTTTGGGTGTGAGATCAGTTCATATTCCCTTTTGAGGTTTAGATGGGGGTATATTGCCAATGCTGTCCTCTTCTGAATTTTTTATTGTGGTCTTCTCTGTCCCCATATTAAGTTTCTATGGTCTTTGCTTTTCTTATTTGCTTCTTGTTTATGAGGATTGCTTTTTTCTGGCTTTTAAAGTGGAGCTCTACTTCTGGGGCACAGGGAGTCCCACATTTCTTGTGCTGAGAACTTGAGGCCTGGTTACTGGCTTTCTTATGGCCTGTGTTTCTTTTACCTTGAAGCTATATACTGCTGCAGGTTACTTGATGCTGAGGTGGCTGGAGTGTGCCAAGGCAGAGTCCAGGTGAAGTCTGAATTTCCCCAGGGTTACATTGAAGCTCACTCTTTGAGGTGTAGGGGAGGGGTGGTCTAGCTGCAGGTGTTCTCCTCCTCCCCTAGGTCTGATCTACAGCACAGGGAAGCTAAGTAGTTAGTGAACCCCTGTCTGGGCTGGTTTTCTCCAGGTTGAACTAAGGCATGCCTGTGGTCCTGGTGTTGGTGCTTACCAGCTCCATCCCCTCTGGGGCTCAGGATGTCCTCCTGATCCACTGAGGTGAGGCTTGCTAGGTTGACTCCAGTCTTGCACTGGACCCCTTCAGCCACAGCACAACGTACTCTTCTCATAGATCTTCCTAGTCTTCTGAACTGATAGACTGCTGTGCCCTTCTGCTGATTCCACTATTCTAGGATTTTTCCTGAGGCAATATTCTCTGTGTTTTTCAAAGTCAACAGGGGGAGAGTGAGAACCCTTAGAGTTTAGTCTGCTCTTCTGGCTCCTGGAAGTCAATTCTTCATTATTATTATTTATTAAAGTTACTCTTTAGGAGTCTTAGAATTATTTGTAAATGCATTTGATCCTAAATTTTTTTCTCTTTGGAAGCTCATATATGGGTTTTTCAATTTCTTTTCCCTCTAAGACTTGGTTAATTTTTCTTTATCTTGCTCTGTTATTTTGAGCATTTTATATATTTGCAAGTATTTACTCATTTAATTTAAATTGTCAATGTTATTAAATATATAATTGAGCAAAATAATTTTAATCACTTCCTTTAGTCCTCTTTTTTTGTGAATCCTCATTTTTTTATACTTGAAATGGGGTATTTGGCTGTCTTCTTTCCTCAGCTAATGGTTTATTTTATACATTTTTTAAAACTTCTAATTTTATTGATTAATTAAATCTTTTTGTTCAATTTTGTTAATTTCTGATTTTAAAAATTTCTGTTCTGTGATTTTATCATGATTCTAAGGTTTCTTCCTGCTTAAGTCAATGATCCTCTTCAATATTTGTTATCTGAATTTTCCCATCATTTTAGAAAGTTTATTATTTTAAATAATTTTTAATAATTGTTAGTAATTAATCATTAGTAAGTAACACCCATGATGAACTAATGAATAATATAAGAATAAATGAAAATAAACATCTTTTAAATGGTTACTATGAAGTAGGTACTGTACTAAGTTTTGGGCACACATTTTTTTTTTAAATGAGAGGGGACCGACCCTCAAAAAGCATATATTCTAACATGAGAAACTGGTGACCAGGGGCAGGGATGTTTTTCTGATAAGAAGGTAGTGGTAATATTATCTGGCAGATGATAGAGATAAAAGAGTGGGAGGACAGTAAAAGGATTTTAGCCAACAGTTCGACAGGATATTAAGCTAAACTGTCTATGACTAGTTAGTATATAGAGACCAAATGGACCAGTTTGTGTAGACTCAGGCACCAATTCATTGAGCTGGACTCCAGGGCAAAATATCCAAAGGTGAATTGAATGACCTTCCCCCCAGAGACTAAGGAACTAAAAATCAGAAAGGCACAATATGGAGATTCAAGTCACAGATCTAGTGTACAGGGTGTTGGTTCAGGTGTTGAAGAGGTCAAAGATGGCAGACAGATTGGTGACCTGGCCTAGTTTTCTGGGAAGTGAAGCTGTAACAAGAATAGGAAATATTTTACTCTCAGTTTCCCTAAATTTTAAAGAGTTTGAAAAAAAAGTATCCCACAATTAATGGTAGTACATAGATCATTGTATTTACTTAGGCTTCAGTACTTATAGGATTAGAGACAGGCTAGCTCCACTTGCCAGTAATGAAGATCTTAATCATGATTTGCTACTGTGGTAAAGTAAAATTGAATCATTAGCTAATGGGGAATCTTCTAGTATTTAACTGCATTATAAAAATTAGGAAGCAAATTTAATATAGATGTGTAGTACACATGACTTCAAAAATGCACATGCTACTAATAATAAGAAGATTAATTGAAGTCATTGATATTTACTTGAGTATGAAACTTCAGAAGAAAAAAGGGAATTAATCATACTATAGAAATGTCACATGCTCATTAAGGCAATTGACCATCTCCCAAAACTTTTTTTGGAAACCATGTTACTGTTGACTCTTAAATTGACCCAATTCTTTATTAAATATTTTGTTATTAATCTACTTGGTTTTACTTGAGGTTTCTAGCTTTAGGATAATATCTTTTCTTCCTTTTTCTTATTTAAAGTTTTTAACATTTATTTCCACAAAATTTTGAGTTCCAAATTTTCTCCCCTCTCTCTTCTCCCCCCACCCCAAAATGCTTGCATTCTGATTGCCTCTTCCACCAATCTTTCCTCCCTTCTAAGACCTCTCTTTTCCCTTATCCTCCTCATCTTCTCTCATGTCCGGTAAGGTAAGACAAATTTCTATACCATATTACCTGTATTTCTTATTTCCCCATTGTATGCAAAAACAATTTTCAACATTTGTTCCTAATATTTTGAGTTCCAACTTCTCTTCCTCCCTCCTTTCCCACCCGTCACCACTGAGAAGGCAAGCAATAATGTGTAGGGTATATATGAGTAGTTTTGCAAATGACTTCCATAGTGGTTATGTTAGGTAAGACTAACTGTATTTCCCTCCATCCTATCCTGCCCCCCCATTTCTTCCATTCTCTCTTTTGACCTTGTCCTCACCAAGAGTGTTTACTTCTAATTGCTCCCTCCTCCCATTTGCTCTCCCTTCCATCATCCCCTCCACCCTACATATCCCCTTCTCCCCTGCTTTCCTGTAGTATAAGATGGGTTTTCATACCAAATTGAGTGTTCATGTTATTCCTTCCTTGAGCCAAATGTGATGAGCGCAATCCTCCCTTTGTCCCTCTCACTTCCCTCTTTATCCCTCCACCTCCCCCCTTTTCTCCTCCATTGAAAAAGCTTTTCTTGCCTATTTTATGAGAGATAATTTGTCCAATTCCATTCTCCCTTCTCCCAATATATTCCTGTCTCACCCCTTAATTTTATTTTTTTATAATGATCCCTTCCTATTAAACTCACCCTGTGCTCTCTGTCTCTCTCTACATAAAATATATATATATGTACACACGCACACCACATACACACATATGTGTGTGTGTGTGTGTGTGTGTGTGTGTGTGTGTGTGTGTAATCCATCCAACTAAGCAGATACTGAGAAAAGTTTCAGGAGTTACAAATATTATCTTTACATGTAGGAATGTAAACAGTTCAACTCTAGTAAGGCCCTTGTGATATCTCTTTCCTGTTTACCTTTTCATGCTTCTCTTGATTCTTATGTTTGAAAGTCACATTTTCTTTTCAGTTCTAGTGTTTTAATCAAGAATGCTTGAAAGTCCTCTATTTCATTGAATAACCATTTTTCCCCCCTGAAGTATTATACTCAGTTTTGTTGGGTAGGTGATTCTTGGTTTTAATCTTAGTTCCTTTGACTTCTGTGATATCATATTCCAAGCCCTTCAATCCCTTAATGTAGAAGCTGCTAGATCTTGTGTTATCCTCATTGTATTTCCACAATACTTGAATTGGTCCTTTTTGTCTCCTTGCAATATTTTCTCTTTGATCTGGCAACTCTGGAATCTGGCTACAATATTCCTAGGAGTTTCTCTTTTTGGATCTCTTTCAGGAGGTGATTGGTGGATTCTTTCAGTATTTATTTTGGTCTCTGGTTCTAGGATATCAGGGCAATTTTCCTTGATAATTTCATGAAAGATGATGTCTAGTTTCTTTTTTTGATCATAGCTTTCAGGTAGTCCCATAATTTTTAAATTGTTTCTCCTGGATCTCTTTTCTAGGTCAGTTGTTTTTCCAGTGAGATATATCACATTATCATGTGTTTTTTCCTTCTTTTGGTTTTGTTTTATAATTTATTGGTTTCTCATTAGCTTCCATCTGTTTCATTCTAATTTTTAACTGTTTTCTTCAGTGAGCTTTTGAAACTCCTTTTCCATTTGGCTAAGTCTGCTTTTTAAAGCACTCTTCTCCTCATTGACTTTTTGGACTTCTTTTGCCCTTTGAGTTAGCCTATTTTTAAAGGCATTTTTTTTCAGCATTTTTGGGGGTCTTCTTCAGCCAGTTATTGACTTGCTTTTCATGATTTTCTTGCATCTTTTTCATTTCTCTTCCAAGTTTTCTCCTACACCTCTTTTAATTGATTTTCAAAATCCTTTTTGAGCTCTTCCATGGCCTTAGACCATTGCATGTTTATTTTGGATGTTTGGGAAGCAGAAGCCTTGACTTTTATGTCTTCCCCTGATAGTATTGTTCTTCCTCCTCTGAAAGGATGAGAGAAAACACCTATTTACCAAGAAAGTAACCTTCTATAGTCTTATTTTTTCTCCCTTTTTTGGGCATTTGCCCAACCAGTTACTTAACTTTTGGTTCCTTTTTCAAGAATAAGGTATACTCTGGGTACCTGTAAGTTCTTAGTTCCTCCAAGGTGGCACAATTAAGGGAGAGGAGTTTACCCCTGTACTGGCTCATGGTTGTGATTCAGATCAGCTGTTTAATTCCCCCAAGGGCTTTAAGCTGAGTGCTCCAACAATGGAGGATGGCTGCTGCCTGCTGTCGTCACTGCAGCCACCTGGGGCTGGGTCTAGGAGAGGACCCTGTTCCCTTGTCACTGAGGTGAAAAAGCCCTCTCACTGACCTTTGAAACTGCCTTTGTCACCTACAAGTTGAAGAATCTGAGAACCTCCACTGCTGCTGGGGATTCTGCCCCCAAGTCCTGTTCTGATATTGCTCCTCCTGGTGCCCAATCTGGGCTGTGCTGTGCTCTGCAACCCATGTGAAAGACCTTTCACATTGGCCTTCCAGTCACCCTGGGCTGGAAATCTCCTCCAGTTCATCATTCTGTGGCTTCTGCTGCTCTAGAATTTGTTGAGAGTCATTCTTTACAGATATTTTATGGGCTATGGGGGAAGAACTAGAGTATGTGCTTCTTTCTACTCTGTCACCTTCAGGATAATATTTTTTTCACTGTAGAAATTGGAAGATGTATCTAAAAATTATTCAAAAGTTAATTCTCCAAAAGAAATTTGATAAGTTGGAAATGCAGAACTTTTCATATTTTCCCCTGAAATGCAGAAGATTCCCCATTAACTAATGATTTCTCCTTTCAAGGTACTTTAAGGCAATTGTATTGCTTAGAAAGCTCATAGGAGAGATCTGTGGATCTAACTACCTTTGAAACTGGGATAAAAGAGTGGATGGTGAGTGCCTAGTGAATGTTTCTCAATTTGAGAAAGAAGTAGAAAGAAATCTAGATGAAATTTAGGCTTTTGCAATTGGTGACTGTATTATATATACTTCCAATCACATTCCAATTACACTCTAACACTTGGAGGTAATGGAATTCAGTTGAATGAAGACAGGGTGGACTTATTCTGACTAATGTTGTGTGATATTAAGCATGTTCCAGTTTCCTCTTTTCTTTTTTTTTTTATTTTAAATAAATTTATTTAACTTTTTTACATTCATTTTCACAAAATTTTGGGTTCCAAAATTTTCTCCCCATTTGTCCCCTCCCCCCTCCCCAATACACCCAGCATTCTAATTTCCCCTATCACCAATC
>CM053770.1:566864951-566910876 GCA_028658325.1 Potorous gilbertii
ACTAGGAAATAAGCAATACAGGTAATGGGGAATAGAGATTTATCTGGCCCTACAGGACAGAAGAGAAGATGGGGACAAGAGAAGGGAGGGATGATAGAAGAGAGGGCTGATTGGTGATAGGGGAAATTAGAATGCTGGGTGTATTGCGTTGGGGGGGAGGGGACAAATGAGGAGAAAATTTGGAACCCAAAATTTTGTCAAAATGAATGTAAAAAGTTAAATAATTAAATTTATATTTAAAGAAAAAAGAAGTGACCTAGCTGAACTCTGGGATGATAGAAACTTCTGTGATTGAGATCCACATCCAGTGAGAGGACATAGCCTTGTCTTCATGAATGAAGTCTTAACATGTCAACGATATAACTTTGGATTGCCTATAGTAGCAGCAACTCACATGGATCTGTCATGAGAATCCTGTGGTCTATGATTACCTCTATCTTCCTAAAAGAAGCCTTGCTACAACTGTTGATTCTGTGAACTTCAGAATGTGTGCTCTTGCCACTTTGTGAATGACTATCTCCACTCCAGCCAGTTCCTGGTATACTTTATTCTCCATTCAGCACAAAGCATGAGATTCTTAAGCACTCACATAAACCCCATTAGTGTCTAATGGTTCCACTGAGAGACTCTTAAAATTATTATTTTAGCTCTGTTGTTCTTACATCAAATTTTCCTCTGTTAATTGAGACGCTGACTATAAATTGCCCTTAGAGGTGAATTTTAAAACAATTAATTAAAACATGAACACTACATTTTATTTTTCCATTTCACATTTTAATGTCATATGTCATAGAATTACAGTAGTTAGTTGGTCTTCTCTATAAAAGAGAAGGCATTGTTATTCTGTACCATTTTTTGCAGTTACCCTTTGCCATTCATTCATAATATAAGGGATATTAACAATATGATTAAAATAATTGTCTCGGGCGTTTTGGATTTCTTGATAAAAAGGTATTTCAGGACTACCTTTCCAAGCTTACTGCAAAGTACTCTCCAAGAATTCTGCATTCTAGTCAGCTAATCTGTTTGCCATTCCCCATACACAACATCACATCATGTATCATATCTCTGTACCTTACAAGGCTGTTTCTTATTCTTGGAATGCCTTCTTTCCTCACTTCCACATTTTAGAATCCTGGTCTGCCTTCATTTAAATTGCCTTCTCTTATAGGAAACATAACACTCAGATTGAAAGTTAGTGATGAGAAAAGTATTTTTTGTTAAAATTATAAGTATAGATAGTTTAGTCCAACCATCTCTACTTTTCACTAAGATTTTGTGGTCACTGAAAATAAAAGCGACTTTGTTTTTCTAATGTCCAGGATTACTCACTTGAATAATGCATGATTCTTCTTCTATCTAACAGTATTCATTTACAGTTTCTTCCATAACATTAACATATTGAGATGACATTTGTATAATAATAAAACCATCATTAGTTTCAGGTGCTTGTCATAAAATTCAAAACAAAATGGTTGACTCAGTTTTACTCCTTAATCAGTTGTCAGTCTTGTGTGGGCACTGCCATAGTCTATCCAGGGTGGGGATTTGTTCTGTAAATTTCAAATTCAGTCAAAAGGCTGCACTTGAGGAGCTAGAGGGTCACATGACCACAGATTCCCCACCCCTGAACTCTGTCTTATTGTATCCCATTATCTTCAGGGATTATCACTTCTGTACTGCCCCTCTGTCCATCCTCCAACCCTTTACCTTTCTAGGAAGTTTTGGTGTAATGCTGCATTTGTTGTCTGAACTCCAGTCTTTCTGCTGTTACTAATAACCATTTATGACCCCTGTTGACAATTTCCTGTCTTCCGTGGTGGAGGACTTGGGGTACTTGGCTTTTTTTTTTCCTTTAACTGAATATGCAACTTCTCTGGATATCTGTAATTATCCTTGCTTGCTGCTTAACCAGCTTAGAACTATAGTTAAAATTATCATATACTCTATGCTAGTAATTGTGCAGTAGATTAGTCATTCACTTGGTGTTAACTTTCAAGTGTGACTTCTTATAGTTACGCTTAACTCTCTTTTGGTGAAATGACACTTTATAGATTGCCCAGGAATCTATACCCAGGTTACAATATCATGCTACTTACTGTCTGAAATAGTGCTGTAGCTGAATATAGAAATAGATACAGTCAAACTAAAACAGGTGCTTGCTTCTGAGTTCAACTGACAATAACAGATAACCTCTGATCATATTTTTTTTAAAAAAGAACAAAAGTGGTTTCTTTAAAATATACGTGTTACTCAGTTTTGAAATTTCAGTGTAAATCTGAATTATTATATCATCTGGAATGTCAAAATGAATATAGTACCTTTTTCTGGAATATACTCTCTCTCTCTCTATATATATATATATATACTATATAGTAAATTCTATAAATAGAGATAGTTATGGTTTTGCAATTTTTAAAAAAGTCACGGTAATATTGTAAATTCTTATGAATTGATACCTGAGAATAGTAAAATGCTAAAGGTTTTGTGAACATATATACTTCCAAAATATAAGTTATTTTCTCCAATACTCTCCCAGCTCTGGGTCCTTCAAACTTCTTAAATATTCTGTTTCTTGTGAGACATAAATGGAACACTTTGAACACTTTGATGACACAGATACAAAATCTGTTCAGGATTTAGCACCTTCCCAGTCCATGAAGATGTTGATATTGCTTTATGGGCATCAGGACCAGAACCCAGGTCAAGGATATGTTCTCCATTCACTATTAAAAATTGGCTTACCGGAGGTGGAGCCAAGATGGTAGAGTAAAAATGGGGACTTTCCTAAGCTCTTCCCCAAAGCCCTTGAAATACCTATTAAAATGACTTTAAACAAATTCTAGAGTGACAGAACCCACAAAATGACAGAGTGAAACAAATTTCCAGCCCATGATAACCTGGAAAGTTGACAGGAAGGGACTATTGCACCAGGCAGGGATGAGAGCAAAGTCTGGAGTGGGCAGCATCACAGGTGAGTTGGAACAGGTCTCAAGGGACTGAATCATTGGCAGCTGTGGAAATTTCTAGACTTCTCAACCCACAAACACAAAAAAAAGTCAGCGGGAAAACTCTGTGGGACCTGGGCGAAAGGAGCCTTCTGGTCGGATCTGGCCTCAGCTCCAGGGCAGTGGGGGTGGCAGCAGTGGTGAAGAAGCAACAGCAGCAGAGGCTACTTCCATTGTTCTGGGCCCATAGACTGTGGGAGATTGAGCAGCTCGTACAAAATTCCTGAAACCTGGGACAGTACATCCATCCATACCCCCACCACCACTGGAAGTACAGTTGTACCTTAACAGAGAGTTAGAAAGTCAAGTATTTGGTTGGGAAGATAAGTAAACATTGTAAAAGAAATCAAACTATAGAATTTACTTTGGTGACCAAGAAGATCAAAACATACAACCAGAAAAAGACAAAGTCTAAGCTCCTACATCCAAAGCCTCCAACAAAACAACAAATTGGTTGCAGGTCATGGAAGAGCTCAAAAAGGATTTGGAAAATCAAGTAAGAGAAGTAGAGGAAAAATTGGGAAGAGAAATGGGAGGGATGCAAGGCTTGCTCACAGAGACCCCCCAAAAATACTGAATAAATGAACACCTTAAAAAAATAGACTAACCCAAATGGCAAAATAGCCAATGAGGAGAAAAATGTCATAAAAAGCAGAATTGCCCAAATAGCATATGGAAAAGGAGGTCCAAATGCTTACTGAATAAAATAGTTCAGAATGGAGCAAATGGAAGCTAAAGACTTTATGAGAAATCATGAAATTATAAAAGAGAACCAAAAGAATGAAAAAAAATAGAAGATAATGTGAAATATTTCATTGGAAAAACCATTGACCTGGAAAATAGATCCAGGAGAGATAAAATCCAAAAATTATAGGACTACCTGAAAGCTATGATCAAAAAAAACCCTAGACATCATCTTTCAAGAAATTATCAAGGAAAATTGCCCTGATATTCTAGAACCAGAAGGTAAAATAGAAATGAGAAGAATCTACTGATCATCTCTGGAAAGAGATCCCAAAAAAGAAAGCTCTTAGGAATATTGTAGCCAAATTCCAGAGTTCTCAGGTCAAGTGGAAAATAGTGTAAGCTACCAGAAAGAAACAATTTGAATATTGTGGAAACACAATCAGGATAACAAAAAATCTAGCAGCTTCTACATTAAGGGATTGAAGGGGTTAGAATATGATATCCCAGACAGAGGAGCTAGAACTAAAACCAAGAATCACCTACCCAGCAACACTGAGTATAATCCTTCAGGGGAAAAAATGGATATTCATTGAAATAGAGGACTTGCCAGCATTTTTTTTTAAACACTAATTTATTTATTTTTAGTTTTCAACATTCATTTCTGCAAGATTTTGAGTTCCAAATTTTCTCCTCATCTCTTCCCTCCACCCATCACAAATCACTGTGCATTCTAATTACCTCAATTTTCCCTCCCTTCTATCATATCCCTCCTTTCTATTAACCCCATCCCCTCTATTTTGTTGGAGGACAAGATAGATTTCTATATCCCATTGCCTGTGTGTTTTATTTCCCAGTGGAATGTAAAAACAATTTTTAACATTTGTTTTTAAAACCTTGAGTTCCATCTTCTTTCCCTTCCTCCCTCCCCACACATCCCCACTGAGAAGGCAAGCAATTCGATATATGTTAAACATACGTAGTTATGCAAAAGATTTACATAAAAGTCATGTTGTGGAAGACTAACTCTATTTACCTCCATCTTATCCTGCCCCCATTTATTCTATTTTTTCTTTTGACCCTATCCCTCTTCAAAAGTATTTACTTCTAATTACGGCCTCTTCCAATTTGCCCTCCCTTCTATCATCAGACCATCACCTGCTTCTCCCCTGCTCCCCTACTTTCCTATAGTGTAAGATAAAAGTTTCATAGCAAATTGAGAATGCATGTTATTCCCTCCTTAAGCCAAATGTGTTAGGTAAGGTTCACTTTTTCTCTCTCACCTCCCCTCTCTTCCCTTCAATTGAAAAAGCTTTTTCTTGCCTCTTTTATGTGAGATAATTTGCCCCATTCTTTTTTCCCCTTTCTCCTTTCAATATATTCCTCTCTCACCCTTTAATTTTATTTTTTAGACATCATCCCTTTCTATTCAACTCACCTTGTGCCCTAGTAGTGAGAAAAGTCTCAAGAGTTATAAATATTATCTTTTCATGTAGAAATGTAAACAGTTCAACTTTATTAAATCTCTTATGATTTCTTTCCTGTTAATGTTTTCATGTTTCTCTTGATTCTTGTGTTTGAAATCAAATTTTCTATTTAGCTCTGGTCCTTTCATCCTCTGTTTCATTGAATGACCATTTTTTTCCCCTGAAATATTATACTCAGTTTTGCTGGGTAGGTAATTCTTGGTTTTAATCCTAGTTCCTTTGACTTCTGGAATATCATATTCCAAGCCCTTCAATCCCTTAGTGTAGAAGTTGCTAGATCTTGTGTCATCCTGATTGTATTTCCACAATACTGGAATTATTTCTTTCTAGCTGCTTGCAATAATTTCTCCTTGACCTGGGAACTCTGGAATTTGGCCACAATGTTCCTAGGAGTTTCTCTTTTTGGATCTCTTTCAGGTGGTGATTGGTGGATGCCTTGAATACTTATTTTGCCCTCAGGTTCTAGAATATCAGGGCAGTTTTCCTTGATAATTTCATGAAGGATGATGTCTAGGCTCTTTTTTTGGTCATGACTTTCACATATTCCCATAATTGTTCCTTTATGGCTGCTTGCAATATTTTCTTCTTGATCTGGAAGCTCTGAAATTTGACTACGATATCCCTAGGAATTTGCCTTTTGGGATCTCTTTCAGGAAGTGATTGGTAGATTCTTTCAATACTTATTTTGGCCCCTGGTTCTAGAATATCAGGGCAGTTTTCCTTGATAATTTCTTGAAAGATGATTTCTCGGCTTTTTTTTTATCATGGCTTTCAGGTAGTTTCATAGTTTTTAAATTGTCTCTCCTGGATCTATTTTCCAGGTCAGTTGTTTTTCCAATGATATATTTCACATTGTTTGCTATTTTTTCATTCCTTTGGTTTTGTTTTATAATTTCTTGATTTTTCGTAGTCATCAGCTTCCACCTGCTCCATTCTAAAGAATTATTTTCTTCAGTGAGCTTTTGAACCTCCTTTTCCATATAGGAAATTCTGCTTTTTAGGGCAGTCTTCTCCTCATTGACTTTTTGGATCTCTTTTGTCATTTGAATTAGTCTATTTTTTTACAATGATATTTTCTTCAGCATTTTTTTATGTCTCCTTTAGCAAACAGTTGACTCGTTTTTCATAATTTCTTGCATCACTATCACCTCTCTTCCTAATTTTTGTCTACTTCTCTTACTTGATTTTCAAAATCTGTTTAGAGCTCTTCCATGGCCTGAGATCAATTCATATTTTTCTTGGAGGCTTTGGATGGAGGAGCTTTGACTTTGTTGTTTTCTGTTTGCATCTTTTGGCCTTTCTTGTCACCAAAGTAAGATTCTAGAGTCTGATTCTTTTTTTGGTTTTTACTCACTTCCCCAGCCATCTCCTTGACTTTTGACCTCTTTGTCAGGATAGATCTCTGCTTCTGATGGGGCTGGGGGATATGCTGACAGTCGCTCAATTCCTCCACAGTCTATGTCTAGAGCTCCAGAAACAGTCCTTGTCTCTGCCCCTGATGCTGCTGTGGCTGCTACAGGTTCCTCAGGTCCCTCCCCTCTCTGCTGCCCTGGGCTGGACCACTCCACTCTCCCACACTGGTACCATGGGCTTTTTCCACTCACCTTTAATTTTTCCTTGGCATTTTGGGGAACTGAAGTCTGGAAACTGCCACAGGTGTGAGAAATTCAGTCTTCCCGAAGCTGACTCAGGTCCTGTCTGTGTCAGCCCAGTCCACACAGGACTGCCCCCTGTGTGGTGCAAGACACTTCCTGGTGACCTTCGAGGCTGTCTTGGGCAGGAGATTTGCTTCACTCCATCATTATGAGTTCTGCAGCTTCAGAATCTGTTTAGAGCCATTTTTTATAGGTCTCAGCTTGAGAGCAGTGCTCTAGAAAGTGCATGCTGTTCAACTTTCAAACATTCTTGATGAAAAGACCAGAACTGAAGAGAAAATTTGACTTTCAAATACAAGAATCAAGAGAAGTATGAAAAGGTAAACAGGAAAGAAAAATTCTAAGAGACTTATTAAAGTTGAACTGTTTATATTCCTACTTAGAAAGATGATATTTGTAACTCATGAGACCATTCTCAGTATTGGGGTAGTTGGAGGAGATAGATAGATAGATAGAAGACACAGGGTGAGTTGAATATAAAGGAGTGATATTTCAAAAATAAGGGGTGAGAGAGGAATATATTGAGAGAAGGAGAAATCAAGAGATAGAATGGGGTAAAGTATCTTCTATAAAAGAGGCAAGAGAAAGGTTTCACAATGGAGAGGAAGAGGGGGAGAGGAGAGAAAGAATGAATTGAACAGCTAGGGGTGAGATAGGATGGAGGAAAATATAGTTAGTCTTTCACAACGTATCTATTGTGGAAGTTTTTGCATAACGACACATACATAACATTGAATTGCTTGCTTTCTCAATGAGGGTGTGGAGGGAAGAAGAGAGAGATAATTTGGAACTCAAAGTTTTAAAAGCAAATGTTGAAAAATTGTTTTTACATGTAACTGGGAAATAAGACATACAGGCAGTGGGGTATAGAAATCATTTTGCCCTTCAGGAAAGTAAAGGGGAAGTGGACAAGGAGGGATGACAAAAGGGAGGACAAACTAGACGAAGAGGCAATAAGAATGAATGCCATCTCTGGGTGAATGGAGGGAAGAGATGGGGAGAAAATTTAAAACTCAAAATCTTGTGGAAATGAGTGTTGAAAACTAAAAAAGAAATAAAATAAGAAATGCAATCAAAAAACCAAAACAAATCAAAACAAAAAAAATCTGACTTACAGCTTGGTCCTGATTAGTGCAAATGACAAATGGTGAATCTGAGAAATGGTTTCACAATTTGAATTCACACTGCATATTTTATTATGCTAGAGCCAACTGCCATATTTTACATAATTATCATTTTGAATAGTGAACATTTAAATACATATGACCCCTATAGGGATTCATTATTTACATATCTGTTTCTAATTGTACCCAAAAGATCTGTACTTCGTTTTCCTGTGCACACACATGAAGTGAACTCTGAGAGTCTTCACATGCAGGTTTATATTTTCTAGTGTTAAGAGTGAAGTAATTGAATCAGTAGGTGAATTATCCCACCCTACTAAGGCAAGTGATGCTATACCCTATAGGTAATCTAGGGGAGAAAATATCTTTTCCAGATCAATTTGTCATAGTCATAGACTTTAGACTAAGTGTAAACAATTCCTAGATATTTCTGTTGCTCAGTAGGTGTGTTCAGGTTGGCTGAGGGTCACATCAGTTTGCTCACATCTTGTGGGTCACCTATAAGATATGCAGTCAATATGAGCCAAAGAAATCTATAGGGTTCAGCAGGGGACATCAAGAGATTGTCTGGAAATCATTGGAAGCACAGAAGCAGTCAGTAAAAGGAGAAATAGAAAATAGGACTGAACTCTGGCAGAAAAAAAGAGAGATTGAGGATGTCTATTTACCCTGTAGGTGTTTTGGAGAAGACAGTTCATGCCACTAATTGTACTCATTTTCCCAAGGACTGAGGAAGTTCAAGAAACAGCTCTTTCCTGAATGCTCCTTTCTATTAATAGACATTGTACTATATTTGCTTCTGTACCTGCTTCTTTATCTCAAAATTTCAACTGAACTGAATTTTGACTCAATCATATAAAGGTCAGGGGTTAACTAGAAAAAAATCCGAATGGAAATTAAAGCAGGCAGCTAAATTCTGCTGAAATGTTAGTAATTTTCCTAACTGGGGGACTCAGAGTATTTATGAATGTACTTACTCTTAATGTTTCATTTAACATATGTTCCCATAAATAGCAGAAGAGGGAACTATGTGGATCTACAGGGTCATTATTTTATTTTCATGCTCAAAATGAGCCAGTTATAACAGAGGGTTACACTAAACATAATTGCCAATCAAAGAAATAACTCTGGGAGTGTGCCCCCAGGTCCCTTTCCTCAGATACACAACAATCATCCACAATGCTCAAAGTACTACTCCTACTACTTGGAGAGAGATCTGCTTCATTACCTTGCAGTAACTGGGGTAAAGATTCCTATTAAAGGAGGTGTATGTAAGTATACATTGCATTTGGTATCAACTTAATTCTCATTTAGTGCCTTGAAAAATTCCAAAGAAGAACTCAGATTTATGGTTTTTTTTTTTACTAAACTAAAATATAATGTATTTCAACAAAAACCCCTTGAATTTAGTGTTTGATCACCCATGGACACCCTATCATTATCAAAGGAGACTATGTTCTAATGATAAAGAATAGATTTAATAGACTAGTTCACCCATTCCTTCATACTTAATTGGTCATGCTTCATAATAGTTATTTTATCAGTCCACTTGTGGCTCAGAAGTGCTGTAACCATGGAGGACAATAATTATTAAAAATCCAAACATAATGCATTCAAGAAGCTTCAAATAATTAACAGGTGATATGTGTATTATTGGTTGTTAAGGGAAGTTCAGGATGGGTCAGTGCATTGCCCACCTTTTTAGCTCTACCTTAGAGATGATGGTTACCCTTGTCTCCTTGCTTCTGCTATCAGGAACAGACGACAGATGATGAGTCTGGGCTATAATGGCATTTTTCAATGTTTGCATAACATTTCGTTAAAATATTCTTTCCTTTAAGAAGATGAAACATGAAGAAAGATGGTACAATGTCCCCTGTAATTTGCTTCTATGTTGAGGGATATACCAGGGGAGAGATAGATTTCAGGAGAAATAATAAGAGGACAGAAAAGACATGTATACAGGTAGAGAGGGAAAAATCCTGAAATGGTGAACAGATGAACAGATAGACTAGCAATTTGAAGTACAAATATATGTGAGCATACAAAGAGAATTGACTGATGCATAATTCATGCCTCTATGCAAATTGCATGAAAAAGAGAGGGAGGGGACCCTTGCAAATGATTGTGTTTCCAAGCTGTCACTTGCATGACTACTGCTTGTCAATGGGTGGAAAAAAAACAGCATCCAGAATTTCTTTATTTTTTAAGACTTCAGAATTCCTGCTGAAAATCAGGGACCTGCTTTGTGACCTTGGACAAATTATTGTATCTTTTGGTCTGACATTTTCTAGGGAGGTCAAGTTAGGAATATGATCATTGTAATAGGTACAGTAATAGAGTAAAAAATAAAGTTGAGAAAAAATATTTTCAGCAAAATACTTTTAAGGTCCTACGAAAAAGATCCCAGAACACATACTTTACAGTATTTACGTAGAGTTACTTAAAGTGTTAACCATTTCTAATAACCTCAATTTCTATAGGTACTCTTAAGTAAACAAATGCCAGGATTTCTACATCATTAATTTGGCCATAAAGTTCTAATGGTGATTTTTATTAGTACAATAAAAGGAAAATGGTGAATCTGAAGATAGTGGAAAACTCCACACTTAGGTATAGTAAACGTCTGCAAACACATTTAGAAATGAATCTTTCCAGCTAATGGATTTCAGAGGGACAATGTAATGCCAATTAGGTCAGCTGTTTGTAACTCTAAGGCCAGCTTCAATGATTCCACAGGAAATCATGTCTTTACAAAGCCTGTTCACAGGGAAATTGCTCTGGTTTCTCATAAATGGCTCTTGTTTCACATGATTTATTTTTATCTTTGTGCCAGCAAAGGGGTTAGATATTTAAAAAGCCAAAATAAATCTTCCCGCCCCCCCCCCCCGATTTGAACATATTTCTATTTTACAAAAAAGTAAGCAAAATAAAATGAGAAAATCATATGCCAATTTGCACTCATAATTCCTCAATTTTCTCTCTGGATGTAGATAACATTTTTCCATCATGAGACCTTTGGAATTGTCTTGGATTATTGTATAGATCAGTGTTGATTGATTTGCATTACATGATCTTTCAACATTGATCATCATCACCAACTTTACTGTTATTGTGCATAGTAATCTCCCATTTTTTTTCACTTTATTTTACTTCAGTTCATATAGGTCTTCTCATTTTTTTCTGAAAGCAATCCCTCCAGTCATTTCTTATAGTACAATAGGACTCCATATTCCATAACTTGTCCAGCCATTCCACAATTGAAGAGTATCCCTTCAACATCCAGTTCTTTGTCACAGCAGAAAGGACTGCTATGATATATGTCACTTTTTTTCTTTTTCTTTGATTTCTTTAGGGTACAGACCTAGTAGTGTTATTGTTGGATCATAGAATATGCATAGTTTTATACCCCTTTGGGCACAGTTATGAATAGTTTTCCAGAGTGGCTGAATCAGTTCACAATTCCACCAACAGTTCATTAGTGGACCATCCCCTCTAGCATTTACCATTTTTGGTAAGTATGAGGTGGTACCTCAGAGTTATTTTAATTTGCATTTCTCTGATCAATAGTGATTTTTTCATATGACTCCAGATAGTTTTGATTTCTTCTTTTGAAAGCTGCTTGTCCATATCCTTTGATCATTTGTTAATTGGGGGATGCCTCTTACTTTTATAAATTTAACTCAGTTCCCTATATGTTTGAGAAATAGGGCTTTTATCAGAAATCATCCTTAAAATTTTTGATATTCATTATCTATGGTATTTTTTAGTAAAAGGTAGTTTTCCAGATTATCACTTTTAATTAAATCTATTTTTGCTTTTACTGTATCTGAATTCATGATTACCACCCCTGCCCCCCAATTTTTTTACTTCAGCTGAAGCATAATAGATTCTGCTCCAGCATTTTATTTTAACTCTGTATTTTTCTTTTTTATATGTGTCTCTTGTAAGTAACATATTGTTGGATTCTGGTTTCTAATCCATTCTGCTATCTGCTTCCATTTTATGAGTGAGCTCAGCCCATTCAAATTCAGAGTTATGACTACTAATTGTGCCCCTCTATCCTATTTTCTTCTGTTTATTCTTCCCTCTCCATTTTTATGCTATCCCTCCTCAAAAGTCTGTTTTGATTCTGACCACTCTTTTCCTTAATTTGCACTACCTTTTGTCATCTCATTGCCTCCTGATATTACTTACTATCTTCACCTCCTATTTCCTTATTGGGTGAAATAAATGTCTCTACCCAAATGAATATGTGTATGTGTGTGTGTGTGTGTGTGTGTGTGTGTGTGTGTGTGTGTATTGTTCCCTCTTTGAGCCAGTTATGATAAGAGTGAGCTAGAACTTTGCCCAACTCCCCATTTTCCTTTATACTATAAAATGTCTTTATGTATTTCTTCCATGTATGAAAAAAATTCCCATTCTATCTTTCCCTTTTCCAGTTCATTTCTTTTTCCTCACCACTTCATGTTTTAAAAAAGAGATCATACCAAAATAATTCATTTATACTCATGTCCTCTTTCTATGTAGTCTCTTTTTAACTGCCCTACCAATGATAAAGGTCTCAGGAGTTACACATATCATCTTCTCCTACAGGAACATAAGTGTTATTGAGTCCTTTATGATTACTCTTTCATGTTTACCTTTTCATACTTCTCTTGTGTCTTCTGTTTGAATGTTGAATTTTCTATTTAGCTCTGGTCTTTTTTTATCTGGAATGTTTGAAAATCTTCTACATTAATAAACATTCTTTTTATCTCTTAAAGGATTATATTCAGTTTTTCTGGGTAGGTTATTCTTGGTTGTAATCCTACCTCCTTTGCTGCTTCTTTAACATGGAAATTGATAAATCTTGTGGTTCCACAATATTTGATTTGCTCCTTTCTGGCTGCTTGAAATATTTTCTCCTTGACTGGGGAGCTCTGGCATTTGGCTATAATATTCCTGGGAGTTTTAATTTGGGGATCTATTTCAGGAGATAATCAATGGAGTCTTTAAATTTCTACTTTACCCTGGGAATCTAAGATATCAAGGCAATTTTCCTTGATAATTTCCTAAAATATGATGTCTAGGCTATTTTTTGCTTTCAGGTAGTCTATTAATCTCCCCTTGATCTATTTTGTTCCCTGTCAGTTGCCTTTCCAATAAGATATTTCACATTTTCTTCCATTTCTTCTCATTCTTTTCACTTTATTTTATTGTTTCTTGATGGCCTATTACGTCATTATCTTCCACTTGACCAGTTCTGGTTTTCAAGAAACTGTTTTCTTCATTGAGCTTTTATATCTCTTTTTCCATTGGCCTATTCTGCTTTTTAAGGATTTCTTTTCTTCAGTGAATTTTTGTGCCTCTATTGCCAATTTTGTTTTTTAAGGAGTAATTTTCTTCAGTATTTTTTGGGTCTCTTCTGATATGATGTTAATTGTCTTTTCATAATTTCATTGCATCATTCTCATTTCTTTTCTCATTTTCCCCCTAACTAGAACTATCTCTTTCTTTAATTCTTCCAGGAATTCTTGTTGCACTTGAGTCCAATTAGCATTTTCCTGTGGGGATACATTTGTAGTTATTCTCACTTTGTTATCTTCTTTGTCTTGGTCTTTTCTACCATCATAGTAACTTTCTATGGTCAAGTTCTTTGTTTGTTGCTTATTTTTCTAGCCTGTCTATTAACTATGAACTGTATGGTAAAGTTGGAGTCTGCTCTCCTGGGGTTGAGGAGACACTATTCCAAGCTTCAGGTCTTTCCATGCTACTATTTTCTGAGAGTATATAGTTCTGAGGTTGTGCAAGTTTTCAGTGTTTCCAAGGTGGTGTGATCTGGGGAGAGGTAAGGTCACTGCTTTCCTAGTGCTGTGCTCTAGTCTTTACCCAGGAAGAGCCTCTGCTCCCTGGAGTTGCAAACACTACTACTCTTCTCTGCCTTGGAACTGAGACCAGGGTCCCTACTTTATTATGACCCACTATAAGCAGTCCTCTCCACTCTGGAACCATGGCCTAGAACTGCCAGTAAGCACCAGCTGCACCCATAGGGGGTTACCAGAAAAGGGTCCCCTAGAAGTCTCTTTCAGACCCTTTAACTGTCTCTGGACTAAGAGTTCCCAAAGCTGCTGCTGCTAACACCGATACTGCAATCTCCAGGCCTACCAGTGGAACTGCTGCTGAATTCTGGGATATCTCTCAACTTGGTGTCAAAGATCTCTCCTGCTAATTTCCCAAGTTGTCTTGGGCTGAAAAAATGTCCCATTCTGACATTTTTGTTTTTGGTTCTTCTGTTCCAGAATTTGATTTAAGGAGTTATTTTAAAATGTGTTTGGAGGGAAAATGTTGGTAGAGTTCATCTTTGTGGTTGCCTGTACTCTCTCCTCTTGGCTCCATGCAATATAAAATCATTGTTAAAAACTATTCTCTAACCTAATTTTCAAATCACCCAACAATTAGATTATTAATCAGTTAGATTACAATTAGATTGCATGCTTCTTGCGGGCGTGGAACCTTTTCTGCCTCTTTTAGCACAGTGCTTTTCTCAAAAATGGCATGTAAGAAATGTTTTATTGATTGGTTTATTTATCAAACATTCATTAAGTTCAAGGTATTGTGCTAGGCTCTTGGGGAGAGGGAAATGTAGACACATAAGGCAGGATTTTTTCCCTGAAATCTCTTAGAATCAACGAGGGAAGGCATAAACCTTGACCAAAATGGAAACAATAAAGATCATATTATCAAATGATTATCAAATGATCAAATGATCCCAGATCATAAAGCACTATTTTCTGCCAATTAGAACTCAAATGGTTCTGGGGTGTTATTGATTCAGTAGTTATCAGTGAAATAGAACATAACCTACCCATGTTTATCGACCCTGTGTTACTTGTCTATATCCTCCCAAAAGTTTACCATAGGGATTCCATTTAATGAACTTGTGGCCTCCTTCCTTTCACTTGACAAGCAAGAGTCCCAGTGGACATGGGTAGGTTATGTTCTATTTCACTGATAACTACTGAAGCAAAGGCTGTATTTAGTATTAACATTTTATCAGTGTGTGGTTATATTTACTCTATTGCCTCCAAAAAACTAAAGATAAGAATCATACAGAAGGAATCCATGGGAAATGTGAGCAAGCTGCCATATACATCACCAAGAAATTTTCTGAGAGAAAAAGAAGATGGGTGGATTGGTAGGTGACAAGAACAAGCAATGATCTGTGAACAGCCAGAGTGATCCACTGGGACTCTTGCTTGTCAAATGAAAGGACAATGTAAATGGGACAATGGCAGTACTATTAACAAAAGTAGGAAAATTTGGGGGTAGTAGAGGTTATTTGGGAAAGGCTGGCAAGACTACTAGTTTTGAAACAGTATTTTAGACTTCTTCTAATTGGTTTGTCAAAACTGGAACAGTTCTTGTTGGTAATAGGATGAAGAGGAAATATCCAGTTTCCAAGAGGAACTGGAAATGATAACTCAAAAATCCCATTATTATAATATGTAATATATATATAATATATATCTTATATAATATATATGTAACTATATATATATATATACGTATATATATATATATACGTATATATATATATACGTATATATATATGTATATATATATATATATACATATATATATATGTATAAATCTCAACTGTGACGATGTGGTAATGAAACTTAGAGTGGATAGAATCTTTGAGGGAGAAACTGAAGAAAGAAAAGATAGAAGAGGGAATACCCATACAAAACTGTGGAAAATATTCACATTTAGTGAGGGTCAGGATGAATAGGAATTAGAGAAGAAGAAAAATAAAAGTACATCAGAATATTCAGAGGAGGACCAGAATAATGTAATATTACATAAGACTTTCAAGAATGAAGAATGTTTAACAGTATAAAGTAGTTCATATAGGACAAGGAGAATGAGGACTGAGAATAGGTCTTTGTATTTGGTAATTAGGAGGTTACTGATGACCTCTGAGAGTTAAATTATCAAAATGAGAGACCAGAAATTGAGAAGGCCTCATGGAAGAATGGATAAAGCACTCACCCTGGATTCAGAGGTCTTGGGTTCAAATTCCATCTCTTCTGCCTACCAGTTGTGTAAGCATGGACAAGTCACATAACTTCTCTGGGCCTTAGGTTCCTTATCTGTAAAATGAGTTGGTTGGATTAACTGACCTCTCAGTCTTAGAACTGACATCCTATGATCTTTGAGAGTTAAAGAGTAGTTGAGAAAATAGAGGTATGGAACAGAGCTTTTTTGTAAAACTTTGACAAGTGAAAGGAAGGCTAAAAGGGGGTAACAGTGGGAAATAAAAGTGTTTTAATCTAGGTTGGTTATACATTGTCTCTGGCAGTATACACTGCCCAGCAACTTCCCTTTCAGGACATATAATTAAGCACATAATTGCATCTACTTTGTACCCTAATCCTCCCCACCCCACCCCTAAGCCAGGTCTGCTCTGCTGTGTTCTGTTCTGTCCCCTTAATAGGGATGTAAATAAAGTAAAAATTTAAAAAAAGCTGAAGGTGACCTGTAATTTTTTTTTAATAGGCCAGTACGGAAGGTTCTGATTAGAATCCATTTTCTTCTTTAGCAAACAAATCATTTTAAGGGCAGCTCAAGCTACTCAAGTTATCTGCATCTCTCAAAAGGAATCAGCAGGTCCACACTTAAGAGGGGAGAGTTATGTTGTTCAAATAAGTTGGTGATGGGGGGATTCCTCATTAGTCTGGTTTTAAATATTTTATGGGTAAGGCAGATCATCTGGCTACTCTCCCCTCATACTCAACCCCAGCATCCCATGCCCAATACTGTTTCCACCCTCTGCATCCTCCAAAGGCATCCCCTTCTGGAGTAGTAGTTACTCCTTTGCCCAGTATTAGGCAAGTATCTCTTTCAGGAGAGAAACCTCAGAGTCAGAGCGTTGCTGCCTAGAAGCAGTCAGTGTGGAAGGATCCTTCGGCCTAGATGGAAGAGAGTATCGCCTCCATAGGAAGGTGTTATACAGATGTTCATTTCCTCTCCATATCCAAGAGTTTAGTCATGCTTTCCTAAGCCTGAAAGGGAGAAGTGCACTGATTCCTGATAAAAATTCATCTGTCAACCAGTTAATGGACAGGTGTTATTACCTCTACTTTACACATGGGGAAATTCAAGCACCTAAGGCTCAGAGGACTGAAGCAATAGGGTATTTTGTTGTTTACTGGTGGGTAGAGATAGTGTCAAATCTAGGTGGAAGATCATGCCTCTAGATGTTCCTTTAAATTGAGATTTCTCTGAGTATTTATGTCTCTCCCTAGGGATATGGGGATAAGGCAGAAAAGCAAAAATAAATGACTTTTTGCTTCTCAGTTGAAAGCTTCTTACCAGGAACTGAGACCTCTAACTATGCCTTTTACTGGATTAATTTTCATTTTCTAAAAACAGGTGCAAGTGTCCGAATCAGACAAAGAGAAAACAGCTGTTGGGGGTAAAGAATTGTCAGGAGACTCTACCAGCTTAATCTCATCTCAGACAGATATCTGCAGAAGAAATTCCTCAAAATTGTTTCTGAGAATCAAGATGAAGGGTTTAGCAGAGGTGAAAGCCAGTGATTTAATTTCATAGGGCTTATCTCTCCTGATCTCTTTTCTTGGCAACAACGGGCCTTGAGTTATCAAACTTCTTTCCATTTTGCAAAGACAAAAAATCCCTGGCAATGAAAAACATTGACTGCTGCAAATGAACATTTAAAATGCTAAATACCACCTTGGCAGTTGCCAGAAAGAATAAATATTGTCATTGCTTCCTTCACGCCCTTCACTTGTTAGAATGCCAAGACAACCTGAGGTGGAGGACATTCAAGATTGTAGATTTAGTTAAAACCTTTTATTTGTTCTCATTGGAAGAAAAAGGGAAGGAAGGTGTAGTGTAGTAAATCAGAAAAGAACATCAAATTTAAAAATCAATGATAAAATTTAAAACTTGTTTCCCAATAAAGAGCACAGACAGGAGGTTTGATGGCAGTCAAAATTGGATCTTTTGCTGTTTTAGTATAATCAAGTGACACTGATCGAATCTTGCCTTTACCAAACAAGCATCTTTACAAGGAATAAAGTACAGAAACAAGAGTTTCTTCAACTAGAAACAGTGTTTTTGTGTTGTTAACTATTTTAATGTGATTAAAGATCTTTCTCACCCATTGATGGGCCTGCCCATCTGGGAAGCTTCATTAGGGGAATTGTTTTGTAGGAGGGTTTTCCTATTGAGGCACTGGGTCACTCTAGCTCTAAAAATGGTATAAATACTCTGAGTTGAGGTTTTGCTTGGGGGCTTAGTTTTGGTAAGAAGGTTTGAATGCCAGATGAGGACTCTGGGAAGCCACTAGGGAGGTTCCCCCCAGCTTTGAGAACTCAGATTTTGTGCTTCCATGACTCTTAATTGTGGTCAGATAGCTGTACCTGTCTGTTGAATAATGTTCAGACATTTTGCAAGTAAGTCTGTTGAGTTTTAATTTCTCTATATTTTCTTTGAAGTTCAGTGTTGTGCTTGGTTAAAGGAATGATACATTTGCTTGATTAAAGTGATGGTTAACCCCACAAAAGTTGCCTTTCCTTTTATGAATTCATATCTAAGAACTTGTGGTAGCAGGTCCCCCTGTGTATGTTGGGGTGCTTACTGATACAAGAGGTTAGCAGAGATTTTACTATGATAAAAAGTAACCCAATTATGATTCCAGATTTCTCATAATTATACCCATTTTTCCCTTAGAAAGTTTTCTTTTCTCCCATTTCTGTTATGAATCAACCAAAATATACTTGATCTGCTTAATTTTGGGGTCTACTTTTGGTTTTATTTTGAGATGCTAAGAACATTAGCAGATATTGGCTAGCTCAATTTGGCAATATATCATCCCTGTATTGGAATTTTCCCAAGTCAAAGATTCTTTAAATTATGCTAAATATAAGGCAGCAGGAAGCTAGTGGATAGAGTGCTGGGCCTGGAGTCAGTGGACTCATCTTTCTAAGTTCAAATTTGGCCTCAGACAGTATTAACCGTGTGCCCTTGGGCAAGTCATTTAACCCTGTTTGCCTCAGTTGCTCATCTATAAAATGAGCTGGAGAAGAAAATGGCAAACCACTCCAGTATCTTTGCCAAGAAAACCCCAAATGGGGTCGTGAAGAGTCAGACAGGACTGAGCAGCAAGAAGTATAAATCATTGTTCAAATTCTAGGGACTTAGGGGAGGGAGCAGGTGATGTAAAGTTGTTAAATAAGGAATGATCCCTGCATGCAAGGACTATCTAGCAAGGGAAAAAAGGTCAGCTCCCTTGATAGCTATAATACAAAATTAAATATGATAAGTACTTAAGGAAAGTACAAAGAATGTATTACTTAAAATATGGGAAAAGGTCAATAATTTCCAATTAGAAAGGTAATAGAATCATCTGGAGCAGAGCTGCACAACTTGTAAACTTCTTTGGGCCACAGATAGATTAGAATGGAAGACAGACTGATAATGGTTGGTTGCTGTGGGTCATGTGACAAGCAGAAGATTTCTCCGTGACAACCCTACATTTTCCACCGACCTTGGGAATTCCTTTGGTGGATCACTTGTATTGTTGAGTAGGCCTGGCCTACAGTCTTGGAATTTTAGCATTGTAAAGGAGCTCTGAGTATTCAAATCAGACTTTTCTCTGCAACAAAACTTCTTAACTTAGCTTTCGGGGTGGGGGTGGGGTCTATAAATTACAGGGTCTTTTGGATAAACTGTAATTCTAACTCTATTAAAACAAGATGGGTTTCTTCTATAATCCCATGTGTTTTATTTATTTAAAAAGGACACTTTGAGGAAGGGTCCATTGACAAGAACCTCTTATTTACAACATACTTAATGAGCGTTTTTTTTCCACCTTCTATTTCAAGACCTTCAATGGCAACCTATTCCACTTTTGGTTAGTTCTAATGATGAGGAAGTTTTTCATGATATTCAGCCTTATCTTTGCAGCTTCTGCATCTTCAGCACTTTTTCTTTGGGTTGCCCTAATTAATCTGCTTGGACTGCATCTTACAGTAAGTTGTAAGAAAGAAGTATAAAGTAAGACTAAAAAAGTAGGCAAGTACAGACTATAAAGGGTATATTCATAAATTATAAAAAAAATGCCTTTTATGATCTTGATAAACATCAACAAACATGCACACATCCCAACAATTTCTACTTCATTCTACCTGCTCTCCAGCCATCCTATTCATCTTCCTCCTTCCTTTACCACCTGAATCTCAGATTCTGTCCCTGAGATCCTGGACTCTCCTAAATGAGCTTTGGCCACCCACATGTTTGGCACTGCCAAGAGATTCAGCATCAGAAAGTGATACAATTTTTTTCAATGGAAATGATATTAACCCAGAGATATTATTGCCACTTTGCTGCTGCATCCTGATGACCATGGGATCTTCCCAATTAACTTGCAGCTCAGACCATCCATCTACATTGTCTGATTCATTAGATTTGAGATGAGAAACTATTTAATTCTTCTTTTTGTATTCCTAGCACTTTGTATGTATGAAGTACTTAATAGATGCTTCATTCATTCATTCATTCATTCAGTCAGTCATTCTTCCTGGGACCTAGACCTCCTCATCATCTCTGGACCATTTATACACCATGTCATCACAATGATATCTTTCTGCCCCTTCTATCTTCCCTTTCTATATTGTCTTCTTCCATTAGCATGCAATCTCCTTGAGAGCTGAGAATGCCTTTGGTTGCTTTGATTTACATCTCCAGTACTTACCACAATGCCTGGTGCATAGTAATTTCTTAATTAAAATTTCTTTGTCTCTGTTTCCCTATATAAATAAGAATAGAAAGAAAGAATGCATATCAAATGGTGAATCTTGACTACATATAGTTAGTTTTAAAAATACTTTTCAAATTTAATGTGGTAGTTATAACATTGCTTCACATTTCTATGTTCCTTTCTGAACTTTTTTGTTCTGTATATTTGAAAGTTATTCACTAATGTTTTTCTTTTTTTTATAGTGTTGCTATCACTACCCATAACTTTCACCTCAATGAAATAAGTCCTCTCTTGTAACAAAATAGTACAGCCATGCAAACCATTGTCCATGGCTCATTAAGCATATTTTATCCTTTACTTCTCTATCAAGAGATGGGAAAATGCATGAATTTTCTGATCATTTTGAACTTGAGGTCCATATTAATCAGGAATACTATTGTGACTTAGGCCTTGGGTTCTGTATAGGTCATCTTAAAAGTTAGAACTTTTTGCTTTAAGTCAGAAAATCAGTTTGTTTGTAGCACTTCATCTTGGATTTGAAATGTGGAACTCTGGCTTTCTGTCATCTTTCAATATTTCTGAAGATTTTAAAAAATTCTATTTGTTGAATTACCAATTTAAAAAAAATATTGCAGTATGAAATGCAGAAGTATATTTCTATAGCCTATTGATCACCTGCTTCAGTCTGGCCTTTCTATGATTCTAGCAATACTTTTATTCTTATTTTTCTTCTGGGGGAATGTTTTTTACCAGACAGAATTTTTTATCCGTCCAAATTAGCTGTCTTGCTTATTACCTTCTTGGTTCATGGCTCTGGTTAGATTCTACTAGGATAAGAGACAATTATGGTGAACTCTTTCTTGCTTTTCTATTGCACCTTTTATCTTCACTTCTTGAGAAAGAATTTAAAATCTTACTTTGAGGGTGGTGAGCCTAATATCTGTGCCTATTTATATAGCAACTTATTCTGTCTTCTTTTTTCCATCCTCCTCTTTGCCCTCCTTCTTCTCTTCTCCTTCCCCTTCTCCTTTTCACTATTTTTTATTGTGGTTGCTGCCATCCCGAATGAGAGTTTTCAGCATTACCTTCCTTCTTCCCCACATCTCTTTTAATTAGAAGGATCTTTCCACCATCATTTCCAATTTAGTTAGACTTCTTTCTTGGCACTTTTCTAGTGTGACCTGGTTGTTTATGGGAAGCATGAGAACAGGAATGCAGTGGAAGTGGAGTGCTCCACACTCAGAATGATGTCATCCCTAGTCTGTACCTGAAATGTGCTATCCTAAGAAAAAAGGGGAGAGGAGCATTTTGCAATTTGATTCTCTCCCTCAAAAACCCATCCACTTTGAATTACATAGATAGTAATGAAGTGTGAAGCAGCAGAGAGCCAAATAGCAGGTGGCATCTCTTTCTCCCAAGGACAGATCCTCATTTGTCTAAGATGAATTAGTGAGGTCAGGTCTCACTAGGTGTCACAGTGAATAGTTATACTTGGAGACAGGAAAAACTGAGTTCAAAATCTACTTCAGACACTTACTAGTTCTATGACCCTGGATGAATCATTTAACTACTTCCCAAGGTGGATGTGAGGGTAAAATGAGATAATACTTATAAATCATCTTGAAAACCTTAAAGTGCTATATAAATGCTATTTTATTATTTATTATTCCAACCAACTCAGTACAAGTGAAAACTTGTATTCCTGTAAAATGAAATAATTTGGTAGGTAACTGGAAATATTATCTACTTTTTTGCCAATTCAACAACAAATTTAGCTCAGTAGACATTCATGTAGTATTAACCCCTGGGAATTCACAGACAGAAATGCAACAAGTCCATACCTGCAATTAGCTTACATTCTGCGATAAATGGGCTAAAGTGAGGTCCAAGAGGTGGTGTGTCCATGTCTGTGTGTGTGTGTGTGTGTGTGTGTGTGTGTTAATTTGTACATAAAACCCCAAACGTGATCAACAGCTAAAGCCACAAAAAACTCTGTTATATTGTTTCTAAATTTATTCTGTTAAAATAATTTTATTAAACTCCAGAATGAAATGTGTTATACTGAAATCAGATACAAGAATAATGAATAGATAATATTTAATAATTATTTTAAACACAGTTCTAAGCAAGATAAATGGAAGACTCCAACATCAAATATCATACGTAATATATTTTTATAATTCTGAGTACATAAAGAGGAGAGGGAAGAAGGAATTTGGATACATTGTATCCTTTAAGGAGGTGGTTTTGATTCATAAAAACTCAAAGAATAATAGTATGAGTAAAATACCTATTTATAGTTCAAACTTACCTTTCATGTGAAGTTTATGAATCATTTTCTTTAAGATGTCACGTTGGGATCTAATTAGGGATGAAACAAGAGAGTCTAATCAATGTGAGAAATATCCATTGTTCTGGGAATCTAGATTATTCAGAACATACTATTGTCTTGGCAGGGGAATATGATTTAGTATTAAAAATCAAGTAAATGAGACCAACAAAGCAGCATCAGAACTCTGGAGTAAATGATTTAGAGTTAAAAATGAGGTGGATTTTTTATTTGTTTTCCTTAGTTCTATGTCTGCATTTTTCTCATTTGTCTCTAAAAGTGCTTATACTTCTAGTTATTTTAAATGGACTCTCATTACTTATATAACTTTAGATGTGACCTTATGAAGCCAAATGATCATTTATTTTGAGAATAGGAATGAAAAATGCTGTGGAATGCAATGCCAAATGGGACTTATGCAACAAAAGGTAAATATATGTTTCAAAGTAAAAAATAGTGATTAAGAAAGTGTGACCAAAGACCCTTCAGTTTTTTGTGACTCTGCTTTGCCCTGTTTTTTTTCCTGTCTATTCAACTGCTTTTTCTCAGGCTCCTTTGCTGGATCTTTATCCAGATCACAACGACTAACTATGGGTGGTCCTCAAGGCTTTGTTCTGGACCCTCTTCTATTTTCATTTACTGTTGCTCAGACATTCTCATATTTCATGACTATCCCCCACTAGGTCCTGAACTCTGTCCAAGCTCATGTTCATTGTTTCCATGACATTATCTGTCCATCTCATCTTCTGCCTTCCCTTTTTCCTTTTGCCTTCAGTCATTCCCAAAATCAGGGTCTTTTCCAGTGAGTCCCATCTCATTATGTGGCTAAAGTATCTAAGTTTCAGTATTTGACCTTCCAATGAACACCCTCAATTAACTTATTTAAGTATTGATTGATTTTGTCTCCTTGCTATTCAAAGGACTCTCAAAAGTCTTCTCCAACACCACAATTTGAAAACTTTGATTCTATGGAGCTCAGCTTTCCTTATAGGTCAACTTCCACAGCTATACATTGCTACTGGAAAAAAAAGACATAATTTTGACTATGGGGACTTTTATTGGCAAGGTGATATCTTTGTTTTTTAGTATGCTATCCAGATTTGCTACACTTTTCCTTCCAAAGAGCAAGTATCTTTTTTAATTCCATGGCTACAGTCACAGTCTGCAGTGATCTTTGAGTCAAAGAATATAAAATCTGATACTGCTTCCATTTCTTCTCCCTCTATGTGTGAAAAAGTGAAGGGACTAGTTGCCAAGATCTTAGTTTTCTTGGAGTAAAACTTCAAGTCAGCCTTTACATCCTTCTCTTTTACCCGTATCAAGAGGCTTCTTAATTAATTCTGCACTTTCTGCCATCAGAGTAGTATTGTCTGCATATTTGAGATTCTTAATATTTCTCCTGGCTACCTTAATTCAGTCTTTTGATTTGTCCTGACTGGTGTTTCACATGATATACTCATATAAGTTCAATAAATGATGTGACAATATACAGTCTTGTTTGACTCCTTTTCCAATCTTAAACCAATAAGTTGTTCTGTGTTGGGTTCTAACTGTTGCTTCTTGGCTTGCATACAAATTACTCAGGAGATGACAAGTAAGGTGATCTGATACTCTCATCACTGAGGACTTCCAGCATTTTGTTGCGATACACAGAGTAAAAGGTTTAAATGTAGTCTGTGAAAAAGTATGTGTTTTTTTTTATGGAACTCCCTTGCTTTCTTTATTATCCAGCAAATGTTGATAATTTGGTTTCTAGTTCCTTTGCTTCTTAGAAAATTGGATTATTCTTTTGGTAATGCTCAGCTCACATATTGCTGAAACCTAGATAGGAGAATCTTAAGTATCATTGGTATATGAAATGAGTACAATTGTTTGGTAATTTGAACATTCTTTGGCATTGTCTTTCTTTAGGATTGAGATGCAAACTGATTTTTTTTCCAATCTGTTGGCGACTGTTAAGTTTCCCAAGTGGCTAGTATATTGAATTCAGCACTTTTGACAGCCTCACCTGTCGAGATTTTTAAATAGCTCAGCTGTGAAGAGGATTCTGGGAAGATAGCAGTAAGTCAAATAAGAAATTTCAAGCTCTCAAAATTTCCCTCCACAAAAGAGACAGAATAGTGCCTCTAGGAAAACAGAGAGTAGTGAAAACAAATAAGAGTAGGGGCAAAAATAAGGGTTCTCTTGGGATAATCAGAGAAAATCTGAAGAAAAATACTAAGAGTAAAACCTCCAGACTAGGTTAAACAATGAGGGACAAACTGCTTAAGCAACAAGTGCCACACCCTGGGCTTACCAGGTTTGGGAAGGAACCTTGACCTATCATAGGAACTTTTACCTCCATGAGAGTCAGGGGAGTTGGGCATCTGACCTGGGAAAGATCTAGGGAACTTCTGTGCTGCAGAGAGCAATAGGGGTGAGAAGGAACCAGCACATTCCCTACTTCCCAGAAGTAGTAGGGTAGGGATGCTGCTTGTTATAGGCACTTACAGGAGATAGGAGGTTTTGATTTAAGCTCAAGGTCAGAGGGGAGAGCTGAAAGTGATCAGACACCAGAGGCACCATCAGATCCATACCCCAGGACTAGAAGTGATTGTAAAAGCTAAATTATTACCAAAAAAAATGAACAGGCAAAGGAGAAAGAATCCAACCACAGAAAGTTATTGTGGGAATAGAGAAGACAGGGATTTGCCTTTAGAGAAGGATATTGAAGAAAAGAAACCCTCTTCTGCTCAAAGAGTAGTGTCAAATGGTAATCTGCCCAAAAAGAATTCATTGGAGAACTTAAAAAAGCCTTTAAAAATCAAATGAGAGAGACTGAAGAAAAATTAAAAAAGAAAAATAAGAATTATACAAGAAAATAAGATTATGACAACAAAGTCAGCCAATTAGGAAAGGGGTTCCAGAATCTTAAGGAGGAAAATCATTTCTTGAAAATTAGAACTGGGCAAGGGGAAGTCAACAAAGTTTTAAGGGATGAAGAAATAAAATACACACACACACACACACACACACACACATACACAAGAATGAACAAATGGAAGAGAATGTGAAACATCTCATAAGAAAAACAATGAATGTAGAGAAGAGATCAAAAAAAGAAAATGTAAAAATAATTGGACTATCTGAAAGTTCTGATTTAAAAAAAGGAACCTTGATACAATAACATGAGAAACAATTAAAGAAAATTGTCCTGAAGTATTAGAACAACAGGAGAAAGTAGAAATAGAAAAAATTCACTGATCACCGCCTGAAAGACATCCTGTAAGGAAAACCACAGGAATATAAGAAATCCTGAAACAAGAACAAAAATATTATAAGCAACAAGAAAAAAGCAAGTTACACATGATGGTACTACAATTAGAATCACAGCAGACCTAGCATTGGGGTAACAGGTCTTAGAACACTGTATATTGAGGAGCAAAAGCATTAGGGTTCTGGCTAAAAATATCATACCCAGCAAAGTTAAGCATAACTTTGAACAGGAAAAAATGGAGATTTGATCAACTATCAAACTTTCAGGGCTCTGTTAAAAAAACAAAAAAGACAAAATCCGGAACTCAATAGATTTGACATACATGAGCCTAGAGAAATATAGGGTATATACCAATGACCAATTACAACGGGCTAAATAAGGACAGAATATTTACCTTTTATGTATAGAAAATGTAAAACCTATGTCTATGATTGTTGCTAGTAATTAGGTAGCTCATAAGAAAGATTGGGCTAGACCTGAGTATGATATGACTTTTAAAAAGTAAAACTATACAAAAACAGCTAAAAGAGTAATTTTCTTATACAAATGAAGTACAAGAGCAAGAAGAAATACTGAGAAATTCTATGGGGAGGGAGCTGTTCTAGAAACCTACTTTTACTGGAAATGGCTTTGAGAGGAAAATACATACATCAGGAAGAGTCTTCTAAATTTAAAAAGAAATAAAACTCTAAGGAGATAGGGATGGGAAGAGGATAAAAGAGGGCTCCTTAGAGGGGAGGGTGAGGGAACAGGTTAAAAAGGGGTATAGAAGGGTGTTGAGATTTAAGGGAATGGGAAGATAAGGAAAGGATTGCTGGAGTAGGGGTAGATTAAGTAATAGAAATGCAAAGTAACAGAGTTAGGAAAGATAGGAAAAAGATGCGAAAACACAAAAACAAGATTAGGAGCAGAATGTCTTAGGGAAAGTATATGTTTATATATGTATGTATGTGAAATGATAAGCCATTGCTATATATTTTCAATCTTCTATGTTCTGTGCACATGATTTTTTTTCTTATTTTATATATGTTTATAATGTTTCTTTTTCTTTTCTTATTATGTATTTAAGTTTTAGTATTTGTCTAAAATTTAAAAAAAAAGAAAAAAGAAAAAATAGCTTAGCTGGAATGATAAAGAATATTACACCAGGAGATGCTTCCCTCAGGTTGGAAGGTGTTCCACATTCTATTGAGGTGGAGCAGAAAATAATTACAAGTAGCTAAAGTACTAATAAAGCAGCTCAGCCAAAGCCAAAAGGAAGCTCAGCTGTGAATGTTTCTGGTGAAAAAGGGAAAATCTGAGGGTGTAAAAATCAATGGTGCATAGGAATCTGGAATGTAAAATTGTAATAGCAAGCCCCTTGACATCCACAGGAAGGTCTGCTGTACAGATTCTTAGATCTTCTTTTCTAAAAGGAAAGAAGCTTTTGAAGGGGCCAACAATCACTTCAATCAAGCACATGTATCATTCACTTCGTTGAGGGATAAAAACTTCAGAGAAAATGGACATGGCTTCCAACTGTCTGATATAAGCAATATATACATCATAGATCAACAGACAGATGCAACTGTCTGACTGTATGTACATAGTTACCAGAGAGAGAATCACCATTTGGGTTTTCAAAGCCAGGGGGCTCCTTTGCAACTACCCAGAGTTTATTCTGGCCAAACAAACACTTCCAATGAGTAAGCTCCCAAGAAAACATCACTTCAGAGTACTTATACGTTTTTCAGCGTCAGAGGGCATCACAACCCTTGAGAACCAATGTCTCATTAACAAAAGGTATGGGACTTCCCACAAATCTTCTCAGGCCCATTAATGGATGGGGAAGATCTTCTTTAATCACATTACTCAATCAGAGGAACTTGATTATACTAAAACAAAAACAACAAATGACCCTACTTTGCTTGCCATTACAAAGATCTAGGAACCAAGGTAAGCTGGAAGTGGTCGAACAGGAGATGGAAAGATTTAATATCAATATCTTGGGTATCACGGAATATAAATGAATGGTAATGAATTTGATTCATGTGATCTTTACATGTACTACTGTGGACAAGAATCTCTTAGAAGAAATGAAGTCATCCTAACAGTCAACAAAAGGGTGAGAAAAGCAGCACTAAAGTACAATAGTAAAAAATGACAGAATGATATGTGTTCAAATCCAAGGCAAGCCATTCAGTGTTAGAGTAATGTAATCTGTACTCCAACTACTGATGTCTAAGAGGCCCAGGTTGATCAGGTCTCTAAAGACCTTCCATTTTCTAGAAACAACATAAAAAAAGATGTCACTTTCATCATAGGGAATTGGAATACCAAAGTAGAAAATCAAAAGATAATTGGAAAAACAGGCCAATTTGTCCCTGGAATACAAAATGACCAGCAGGGAGACTACTAGAGTTTTGTCAAGATAACTCATTGGTCATAGCAAACATTCTTTTTCAACAATCCAAAAGGTGATTTTTACATGTAGACATCACCAGATGGTCAGTATCAAAATCAGGTTGATTACATACTTTGCAGCCAAAGGTGGAAAAGTTCTAGATACAGTCAATTAAAACAAGACCTGGAACTGACTGTAGCTCAGACTATGAGTTATTGCAAAATTCAGAATTAAGTGAAAGAAAGAAGGGGAAGCCATCAGACCATATAGGTATGACCTAAATAACATCCTTTATGAATATGAAGTGGAAGTAATGAATAGATTTAAGTTATTATGTCTGGTAAAGTGCCTGAAGAAATATGGAAAGAGGTTTATAGGATTATTGTACTGGAGGCAGCAATAATAAAAATTTCAAAGAAAAAGAACAAGAAAGCAAAATGTCTGTCTGATGAGACTTTACAAATAGCTGAGAAAAGAAGGAAAGTAAAAGGCAAAGGAAAAAGAAAATGGTGTACCCAGCTGAATGCCGAATTCCAGATCAAGAAGAGATAAGGCTTTTTTAAATGAACAATGCAAAGAAATGGGCAAAACAGTAGAATAGGGAAGAAAAGATATCTCTTCTAGAAAATTTGGGATAACAAACAATGGACATGATAAAAGACAAAAATGGTAGGGACTTAACAGAACCTGAGGAGATAAAGAGGAGATGGCAAGAATATAGAGAAGAGCTGTATCAGAAAGACCTTAACCTCACTGATAACCAAGGTGGTGTAGTTACTGAACCACAACCAGACATCATAGAGAATGAAGTCAAATGAGCTTTAGGAAACACTGCTAACAATAAGGTTAGTGGAAGTGAGCTATTTAAAATCCTAAAAGATGATACTGTTAAAATGCTGACTTAATATGTCAACAAATTTGGACATTTCATTCTATACTCTTTCATTTGTTGATGTCATCAGTTCCCATGGATAATTGTTCCCAATTATCCAGATAACTAAGCCCTTGGGTGGAACACTTGGCTTGAAGTCAGGTTGACCTGAGTTCAAATTTAACTTCAGACCTTTAACAGCTATGTGGCTCTCGGCAAGTAATTTAACCTGTTTGCCTCATTTCCTCAACTATAAAATGACGATAATGATAGTACCTTCCTCCAGGGGTTGTTGTAAGGATCAAATGAAATGATATTTATGAAATGCTCAGTGCAGTGCCTGGCACATAGAAGGCATATAATAAGTGCTTCCTTCCTTCCTTTGTTCCTTCTTTTTGTAGCAGCAATGCTATATTCATAGCACCTGTTGTGGCCATGAACATGCAGGTACAGTTCTGAATTGCAAAATACAACAGACTCTCCTAAGGGAAGACAGAACCAAAACATTCATTCAGATATCAGAGAGCCAAATCCATCATAGTAACAAAAAAATCTATACACAGTAATAATGAAGAGAACATGATCACCAAGCCGTCCCATAAACCAGGTCCCTTAAACAAAATCATAAATTAGCTCTTTCACTCATACTAGCCAACTGCCTGCTTACCTGCATCCTTCCTGGCTCAAAGTCTCTTATAACCTGGTCCTATCTTACCTTTTAAATTTTCCTACACCTTATGCTATTCCATATAATCTATGATCCAATGACTCTGGCCCTTTTTACTGTTTCTTACAAAAGATACTCTGTCTCTGGATTCTATATTTTTACAAGTTGTTTCCCATACCTAAACTTCCATCATTCTTCACATCTTCCTCCTGCCTTCCTTAGATTCCTATTGGTCTCACCTAAAATCCTCCCTTCTAACAAGAAACCTTCCTATATCTTTTTTAATGTTAGTGCCTATCTGAGATTATCTCCAATTTATGAATGTGGCTTGCTAAATTGACTACCAGTAGCGTATGTATCTTGAATAGACTCACTCTTTCTGTCATCCGTCATTCTCTACTTGTTTTTATTTCTGCTATGTAGAAATACTGCTAAATGGGGAGGAGGGAAGGATTTGTTTTGTGTCTCACTAGGTTACTTAAGGCATTAATTGTCTTGAATTGTCTGATTTTCTTTGAAAAACAACCTTAACTTATGAACTTAACAAACACCAAAAAACAATGATCATTTTCATATACAAAGTAGAACAGAAGAAGAGGATCATATTTGAAACGCAAAACCTGTTACAAATAGCTTGCTTTAAAATAAAAAAATAGAGATAATAAATTCAGCATGTTATTTTCAAAGCTGTCCTGCTTCTGTTACCTTCCTAACTTTCTTCTGTACATTTTTGTGCATTTAAAAAATTTCAGTAACTCTTTCTTCCTTTTTTCAAACATTGTATTAAAAATTCTTCTCTCCTTCCTTTACCTTTTAGGCAAAAAAAGAAATGCATGACCATTGTAAAAGATAAAGCATAATCAAACAAAACAAATTCACACATGTACCATTTCCAGAAACCTGTATCTTCTTCTGCACCTTGAGTCCATTGCCTCTGTCGGGGGATATGGTAACAAGTCAGTAATCATTTATGGAACATTTACTATATGCCAGGAGTTGTGCTAAGGATGTGAGTAGCATACTTCCACCACAGTCCTCTGGATTCATGATTGGCCCTTGTGTTGATTAGAGTTATTAATTCCTTCAGAGATGTTTTTCTTTACATTGTGATTGTTACCAAGGTATTGTTCTAATTCTTTTCCCTTCAACTCTGCGTTAGTTCATATAGGACCCCAGGATTCTTCCTATCCACCCTTTTCATAATTTCTTTCATCACTTCTCAATCATTCTTTTGTTTGGTCCAGACCTGTGTTTTTATCAACTAGGTTACTCTTGTGGTGTAAATTCCCCTTGCCTAATCCGATTCGCCACTAGCCTGTCAGTTTAGTCTTAGTTCCCATCACTGAGAAATTAAGTGACTTGCTCTTGGTCATATAACTAGTTGTGGGAGAGGCAAAATTTGAGCTTATGCCTTCTTTACTTCTTGGCCAGTCCTCTATCCACTACACCATGTGGCCAGTCAAGATATCTGTCTATCTGCTTGCATTAAGATTTCTACTTATTACTCATATCCTACACATTTGTTTATAGACAATTGAGGTTACGAGTTTTGTTGCCATCCCACTCTTTACATGTTGACTCTTGTTACTGGATCTCTTTTCTTTTCTTTTTTAAATTTTATTTTTAATTTATGCAATAAAATAAACATTTCCATAACAAAGTAGAATAATAAAAAATGATTGCATATGAAACTGCAAATCTATTATGTACAAGTTGCTATTCCTTTTAAATATATAATGAATTTACCATGTATTTTCCTTCCTCCTTTCCATTTTTCATTCCTTCCTTCCTTTCTCTTTCTCTCTCTTTCTTCCTTTTTTCCTTTTCCCTGTACTGGCCCTACTTCTTAGGGTTAATCTGCTATTTAGCTTTTTACATATATGTGATCAGAATGCTACCACCTGAGATAGCCCTTTCCATTTTTGGATACATCAAATTGTTTGCAGAGTTGTTGTTTTTAGCATCAAATTTCATTTTTTCTTTCTGAAACTTCCCACTCATTTTTCTTAGTTCTGTCCAAGGGGAACAAGTCTAATCCATCTTCTTCATGATAATCCTGAAAATAGCTAGAAATCGTCTAATCTACAAGCAATGTGTACAGGGCTGTAGACTTGTGGTTAGGAGACTGGGATTATATTCCTACTTCAGGAATTTATTAACTTTATTGTCATGGTCTCCTAAGCTCTCATCATCTCAGTTTTCTCTTTTATATAATGGGGGAAATAATACTTGCACTACTTAAATCCTAGAGGTCTCATGAGAAAGCCACTTTTAAAAATTGAAGTCACTCTACATATGTGAGCTATTATTACAAATAGGCATCTCCTGTTGCTGCAGTCATTCCATATGCAGGCTAAACTCAAGGTCCATCCTATTGTACACAATATGCCTGTTTTGGTCTGGTCTGAGCAAGTACAGTGGTACTATTATTTTTCCCCTTTTGCATACTATGCCATCCTTATTAGAGTCTAAGTTTGCATTAGCTTTTTTGGGTTGCCACATCATGAAATTATCCATGGCAGTCCTTATTGCACTTATGGATCTACTTGTAGTGAAAGTGTCACCAAGAGTTGCATTACAGCTGGTGTATAAAATGGAAAACAGAATGTGGGTAGCTTATTAATGTCACCTTGGGAATATAGCACCCTTGCTTCCTTCTGCCTTCAGTTAACATGCTATCTTATAATTAAACAGACTGTTTTGGCTAAATGAAAGTGACCATACATGGATTACTAATTTTCCAAGGATTAGGTTTGGATCACATATGCTTAATACAAACTTTACACTGATCAGAATTCTATCTCTTCTTTGATGATGAAAGGCATGCTCCAGGTTCTTGTAGTGTTTCATTGTCATAATAGTGAGCATGATATGGGGTGGTCAGAATTCTTAAATGATCATAAATCAGCTGCATGAATGGACTTCAAAAGTCATGTATTTTTATCACCTTATTTTACAGATAAGGAAGCAGAGACAGAGAGATGAAGTGTCTTTCGCAACGTTATATAGATAGATTTGTACATACTGGCTCCAAATTCCACACTGATGGTTTAATCATCATTGACTATAGTTTATAAATAGCTTAAAAATAAATCTTTGATATCTTGTTTACTTGTCTTTTGTCTCTTGAGTGAGAATTTTGTTGAATCTGAAGAAAAAAGGTCCTAGTAATTGAGATTTCCAGTTATTTGGATTTCTGATTAATGAGAACTTAGAGTATTTGTAGAATTCAGGAAAGCCTGCAAGTCACATCAAAACCACCATACAGAGGATAATTAAGAGTTGTTATTGTAAGACAAGGTATGGGGGATGCTGGAAAAAATATCCTTCTCCAAATATGTTAGAGACCAACTTTATTCCCAACTGTTGTGGCCCATATGTCAAAAGAAATTTTACAGTGCAGTAGAAAACACAACTCTGGACAAGACCATCCACCATAATTAATGGTGCGGCCTTTTAGTCAGAAAGCACATCATATGGACATTCAAGTGTTACAGCCACGCTCAGGGGTTGACTAATGTTCAGGATCTTCTTTTTAACTTTATAGCCTGTCTTCTTGAACTAACAAAGCAGCTCATTCGTCAATGTCAGTGCCCAAAGCTGCATACAGAAGTTGTAACCACAGCAACATTCTCTAGGTGAAAATGTGAAGCTTTCTAGAAAGAATTCCAATTTCTTTACCTTCTCACCATCTTAGTATTCAGCACTACTCTGATCAGTAGAAATGTTTTTCAGCTGCAGAAAAGTAAAAGATTATATTTGCTAAACCGTATGTGGAAAGAAAAAAGGCAAATTCAGATGGAATTCAGTTTTACTAAGTCATACAAATTTTTCTCTTCCTTTTGGGAGGAGTGTGAGATAGGATAAGGGCTAACTGGGAAAATTAATTGCTTGAAAGAAGGGAGTGATAAATTTAGGACTATTCTAAAGAGAGAGAGAGAGAGAGAGAGAGAGAGAGAGAGGGAGGGAGGGAGGGAGGGAGGGAGAGAGAGAGAGAGAGAGAAAATGCAAGAATGTTGGTTGAGGGAGAAGAGAAGGAAAAAGAGGCAGAGAGACTGGTGGCATTTGCTGGATTTTTAAACGACCTAAATTAAAAACAAAAACCGCCCCAAACAAAACCAATCCATCTACAGGTGAACAAACTGAGGTTAAGCACTAACTTGCCCCAAGTCCCACCGATAACAAACATTAGATGAGCTTTTTGAATCGAAGTCCAGTGACTCCAGAACCGTTATTTTTTCACTTCTCCATTTGGACACAAGTGAGATTTGGTTTCGGATCTGAGCTCTGGCAGAGGTAATTAAACAACTCTCTTTGAACCTATGTTCTTCATTTGTAAAATGGTGTCAATGATAACACTTGCCTTACAGGGTTATTGTCAGAATCAAATGAGATTACATATGGAAAGCCCTTTGCAAATCTTAAATCACTTCATAAGTATTTGCTGTTATTGTTATTCCATACACTGTATACTCATTATTTCTTCAGGTCTATAGCTCACATGTAAGTAATTCTGGACCGCCCCCCCAAAAAAAAATTTTCCCTTTGCTGGGTTCTCTATATTCTACTTATCAATTTATTAATTTTTTTCAGGGTTAGAGGCAAAATTGCAAATGTTGCCTTGTGAGTTCTGTACCAGATCTTGGTAGTCACTGACTCTGCTTTAAGGTGCTGATCCTTTGAAACAGAGAGGCTGGTTTTAAATTGTGAAGGTTAGGCCCAGGTTGCAACAGAATTCTATTGTCACCCTCTATAGTCATATGTCCCTTTTTCTTAGAGACAATATTATGAGAAGCAGAAAAACAAAATACTGGGCATGTAGTCAGTGGATCTTGGTTTGATTCCTGACTTCTACTGATTTCACTGCTTTGTGGTTTCTGTTTCTACATTTGTAAAATGAAAGGGGACTAGGGAAACTTTAAGATTTCTTTGGTATATAAATCTTACGAATTTTTCAGTATGGTTTACTAGCTCTTTAACCTCCAAACAAATTACTGAACGCTTCCCAGTCTCGGATTTTTCCTCTAGTTGTAATATTGGTGGTTGTGGGGATCACTGTACCCAGTACAGATGACTAGCTGGCACTTTTCACTCCCTTCTCAAAACTAGCCCATATATCTCTGTAGATTTAATAAGACTTCTTCCAGTAATCAGGTCGCTTTTTTAGCCTACATATAATGGGCAGCTAGGTAGTAAAGTGGGTGGAGATCCTTCTGGCTTGGAGTTAGGAAGGCCTCACTTTAAATTTGATCTCAGATACTTACAAACTGTATGACCCTTGGTAAGTCATTTAACCTTATTTGTCCCAGTTTCCTTATCTGTAAAATGAAATGGAGAAGGAAATAACTAACCACTCCTAGTACCTTTGCCTGGAGTATCCAAAATTTGCTTACAAAGAGTTGGACACCACTGTAGAATGACTGAAATCTCTGACCTCTTTATATCTGAGACAAAAATGAGATTATAGGAAACATTTAGTTAAGAATCAGGCAGTATAGCATGTGGTACTGCATAGGTACAAGGAGGAAAAATTGGGAAAAGCAGATTTTTTTTGAGAACTTCTATCAGTGCTGTAAGAAGTAGATACAAATAGTAGCTCCAGTCCAAGAAAATCTAGGATGCCTGTGGGGATTAGGGGGAGGGATTCCACAAGCCTCTGATTCTTTGCCTTCTCTGTCACACATCAGTCATTCTTTGATCTACTCCTTGAAATCTCTCCTTTCTCGTCTCTTTTTACCTGCTGCCATCAATTTTTTCCAGCTTAGCTTTATTAAGAACTGAGCAAGGCTGGGGAGGCTGTCCCCCACTGTTGCTGCTTAGCTCTTAAGGTACTAACTCATTCCTCTTGGTTTGTTTCTTGAAGATTGTGTATGTGTGTCACTGTAACAACTCCCTGGTGTGACTCAGTTCCCACCTTCTGGTTCAGGGTTTCCTATGGTCTTAAGTCATACTCAGTGATGAGAAGGGAATGCTTGCCCCTGTGAAAATACAAATCCTAGAATGCCCTTCAGTCTCCACACAACTATTACATACAAAATAGTGATGCTAATTTATATTATCTACCTAATAGAACTGATTCGAGGGAAGTACTTTATAAACTTTAAGCAGTATGTGAAGGTGAGTAATTTATGAAGATACTGACTAAGAGGTAACATGGCACAGTATATGGAAGGTAGCCTTGTCAGACAAACCTGGATTTTAAAACTATCTCTGATAAGTACCAAGTGGGTTAACATGGGAAGGGAAGCCACTGAACCTCTCAGTGCCCCAGAGAACTTTTAAAGACTGTAGCTTATAGATAAGTTGTCAGACTAAGTAGAAGGAGTTTCCATACTTGTAGTTTCCCCAGCATTGATGAAATTATAGACCTCTCAAAATAATAACTTCTCCTCCCCCTCCTTCCCCTTTTCCCCCTCCTCCTCTCACCTCTTCCTTCTCTCTCTTCCTTCCTCCTCTCCTTCTTCCCCCTTCTTCCTCCCCCTCTTCCTGTTCTTGAGTCAGAAAGACCTGAATTCAAATATAACTTCAGACACTAGAAGCATAACCCTGGGCAAATGATTTAATCTTTGCCTCAGTTTCCTCCTTTGTAAAATGGAGTTAATAATAGACTCTACTTTCTCATGTTGTGAGATTCATATGAAATAATATTCATAAAGCACTTTACATGCTACCAGGCACTTAGGTTCTATAAATGTTAGATATTAATATAATTGTGATTATGATCATTCAATTATTTGTTTGTTTCTAGTTCCACCTATCTGCAAGAACACAATTGCATCACACCCTGCCACGCTGCCCTCCATTCCACATAACCACAAAGTGCTACGATTTAAGTCAGTGAAGCTAATACTAACTAGGGAAGTCCAGCTAAGTAGGCAAGATGTTACTTTTTCCATCCCTATAGTTCAGAATCCTGTGTAACAAAATATGTCTAAATGGTGCTTACACTATAAAAATGAGTTATCATCCCCTATTAATGAGTGTCTTTCAAAGGATTTGCTTTTCAGTTTTCCATACGACTAAAAATTGTTCACAACAAAGAACATGGGTGCTTGTGTAGAGCAATGGGGACAGATTTGGATTTTACTGATTTTACCTGGCTCAGCCCACCTTTTCTTGAGCCAATAGCTGAGTATACTTTTCATTTCTGTTTTGTTTTCTAACATTGTAGCAATTCCCTTTTCTCTCTATTTACCCCCCTGATTGCTGCAAACAAGATAAACTGGATTTTGCTGAATGCCAGCATTGTGTGACTCAATTTAAATTGCTATAATCTTCTCCTATTTCTTTTTACTTTCTCTGATAATCATTCCTCTTAACTAAACATTATAATTAGCATTTTGTGTTTCTTAACAGCTGTTTTCCCTCTAGTCATCTTAAAAAACCATAAGAGAAAACTCTTGCTTTTCTTATAGTCGTTTTGTTTTCTGATTTCTAGTTTCAGTTTTTTCTCATCCTCTTGTTGCTTTAAAAATAAGATCATTTTCCTATATATAGATCATAGATCATAGAAATTAGATCTAGAAGGGGCATTAGCAATCACCAGGTTGAAAAACTTCATTTTATAGATGAGAAAATGAACTTTAGAACAGTTAGATAATTTGCCCAAAGTCACATGTGTTTAGTGGTGGATTGCCGGTTAGAACTCAGGTGTCCTGATTTCCAACCCAGTTCTCTTTTCCAATAACATGAAGGATCCTGCATTTTCTGTAAATAGCATTTTCCCTTTAGGTTTTCCTACATATTGTTGCTATGGTTTGCTGTCTTGTTTGGGTGAAAGAACAACCCTTTGAAGGTGTTCATGTAGGAAACTCATTCTTTGATTAATCTTCTTAGTCCTGTACTTACAATATTAAGTCATTATGTTAGTGATCAAAATCCAAAGAACACACACATATGTACAAATGTATGTACATATACACATATGTATATATATATATATATATATATATATATATGAAGTTGTTATCAAGAAACAGGAAAAAGCATTTATTAAGTACCTATTATGTGCCAGACACTGTGTTAAGCACTTAACAAATATTATCTCATTTGAGCTACACAACAGCCTGGTGAAGTAGATTATATTTCCATTTTACATATGAGGAAACTGAGGCAGAGGTTAAATGACTTGTCAAGGGTCATATGGCTAAGAAGTATTTGAGGATGTATTTGAACTCAGGTCTTTCCTCATTATTCCAGACCTAACACTGTATCAAAGTTCACAAAACAATGATACATGTAGGAAAGGCAGAATCTACTACTATCTCTGTCCCTCTACAGGATCATCTTTTTTTTCCATTGGTAACAGAGAGAAAAAGCTGGTAGGTGAAGGGATACCAATAACCATGCTCCTTCCAGGGGTGGTTCATGCAATGTCTGAGTAAGCCATCAAATGACACTACAAAGTCCTAAACTACAACGTTCTTTCACCAGGGATACAGCTTCCCTTTTTAGTGCCTTGCTCAGGTTCTCTGTCTAGGGTATGGGATGAAAAAGCAAGGCCATCATTGATCAAGAGTTCTCATGTGCTTTTGTTCCACTGGGATTCTAAATATTTCCTACTGCATATGATCAATAGGACTACAAAGCATTTTATAGTTGAGTACATTTATTGAATACAACCAAAAGACACAACCTGAAAACTTTAGAACCAGCTGCTCTTGGAAAGGATGAATATAGTTTTCTCAGTGGATGTATCTATTTCTGTTAACATCTGTATTTTCTAGTTCACATTCACCAAGGGTCTAGATCTTTCCAGGACTCATTTCTTAGATGAGGATCATCAAACATCCCTACCAATTTTAAAGTTAGTAAAGGGGGAAAACTGGAACTCTCATGAATTGGATGGTGGGTCTTGATCCTGACTCCCATAAGGCTGGCATTTGCCAGTTTCCTGATAAAAGTTCAATAGTCTTGTCATACAGTCTTATGATGAGGGTGTTTCCAGTGTCTCTGACGTCCTCCAATATTGACCTTGACCCTAGGTGGGAGGAGGTTATTTACCTCATAGGAAGGGGAAGGGTAATTCCCACCACATATAATGCTACAATCACATCATCCATGTTGAGTTTCACGTCTGTCATTTGACCCTGTGCTCTCCTCTGGCAGCTTTTGAATCATTTCCCATAAAACCAGCCACTGTTTTTGTTTTTCAAATGTGCCTATTCATCATGGCATTAAGCTACCTTAAACAACTTCCTGAATGTTAAAAGTCCTGGAAATTTCTACTTCTTACCTTCTTTTCTCTCTTTCTCAGAAATGTCAGAAAACGAAAGGCAAAATATCAACCACCCATGGATTTCAATACCACAATGGGGTGTTAGATATACATATGGTAGGTACTCAATAAATGTCTGTTGAACTTAATTGAAACCAAAAAAAAAAATCAATTAAATGAATAGATGTGTTTCATTCTAAAATAAAACAAAAACAGATAAATTAGTTCATAGAATTTAGAACTACAAGAAACTTTAAATCCTTCTGTTATGGGCAAGAAAATTACAAACATCTCTGCCCTGGCCAAATATCATTTGTGAGAATGTGGACAATTTTTGACATTGAATTTGACATTGAATGCTGTTAAGCTAAAGATTATGTAGAGGACAGAGAAGGTCCTTGAGTCTAGCAATATATGATTCAGTGGAAAGAACTGGGCATGTTTAGCCTGGAGAAAAGAGGGCTTGGGGAACACAAAAGCTATCTGCAAGTATTTGACAAGGCACTCGTTTGGAACATGCATTATACATGTTCTAGTTGGCTACAAGGGATAGAACTAGGAACAATGAATATAACCCTTAAAAAGTCAAATTTAGACCTAAGGAAAACATCTTCAAATTGCTAATCCCCAAAACTATTGGATCTCTTCCCAAAGAATGGGTTGCCTCAGAAGGTAGGGAGTTTACTCTCACTAGAAGTCTTCAATGGAACTCTGAGAGTCCACTTGTCTTGAGTTTGAGGGAGTAAGTCTACAAGTTGGAGAGTTGATCAGCTTCTTTTATAAATGGTAGAAAATGCTTTCTATTTTAAGAGATATGTTGTCAAAGTTACTCCTGGGTCACAGAATCAGAGATCTAGAGCTAGAAAGGACCTTAGATTTTATCCAATGCAACCCCATCATTTCCAGATGAGGAAACTCATAGAGGTGAATTGTATTGCACAGGGCTACTGAGAAATGACAGCAAAATTCAGTATAGGACAAATGTATAATCTTATCAGGATTTATTGAAGGATATTCTAGATCCAGCTGGATCATGGATGGATACATAAAGACAAGGAAGTGAAAACTTCCAAGAACTCCTCACATACTATCAGGTGAGGAGCATGTTCCTCCAAGGCTGCAGCTTTCCATACCCTACATTAGTCACTGACACACTGATGCATGCAACAGCATCTGTGTGAGGGATGCAGGATGAATGTTCAACAAAAAGTAATCTTTGACTGGATTGTTCATGCTTATGTTGAAAAAAGGGAAAGAACAAAGCTCGGTTTTTGACATATCAGCAAAATCTTGCCCTACAATCTGATCTAAAGGGTTTGGGAATACATGGTACATATGGATGACATTGTGGATGAAATTTTTCTGAACTCATGATGAGTCTTTCGGGAAAATCCAGTCTAGGCACACATTCAGTATCTTCAGTAGGCTCAAACACAGGTTGTCATTATCTAGAAATTAGATCTGCAGCGAGCAGTTTCTCATAATTAATCCAAGACACACTTCTCAAGTAACCTGGGGAAGAAGCCGTTATTTCAGGGTACACAGGCTAGCAAATCTAGGTGCTAATAATTATTTTAAGAATGACTGGAAGAAACTAGTGTTGTTCTGAGTGGGGGCAAGTTTTCCAATAAGTTTTCTTTTAGTAATAACTTTTAAAGAAGGAAAAACCCTAGCTTTTTATATTTTAGCATGAAAATTAGAGGTTACAAAAGTGGCTACACTTCAAATACAACAAGAAAGATTAAAACAAATGATCCCTGAAGGAAAGGAATGTCTCCCAAATGGGATTTTTATTAGTATAAAATAAGTGATGAATGAATCCAATCCCACTTGGTTTATCCCTAGACCTCATTTCTAAAGACAAAAATCTATATATTAGTAGCACTTTGGATTGGGAGGTGGAGAGGGTCACAGTTCCCTAATAAGTACCTCATTAATAATAATATCATATCAGATAGTGCATAGGGCATCTCGGGGGTACAGTGGACCCGGCACCAGGATGACCTGAGTTCAAATCCGGTCTCAGATGCTTACTAGCTATGTGACCCTAGGTAAGTGACTTTTGTCTCAGTTTCGTCATCTATAGAATGAGCTAGAGAAGCAGATGGCCAACCACTCCAGTATCTCTGCCAAGAAAACCCCAAATGGGGTCATGAAGAGTCAGATACGACTGAAATGAAGCAATAAGGGATATCTCGTGTCAGTTGTACCTGGGGTTTCTTTTTCAGGTATCAGTTGGATCAGATAGGCCTCTTTAGGCCCTTCTAACTATGACCTTCTGCAATTCTGTTTTGTGTAAGTCATTTGTGTGTATGTTATCTCCCTCTTGTAGATTCTCAGCTCCATGAAGCAGAGATTGTGTCTTTGTCATCGGTATGATCTCCATCACATACTTCAATATGTCAGGAATAAATGATTTCATTTGCATGGGGGCTATCTCTAGCAAAGCAGACTAGAACTCTTAGAAAATGTTTTTGTTTTTTTTTTAAATGAGATTGACCTTTCTGCAGAATCATCTCCTAATAACCATTATACAGTGTTTGTTCTCACTTAGCTAGCTTGGTTACTGAATAAAGAACAAGTGATAGCTTATCATACAGCCTCACTTGCAAGTTTTTCTATCGTGGTAAAGTCTGAGAAAGTATGCTACAGACATGAAAAGGCTCTATAATAAGACATTAATGGGGAGTTTTGTATATCTACTCAATAAAAGTTTGCTAGTTTAAGTTGATGTTTTCCTTAATTTCCTTCAAGTATTGTGGCAAGGTAGTTAATAACTTAGTTCCTTAGAATCTCCATCTCTAAAATGTTTGTAAATAGTGATGAAAATTAGGTTGGACCAGAGCACATTATAAATCATAATGAGATTCAAAAGGATATGTGACATAGGCAAATTAGACAGGAAGGGAAAGAGATAACTTTCCCAACTGTGACTATGGTGAAGATTCTCAGGTAAACAAGGAATAAAAGGGAGAGCAGAAGATAGTGATAATAGTTATCACTTTTATAGTACTTTAAATTTTGTGATATCATATACACAGGCCTGTATCTGCCACAGGGTAGAGATTTAATAAATGTTTATTGATTTATTATGTAACCATGCACAAATATATATGTATATATACACATATGTAAATATATACAATCAAATATACATATATTTACACACATGTATTTATACACAAGTACCTTTTCTTTTGTGTGATGTTCACTTTTAATTATTCAGAAACTTTCACACTCAATGGTCATGTAATACTAGTAGATTATTTACATTAAAAAGATGGGCCTTGATTCTCAAAGAGTTTAGAATTATGAAAGAGCTCTGAGATGTATATGTGTGTGTGTGTGTATTTATGAAGAAAGCAACTGGAATATTTGGTTGCCCCTCTCTTTTGTATTTATGGAAGAATATGGATCAGAAATTGGATGGGATGGACAGGAATGGATAGGTTTATGGCCCTCATTCTTGGTGGGAACATTCAAAATGATGCGATCAAAGACCAAGTTTTCAATGCAATACTGTTGCCATCTTTTACCTCTTTCTTTTGCATCCTGCCCATCCCACCTACTTTTCCAACCATTCATATTCTTGCTATCCTTTATTCCTTTCATTGTATGTAAATGATTTCTGGTAAATGCAAAAGTTGTGAAATGATGATTCAGCTATTGAAGGGGAAAGCTTTTCTATAGAATACATTTGATGAATGACTTTTCATCAGTGTCTTCAATTCAATTCAATTATAAATTTGATAAACTGGACTTTTGCATGAATATTCAAGACTGCACTACCAGTAACATTTAAGTGTGAATTTGTTTTAAGTTTGTGAATTTATTATCCACTTTAAATAAAGTGGTAGTAATACACGCTATTTATTTTTTAAAATATCCTTCCAATGTCTCCCTCTTGCCTCCTTGTCTCTTTGTCCTAAGGTTTTAACTGTCTGGAGATTTTGTTCACTGGTTTGAGCAGGTTTAGGATGATTACTGTTGCTCTCAGTCTTCATTAAATAAGAAACAATGCATGGCTGGAATTAAAAAATTGATAATGGGAACTAGAATGAAATAGCCCTGTAACATTAAGCAAAGTAGGATTTTTTGCTGTTTTTCTGGATTGAGTTTTAGCCAATCAACTACCTTTGATTGAGTCTTGCTTTTGATTGAATCAATAGAGTTATTGATTAGAAACAGTATATCTCTATCTCTATCTATCCATCTATCTGTCTGTCTGTCTGTCTATCTATCTATCTATGTATAGTAGAGAGAGCAGTCAGAAGCAGAGCTGAGAGAGAGAAGTGAACAAGCTGTGGGCAGAAGAGTTTGGGGACAAGTTTGGAACATTCCCCATGAGCAGAGACAAGGAGTAAGAGCAGAGAACTGCCTGTGTGTGAATGAAGGCAAGTGCTGGGAGTGGTGGGCCCATGGAGAAGGAGCCCACGGACGAGGAGCAGTGGGGTTTGGAAGTCAGTCAAGATGAGAATTTTACTTGGATTGTGTGTATTGATTAAGGAGATTATTCTTACAGTGACTTAGGGGCAGAGGGTGTGGTATTTTCTGCTACCCCTTAAGGATGCATCATGCTACCCTGGAATACCCTGACTTTGGAGATGCAATGATATATGCTATGACCCATATGACATATTGAGTATTATGAGATACCTATATGTATTAGGTGATATGTTTTGCTTAATGATGTTGCTATGGATGGTATGCTTCAATTTATTGAACAATGTTTAGTTTATTGCTGAATAGAGAGTTCATTATACTATGTGATTAGACCCTTAAAATCATTCATAGCAGTAGTCCTCAGGGGTGCAGCAGTGATGGGCATTACAAGTCCACAACTTGTAAACACATTTTTACATAGTCATGTAGAAAAGAATGCTTAAAGGCCAAGTACTAAGGTAGGAAGGGAAAGTAATGGGCATTTTTAAAGTACCTACTATGTGCCAGGAAATGTGCTAAACACTTTACAGACATCTCATATGATCTTTGCAACAAACTTGTGATGCCATTATGCTGTTAAACTATTATAATCCCTACTTTATCATTGAGGAAACTGAGGTAGACAGAGGTTAAGTGACTTGTTTAGGGTCATACAGCTGGTAAGTATCTGAGACCAGAATTGAGGGCAAGTCCTGAGGCTACATCTTCCTGACATCAAGTCTCATGCTTCATTCACAGTGCTGTCTAGCTGTACTAAGGAGTATAAATATTCAATATATTTGTCTGATCTTTAATTCTATCCATTTCTAAATTTGAAGTTAAAACATTGAAACTCCCACTTTTCTTTTTTTCTTCATCACAATTGTCCCGTTATCATTCTAAAATAAATATCTTGGTGAAACAAATTGGTTTTAGTAGAAGGAGTTTTATAGATTGGATTAGGTTAAAAATGCATTTCTGACCTCAGAATGCCTGAAATATTTAAGAGGAAGAGAGAAACAAGAGGATGATTTTCCTCCTTTTTTATTAATTTGTTTTTAGTTTGCAACATCCACAAAATTTTGAGTTCCAAATTTTCTCCCCATCTCTCCCCTCCTCCACCCAAAGACAGCATTCATTCTGATTTTTCCCTTCCCTGATCTGTCCTCTATTCTATCACCCCCTCTTCTCTTGTCCCCTTCCCTTCTATTGGCAAGACAAATTTCTATACCTCATTGCCTATGTACCTTATTTCTCAGTTGAAGATAAAAACAATTTTTAACCTTTATTTTTAAAACTTGAAGTTCCACATTCTCTTCCATCCTCCCTTCTCACCCACCCTCATTAAGAAGGCAAGCAGTTAGATATAGGTTATACATGTGTAGTCATACAAAACACTTCCATAACAGTCATGTTGGGTATTATTTGGTATCTGGATTGGTATAACAAGTCTGTTATAGGAACTAAAGCATTCCACTCTTCTGGATGAAAGTCGACGTCAACTTGAACCCTATAATGACCAATGACCATAATCTAGAAGGCAGGACAGTTGAGTGGTGAGAATAGGAAGGGTGTATGTTTGTATACATGTATATGTATATGATCGTTGTCCTTGACCTTCGAAGAGGACCATCCCATTGGTCTACTCTACATATATTGGATCTATGTCAAGAAGGCAGAAGGCTTGTAGGACAATAGAATTAGAGATACACTTTGGTATTGTTGAGATTGCTGTATTTGGAGTCAGCAGACCTGGGCTTAGATTCACCCTCCAATTATTGCTACCACTGTTTGGCACAGTTTGCCCTTCCCCCACATCCAGCTTTGCCATCTTTTTACATCTTACGATGCTCCTTCCAAGTATTCCGAGTTCCAATGACACTACTCTCTTTGCTATTCTTTTTTTTCTTTAAATATAAATTTATTTATTTAAATTTTTACATTCATTTTCACAAAATTTTGGGTTCCAAATTTTCTCCCCATTTGTCTCCTCCCCCCACCCCAATACACCCAGTATTCTAATTTCCCCTATCACCAATCTGCCCTCTCTTCT
>CM053770.1:566911376-566927898 GCA_028658325.1 Potorous gilbertii
ATAGATATATAGTTGTGCAAAACACTTCCATAATAGACATATTGTGAAAGACTAACTATATTTCCCTCCATCCTATCCCACCCCCCAATAATTTTATTTTCTCCTTTGACCCTGTACCTTTTCAAAAGTGTTTGCTTCTGACTACCAATCTGCCCACCCTTCTATCATCCCCACATCTTTTCCCTTTCTCCCCTACTTTTCTATAGGATAAGATGCCCAATTGAGTGTATATGTTATTCCCTCCTTAGACTAAATCTCATGAAAGTAGAGTTCATTCATTCCTTCTCACCTACCTCCTCTTCGCCTCTATTGTGAAACCTTTTTCTTGCCTCTTTTATGTGAAACATTTTACCCCATTCTATCTCTCTTTTTCTCCTTCTCAAAATATGTTCCTCTCTCACCCTTTAATTTTATTTTTAGATACCATCCCTTCATATGCAATTCACCCTGTGCCATCTATCTATCTATCTATCTATCTATCTATTATCTGTCTGTCTTTTCCAACTATCTTAATACTGAGAAAGCCTCATGAGCCTCTAACATCTTTCCATGTAGGAATGTAAACAGTCCAACTTTAGTAAGTCTCTTATGATTTATCTTTCCTATTTACCTTTTCATGCTTCTCTTGATTCTTGTATCTGAAAGTCAAAATTTCCATTCAGCTCTTGTCTTTTCATCAAGAATGCTTATAAGTTCTCTATTTCATTGAATATTCACTTTTTCCCCTGAATGATTATAGTCAATTTTGCTGGGTAGGTGAATTCTTGGTTCTAATTCTAGCTCCTCTGACCTTCAGAATATTATATTCCAAGCCCTTTGATCCCTTAATATAGAAGCTGCTAGTTCTTGTGTTATCCTGATTGTATTTCCATAATACTGAAATTGTTTCTTTCTGACTGGTTGCAATATTTTCTCCTATTTGAAGGAATTATTTTCTTCAGTGAGCTTTTGGACCTCCTTTTCCATTTGGCCAATTCTGCTTTTTAAGGTATTCTTCTCTTCATTGGCTTTTTGAATTTCTTTTGCCGTTTGGGTTAGTCTATTTCTTAAGATGTTATTTTCTTCAATATTTTTTGGGTCTGCTTTAGCAAACTGTTGACTTAGTTTTCACAATTTTCTTGCATCACTTTCATTTCTCTTTCCAATGTTTCCTCTACGTCTCCTATTTGATTTTCAAAATCCTTTCGAGGCTTTCCTTGACCTGCAACCAATTCATATTTTTCTTGGAGACTTTGGATGGAGGACATTTGACTTTGTTGTCTTCTGGATGTGTACTTTGACCTTCTTTATATCCAAAATAAGATTCTATAGTCTGAGTTCATTTACAATGTTTACTCATCTTCCTGGCCAAATACTTGACTTTCTAACTCTTTGTCAAGGTAGGACTCTGCTTCTCTTGGGGTGGGTATGGGTGTACTTATCCAGGCTTTAGGGATTTTGTATTAGCTGCTCAATCCCCCACCATCTGTGGGCCCAGAGTTCCAGAAGCTGCTGCTGCTGTGACTGTCACCACCCCCACTGCCCTCACCCCCACCACCCTGGGGCTGCGACAGAACCTGGCCAGACTACATGCTCCTCTTTCACTCAGGTCCCACAGAGTTTTCCCATTAACCTTTTAAGCATTTGTTTGCTGCGAAGTCTGGAAACTGCCACAGCTGCCAATGATTCAGTCCCCTGAGGCCTGCTTTGACCTATCTGTTCTAGTGTGACCAACAGTGTACTGTGCTCTACTCCCTGCCTGGTGTGATAGACCTTTCCTGTAGACTTTCTACTCTGTCTTGGGCTGGGGATTTGTTTCGCTCTATCATTTAGTGGGTTCTGTAGCTCTAGAATTTACAGTCATTTTTACAGGTATTTGGGGGCAAGCTCAGGGAAGTCCTTGCTTTTACTCTACCTTCTTGGCTCTGCCCCCATGGTCATGAATTCTTGAAGAATAAGGTTAGCATTGTTTCCACAAGCCCCTCTGGGGCAGGGAGGGCATTGCAAGTACTGTCCTAACATCATTATTGCTGTGAGAATGCAGCAGTAACTGGGATACTTAATGAGTGAGTGAAATGGTGGCTAGTGATTACTGCTGAAAAAATTAGGCGGACTCTAATGTCTGATTCCTCTTTTTTTTTTTTTTAAAATTTAGGTTTTCTCTCATAAACCTCTGTCTCTGGAGGGGAATGGCTGTGTCTCTACCTTAGTCTTGATGACTAAGCAGGGTGGACAGTGTTATGAATGTAGGACCTGGTTCCAAATTCCTCTTGGTTCTATATAGATGAGCTTGGTTAAATCACGTAATGGCCTTGGGATCCAGTTTTTTCAGTTTCCTGTAACATGCAGGTGTTGGATTTGTTGACCTTTATGGTCCCTTCATCCTTAAATCTGTGATCTCTCTCCTGGTCATCTAGTGAGCTGTGCCCATGCCTGGTGGTTCAGTCATTCAAATGATAAACATTTGTTAAGCACTTACTATGTGCCAGGTACTGCACTAAGCATTGGGGCTTATAAAGAAAGACAAAAAGTCATCCCTGGTTTCAAGGAGCTCACATTGCCTTATAGTAGCTGAGTTGTTAATGCTAGGGTCATTTGGATACAATCTATGCAGCAATTCTATAATTGTCATATTTACCTCATAGATTGAGGGTATAATTTGACCTTAGAGGTGATCTAGGACCATTTCATCATTTTACCCATGAAATAACTAAGATCCAAAAAGATTAAGTCATTTATCTCAGTAGTTACTAGCAAAGGCAAGTATCAGAACCAGCTTGTCTTCCCACAACTCCAGCCCTGTTACTAGTGCAAGCAGAACGTGCTAAGACTGACCTATCACCATAGGTCACATAGATTTGTGAGCCTCAGAAACAATAATCAGGCAGCTACCAGTGCTCCACAGAATGGTGATGAGGATTTATCTGGATTCTGTGAAGAGAGAAAAGGCATTGATTGTCTTCTAATCCCAAATAAAGTGGGATTTTTTGAAACTTTTTTCTTTTTACATTCATTTCTAAATTCAGTTCATCCTGAGATTTAGCATTCGGATGTTCTTATAAGATTGTGTTATTTTGCATTCTTTCTGGTACCTATTCTTGCGTCTCTCTTTTGTGTGTGTCTTAAAAGTCATGGTAAGGAGGCAAGAAAGAAGGGCTGCTGGAAGCTATAAATTGGTCTATCCATTCTGCAAACAAAGTGAAATTATGATAAGAAAGGAATTAAAATGTTCATTCCTTTTGATTCACTTCTGTGTACTTTATAAACTGGGAGGTCAAAGATAGAAAGTTGCTATTTGTGTTATGATTTTTCACAAGGTATCTTATTTTTTTGAAACAGGAGTATAAATAAAATAGATGTTTACTGATTGGAGAAAGGCTAAGCAGATTGTGGTACATGAATTTAATAGAATATTACTGTCTTAGAAGAAGAAATATGAAAAATTCAGAGAAGCATGGAAAGATGTATGGACTGATGCACACTGAAATAAGCAGGCCAGAAAAATAATATACACAATGATTATAACAATAGAGATTAAAAAAAAGAAATGGAATACTAATTAAATCTAAATTTGCTTTTGAAAATGATGGGAAAAATGCATTTATTTGCCTTCTTTGCCAAGTTAGGAGACAATGGTTGCAGAACATTACATATACTCTGACATTCATTTCATAAGTTCTTTAGTTTTCTTGAACTGCTTTCTTTTCCCCTCTTTTGTGTGCCAGAGAGTTGACTGAGTGGGGGAAGGGAGAGATCTATCCAGGTCGGAAAGTGAGAGGTATCAATTAAGATTAAATATTTTTAAAAGTAAAAAAAAGTATAGCAAAGAAATCTTATGCTTTTACTGATATTTTATGAACTAATAGAATAAATTGAAATATTCCTTAATTTATAGCCAAATATTCTGCCCATAAATGGTGGAAAGTTTACTCAAAAATATTTCTCTTGTTATTTGATATAACGACTATATATAACTGTTTTCTTCATCAACATTATTTTTGTTTTTGTTATCAGAATTTTAGTCCTCTATGGAATCAGAGGGGGCACAGTATTGTCAGAATGAATGGATAAAAAACAGCATTCCTTAAGTACTTATTACTCTAAGTCCTAGGGATACAAAATCAAAATTCTGCCCTCCAGAAGCTTATTATCATTGTGTGTAGTATTTTCCAGAAATAAGTCCTGTGTGTAGACTTATTTCAGACTGCATCAGTTCATGTATCTTTCCATGCTTTTCTGAATTCTTCATATTTATCCTTTCTTATAAAACAAAAATATTCTATTAAACATTCTAATTGGGAGAAAAAACACTTAATGGAGAGTGGTACCTGGAAAAAGGGGTGCTTTCATTGAGAAAATCTCTGGTTTAACTTTTTGAGTCCAAGGGAAGTAGATGGACACATTTTTCAAAGTAGCTAAGAGAGTACTGTTTTGTTTACGGTTCCAGGACTGGGAAGGGAAGGTAAAAGAATGGTAATCTCTTGGTAACAAGGTAGATGATATAACTTCATTCACTGCAAATCAGTACAGCAAAAACTACATATGTTTGTTATAGGCAACTATAGTGTCTATTTGTGACTGCTTAGGAAAACTCTGCAGGATTTATTCATGAGCATGGCCCTTAGAAAGGGACACCTGCCAGTTAAACCTGGCAGACAAGTAGGACAGAGGAATAATATTGGTTATTACCAGAATGTTTGTCAGGAGAGGGATACCTGGGTTGGCTAATTACAGCAAAAGAAGACGAAACACTTTTAGTAAAGTGGGCAGGATTCTAAGAGGAGGGATGTGACCAAGGACAGATGTTGGGTGGTTCTGTCTGAACTGGATGACCATGGCAGAAATAGATTGGAAGGTTCTTTGGTCATTGGGCATAGCTAGCATGGGGCTCATATTGTCACAAATGTGTTATTACCAGGTTTTGGTCTCAACCAGAGAGGCCAAGAAAATGAAATGACAAGGACTGAGATTAATGCAAGATAAAGATTATGATTTATTGAAGGAGGGTAGAATGTTATGATGAATATATATATATATATATATAGTACTTATTGTCAAAGACTGTTATTTAAAAAGAAAAAAGTCAATCCTGAGTGGGGGAAAGTTTCTCAGTTTTAATAAGACTTTGCTAATGAGGGGAAAATGTGATAGTGTACAGTCCTGACATTCTGAGGCATAGTGCTTTGGGGTTTTTTGGACCAGGGACCCTTCAGATCAGGCACAAGAATTCTTTTTTCTCAGAGTGAATGGAAGCTGGATTTGGAAGGGACATACAATCTTCTGAGTCCCCAGGCTTCTCACTGTCTCATTCAACTTTCCAACTCCTGGAGCTATGGATCAAGGTATTGGACAGTGGCCTTATTTGGTTTTAAAGAAAGGAAGATAACACTATCATCATTTACTTCTTGTCCTAGGGGAGGGATTTTTACAACCATCAAACTCTGAAATTTACATTGGTAAGTATTCAGATAAATCTTCACATTCTGGGGTTTTCTCCTATTTTTAAATCATTTGCTATGGATAATACCTAATTTAACTTTTGCATTCTCCTTTGAATGCTAAAATGATATAATTGGTCTCCTACCACAAGAACGTACGTTCTGAATTGATTCTCTAGTAACAAAAGCAGACTTTCCTGAGACATATAAATATTTTTCTTTCTGGATTCCCTTGTGACAAATGACATACTTTTGGGAAATGATTAACTGGACTTAAGCTTATACTCTGCAACTTAGAAAGGGAAAAGAGAGAAAGATTTCTTTAGTAAGAAGTGAATTATGTTAGCAGGACATTTGGGGTTAGTGCACAGGCTGACTCCTGGATGTGGGGATCCTTGGTCATGGAGAAGATGAATGAATATTGAGAGATATTATGGAAACTGTGGAATTCAGGCAGAATTGGGAAATGGATATTCATTCTCTAGAGCAGTTTTGGCAGAAAAGAAGTAATACTTCTGAACCATTGTTGGGTATGAGAAAAGATCAAAGAGATTCATGGTCAATAATTAAATCAGTGTCTGGGATCTCTACCAAGAGGCTTTGTGCTAATGACAGCTTCCCAAATGATTTGTTTTTTTTACATGTTCCTGCGCCCAGTGCAGTCCAGCAGGTCCAGGGTGGTTATGGGGCTCACAGAGCAAGGATGAAAAGACGGGCAGGACACAGCAGTCTGAACAAGCTGAGTTTATTCTGGACATACTGAGCCAATAAATTAGGGGGTCGGGGTGCTTAAATAGTAAAAAAGCATAGGGGTAGCAATTGAGGCATGAAACAGAAGAGATTGTGATAAGTAGAAAGGGAGACCTCAAGGCTTCTTTATTGGAATGTTATCCTATATAGAAGGGACCTTGATTCCTGGAACTTCAACACCCGAATTCAAGGACATGCACCTGAGAACAATATATCACTTAACTTCTCAAGTCAGCTACTCTTCTCCCTTGGAGGAGGGGAACTCTTGATAAGGGGCTCTTTCAAACCCCTCAAAGTTCTCTACAACCTGTGAAGTTTAGAACTTTAATAGGTAGTTCCTTTTGGGAGAAAGAACCTCTAGTTTAGATTTCAAGGATCTGTGGTCACCTAAGAAGGTCCTGCTTTTGTTATAGAGGTAGTCTCATATTTTTATCCCAAAAGTAATCTGAGGAGGCTGTGCTACCCATTCAGGCTGTCTTAGCTGAAATTTCCCTTGAATTCATGGTATCATCACTTTTTCACATCCTGGGGTCAAGGCCAAGAGAAGAGTAATGGGTATTAGTCTGTGGTCTTTCCATATGAAGACCTTGATCTCATTATTCATCCACTACCATCATGTTGAAATGCCTCACTGGCTGTTCCAAATGGCTTGACTGCTCTCCCACCTCACCTTTGCTACTCAGCTTCCTTCAAGATTCATGTCTAATTTTACTTTCTTAAAATGGCCTTTCCCAGTCTCTCCCCAGCCCCCATCCTGATAATGTCTTGACTGTGAGATTACCTTCCGTTTCACAGTAAATATATATATCTTTTTTGCGTTTACTATAGTTGTTTGTTTCTTGTGCCTCCCATTAGAATGTGAGTTCCTTGAAAGTAGGCACCATGTTTTTTAGCTCTCTTTGTGCCTCACGTATAGTAAGAACTTAATAATTGTTTGTTACTGGATTCAAAGGAACTGAGCTTAGCTCCTAACTACTAACACTCACATAAAGGATAGAACATATTTAAAGTATAGGATGATATTTAGTAATTTTCTCAAGAAATGCCTAAAATTATATTCTCTCTCATGAGAATATAAACTTGTGAGTAAGATTTATTATATACTTTGTACTGGTATGTGCCTAGCACATAGGTGCTTAATAAATACTCATTAATTATTTGAAATTTCAAATCCAATTAAGTATGACATATCCTGTAACCTAAAACATTGACTTGCTATTTTTTTTTAGTTCATAGAGAAGTACCTATTTTCTGTCATGTTTCTATGCAATTCTGAACTGTTGCCTAGTCCCTGACCAATGCCCATTGAACTGACTACAGAAAATTAATGCTCAATTGTATATTCAATATCATTTTGCTTTAGCAAAATTTCTAGGACCCAGTAATCATATTGTATTTGTCAGATAAAAGCTCTTATAAGAAACTTCCTTATTATTCATTAAAATCACAGAACTTTAGACCGGAAAAGGGTCTATAGTTATTACACAGCTTATCCTCTTCCCTACAGGTAGCTATGTGTCTAGATTATCTAGGAAAAATCAATCTCTCCATATTTTAAAACAAAAGGAAGCCTAAGTCACTTCTCTAGGGTCATTGGTCAAGGACATGGCACAAGATAAGATTATCTTGCCAAGATATGTTGTTTGATTATTAATAATTTCACTTTTATTCCTAGTTCCCAAGAATGGCTGAATTAATCATGCTGAGTGTGAAAACCTTTATCAAAATCCTAAACACTTACTCATGTAAGAAAGGAAGCATCTTCTTGTGTAGCAACCAATTTATTGTTATGGCTATGGATATCTTTGTGATAGAAAGGAATGAGTAAAAATTAAGATTGAGTTAGTATTTCATATTGGTGAAGCTGTGTGTAATAGAATATTAGTCCTTGGAAGGACACAGTTCCTCTCTGTGAGGTGGATATTTTCATTATTTGACAGATTGTGAAGAAGATTAATAAAGTTACCTCTTTCAGGATGTAAGTCTAGAGTATGGAAGAGGCTTTATAAAATTCTCTGAATCCTATTATTCAGTTGAGATTTCATTCTCTTAGTCTGTTGGTCACTTCTTATTTTCTGAAGATCAGTTACATGTAGGGGAAATACAGAGGTTCAAATGAGTTACCATATGTAAAGCACTTTGCAATCCTGAAAGAATTGTATAAATGTAACTCTTATTGAGCATCATTCTTCTGGGAAATTTCCTGGAAACAGAGAATGAAGTGTTTGGGTGGCGGTGGCTGTTTTAGGCTATTTAGATTTTTCTTATGTGAAAGATGGAAGTAGAAGAAAGAGAGTATAGGTCAGCTAAGGTTGGGTACCATCGTTCTCATCTCTATATATCTATATTTATATCTATATCTATATATATACACATACTGTACAGTGCTGTTCCATATATATATACATATATATATGTATATATATATATATATATATATACATATATATATATGTATATATATATATATATATATATATATACATATACACACTGTACAGTGCTGTTCCTTGGCATTAAGTGCCATGTGAAAGCTAATGACATATCTATGTGTTTGGGTAGGAGTTACTCATAATGCAGCCACAAACCCCCTACTTGTCCAGAATTTATTTATGCTGATGGACAGTTACTCTTCTTTTGGTGTTCAGTTACCAAGTAAATTCCTCCTGTTGGGATAAATCGTGCTTAGACAAAGGCCTCTATTGCTGTTGACTGACTGAAAAGTCTAAAGGAGAAGAGGTAATCAATAGGTGATTTGACTTGATATGCCAGCACAGTTCTGAATCCCAAAATATAACAGACTTTCCACATGGAAGATGGTACCAAAATATTTATTCAAACACCAGAAAGCTGAATCCCAACACCAAAAGTCAAATCTATCTCAGCAACAAAGAAATCTATACACAATAATAATGCAGAGGGCAGCACCATTCCCAAGCCTTCCCTCTGTTAGACTTCTCACAAACTAGCTCCCTTAAACAAATCCCAAACAGGCTCCCTTAAGCAAAATCACCAAGTTCTCCCAGTCATGCTAGATGCTGCCTTTTTTCTCTGTCCTTCCCATCTCTGACTAGTCTAACCAACTTTCTCTCAGCTCTGTTCCAGCTCAATCTCTTCCTGCTCCACCCTTTTCTTTTTTTATCCATTCAGCAAGCTCCTCCCACTACAGGTTTCATGTGACTCAGACTTCCTTGTGATACAGGTCACATGAACCTATTAATGAATGGGAAAGATCTTCCCCTTTAGATTACCATTACATGTTTTAAATTACCATTACATCCTCTGATCCAAATGTATAGGAAATAGGAAAAGTGCTTTCGTAAAACACTCCTGACAGCATTCCCTTGGATATAACTAGCTTAACTACCATGAAACTAGATTCAAGAGTAAAAAGTTAGGAATCCATCCAGCTTGACCAAGCTAAAAACTATAACTTTTTCCTAACTCTTAGATTTCTGTTGAGAGCAATATCGTTCTTTCAGTCTTCCAAGCTTATAAATTGGGAGTCATCTTTAATTTTCCCTTTTCTTTCATCTTCAATATTGAGTCAGTCACCAATACTTCTTGGTTTTTATCTTCATGGCATCTCTCAAAATCCATTTCCTGCTTTTGTTGACACTATTCCAATTTAGGTCCATGTCATCTCTCTCCTTGATTATTTTGGTAGCTTCCTAATTGTTCTTTATGCTTCCAATTATTGCCCTTTCCAATTCATTTTCCTCATGGCTACCAGATTGATATTCTCAAATCACAGGTTTGACTATGTCACTTCTCTGATCAAAAGACATCATGCACTCCCCTTTGCCTTTAAGATAAAATGCAAACTTCTGTTTAGCATTTAAAGCCCTTCAGACTCTATCACTAATCTCTATTTCCACACTGACTCCTCATTTGTTCCCTTCAATCATTTTACTTTTCAGCTACTGTGTCCACCTGCTGCACATGACACTTGACCTTCTGCATTTGTGCCTTTGCACAGACGCTTGCCTGTTCCACAAACAACAGGTCCCATCACTTGGTTCCATGAATTTTCTCTGGTTGTATCTCATGGCTAGAATGTTCTCCCTCCTTTACTCCAACTACTGATCTCCCTGGCTTCCTTTAAGTCCCAACTAAAATCTCACCTTATATAGAAGTTCTTCCTTAACCCCTCTTAATTTCAGTGCTTTTTATTTTAATTATCTCCTATTTATCCTGTCTATAGCTCTCCATGTGTATCATATATGTATATCATATATGTATATACATATATGATACACACATATACATACATACACATATGTTGTCTTCCCTATTAGATTGTAAGTTCCTCAAGGGCAGGGACTGTCTTGTGCCTCTTTTTGTACACCCAGTACCTAGCAGCATCTAGAATATAAGTAGGCACTTCATATATGTTTATTGATTGCACAAATGACTGTAATGTTCTCCCTCCTCACTTTTACCTACTGGAAACCCAATGGGTCCCCTCCAAATTACTTTGCACTCATTTTGTATATATCTCAAAAATCCCAGTGCAGTTTTAAGGTTATAAAAGTTAAAATTTATTTATCTTTGAATGTATTTCCTCTCATTGTGATATAAGCTGCTTTAGGGAAAGAATTGTTTCACTTACTTTATCTCTGTATCCATAATTCCTAATTTGTTAAATGGCACATAGTAACACATAAAAATGCTAGCAAAATGGAATTGAATAAAGGAATTATAAAGCAGGAATGTAATTTATATGCATATATATCTATATATGCATATGCACATATATGTGTGCACACATGTATACACACATGCATGTGTACACACATACATATACATGCATATACACACACACATACACACAGAAATATCTCCAGGTGCTTAGCTCATCACCAGAGGATATACAGGCAGGCTCATTTTTTATAAATATTCCCTCCCAAACCAGACTAAAGGTAGCTATTTTGGGAATTCTTGAAGAGAGTTACCCAAGCTGAAAATCTGGCATATCATTCACATATTCCCCAACAGCACACTTCATAATTTCAGCTGTTTTTAATTGCCGAGTTGAACTGATTAGTGTTTCTAATGCTTGAACAGGTTATTGACATGCAAACATCAGGTAGGAGGATGAGGAATAGGTCATGGTTTGTTATGTTTTTTATACTTGACATCTCCTTAATTCAACTATATAATTGCCACAGAATGCCTTAAAGACACTACCTCTGCAAATTTCTATGTATACCAATTACTACCAATTTATCAAGCATATTTTTTAATGCCTCCATGAGCACAAGAAAATAAATTTTCAAGGAATTTTGAATGATCTGCACTAGCACTGAGCTGGTTCTCACTTAAAAATTTATTTTATATATTTTTCCTTTTATATTTTGATTCATCTGTGATTTCTTTCTATGACACTCTTGTCCATTTATTTCCATAAATCCTCCATGAGAGGTCCACTTCACATCCTAGAGAACTTCTTCTAGATCTCTTGTTGTTCATCTTTCATTTTTAAGGAGGAGCAGTGACCTTATGGGATGGTGTCTTATCTTGTCTTGCAAGTGAATGAGATTTAAATGAGACACATTTGCACAAAGTCCGTTGTCTGTAGTCAGTATCAGCATTTGAGTTGTCCATTGTTTATGTATTATTCTCTCTATGCCTCCTTTTCCAGTCATAGATTTTTAATTGCATCTTTTATGGTATTTATCCCATGCAGTTCTGCATTGGCAATATATCATATGCTACTCATGCCTACCATATGCCTCTCCATTGCCTTTTCCGTAATTCATGTACTTAATTCTTTGTCAACGGTGATATTCCATAGCTCAGCTAGAAAACATCATTGGAAAAATGTGTTTTAAACAAAGATTAAGTTATAGTTTCAGAGAAAATCTTGAATTCATTAAAAGCAGAACAAAGTTACCAAAATACAATTTATACATGACCTCTCTTCCTATTTAATCAAGGCCCTGATTCCCATTTTCCCCCAGAAGAATTATCTTTCTAGTGATTTTCTTGCTACTTTAAATTCAAACTTTTATTTACAACATGATAAGAGACTAATGCCACATTTTCCAAATTGTCTTAGTACAGAATTTTGATAGTAGTTTCAATCATCTAGCCACCTTTCTGTGTCCCTCTATTCTGTTGACCTTGCTCTTTGTTTCTGAGATTCCATGTTAATGTCATCATTCATGTGTCTAAGCATAAGTGCAGAGATTTATATGTCAGATAACTCTTTCTGTGGATGTCTAGTCCAAGTCCAATGTTAGGATATGATGTGTTAGGGAATGAAAAAATGTAATATGGCATCAAGAATGAACATTTTTTTCTAAAAAATTAAATGTTTTATTTGCATTAAGAGTAAGCATAATAAAGGGTATATGTGAGCTGTCTTCGGAGTCAGGAGGCCTAGGGTTCAAATCCTACCACTGTCATATACTGTCTAGGTGAATTGGACAAGTTACTTAACCTCTCAGTGTCCTGGGCAACTTTCTAAGTCAATAAGTTGCTGAGGAGGTGTTAAATATGCATTAGTGTAAAGAATTTTCACACTGGAAGTTCTCCATACGATGGAATCACAGATCCAATCCCTTTCTCTATAGGAAACCTTAAGAAACAATTCAATTATATTTGTTTAATAACCATTTGCATTTAAAATAATTAGTTTCAATGTATGTAAAAATAACACTTTTTTTTAAAGCTTTTAGCTTTTCCTCTTAAATCAAGTATTTTTCTTTAAGGTTCATTTTGTTTGGTGTACTAACAACCCTAGAATTCTTTCTTATACGTAAAGTTTTACTGGTTAAATGTTTCTTTTTTAATAGAGTATTTTTTTCAGTATTCTACATGGAATTTAAAAAATGATTGGAATTATAATAATTTTATAGTAGTCTAAAAAATATGGATTATTCAAGAGTAGATGTCATAACAGGAAAGGAAGAAGGAAGATAACTTTACTCTTCTGTGACCTTGTACAAATTATTAATAACCTTCTCTAAGTCTCAGTTTGTTTCTCTGTAAAATGAAGGGGGTGGGTTACTAACTGATCTTTGAGGTCCCTTCTAATGCTAACCTTCTGCAACATAATTCTATTTTGGAAAATGCCAGAGGAGGAGAAAATGGATGTAATGGAAAGGATTTTGCTCATGGGCTCCAAAGACCTGAGATTTAGTCTTTGTTTTGCTTTTTTTTAGCTATGATTTAGACAAGTCATTTCACCCCTTTTCAGTGTTTTCTGTAAAATGAAGGGGATTGACATAGGCAACCTCTATGCTATAATGTCCTGTAATTATTCAGAATACAAAGGGTACATTGTGTTGGCAAGGTAGGGCCCTCCTGATGACGTCTACTCTCAAATGACCCCAGAATTCCTCTGGTGCCTTTTCAAGTAAGATAAACAGGATTCTTAAACAATAGCTTGGTTCTGCATGAAATCCTCACCTTTATCTATTCCTCAGTTTTATGTGGCACATGGGGAAGGAAAAGCATGAAGACAGATTACTTGCCCTTTACCTAACCACTGTGAGAAATAATGTAGAAATGGAGACTGCATTTTGATGCCCATGATTTAGTTTTTCAATATTCAGTATCCTAGTAGTTCCTATAGAATTCAGGGTTCCAGTGGAAATATAACCTTTGGAAATTTTCTTCAAGGAAAAGTCAATAGACCATAGTCTTATTCATCGTGTTGGTATGCCCCATGCATTATTTTATAATTGCTAATTATTTAGTGTATATATGTGATGAAATCTATGACCCAGTAAAGGCAATATGCAGGAGTGGGAGAGAGAGGTTGTTGATTCAGCTAGGGGATGAACAATATTAACTTCATTTTCTGAGTATGAGGATAGCCATTGACAATGCTAATTGTAGGATGGCTACAGACATACCTATGAGTACCAAGATTTTTGTAATGTCCCCACAGCTCTTGCTTCCTACATGTGAACTCAGAAGTTTAGGGCTAACCCTAATCCTAAACTCAGAAGTTCACATGTAGGAGACATAGAGTTAGGGGACCAGGGAGAATAGGTAGTAGGTGGAATTAATATGGTTTAGAAATGATTCTCTGACCCAGTTTGGTTTCTGAGTTCTGGTGGGAAGAAGAGGGCCAGAGTAGAGGCAGCATGATTTGAAACTGACTGGGAAGTGCTAGGTGAATTTAGAGGCAGTCAATGATGCCGAAGCTGATAGGAAGGAGAGACTGCAGAGAACTGAATCAGTCAGCAAATTATCAGCAATTGTGGTGTAGAACATAAACAATTTGAATGAATTTTGCACTTTTCAACCAGGTATGCCATGACTCAGTGGTAACGAAACAGGCATATGCAGTACAACAGTATAAGAATCATTGCACCAGATGTTCACGGCTGAGTTAGCCCTGCTCATTTGCACAGAATTAGCATGACGATGATCCAACTTTCATTTAAATCTTTTAATTCATTTCTTGGTTAAATTTGCATACATAAGTTATAGCTATAGCTTTGTGGTGCATTTTCAAAAGTATACTGCTTGCTATATTGTGTCTTTAAGCCATTTTCTAAAAGTGTCAATGATATTTGAATTGAGACCATGTTTTGCACTAGCAATTATTCTATCCTTTGCTCTAGGTTTGGGAGGAGTGGAATAATTTATTAATCATATCTTTGTCCCTTCTTTCCTCCCATGAAAATAAATCATATTGTTGGAAATCATGATGTATCATTGAAATAACTGAAGTTGAAGTAAAATTTTCAGCTCATTACAGCAGTAACAGTTTAGAGAGATAATTCAGTCTTGATGTAATAAACAATAGGAGATGGTGTCTGTTTTTCCTTATAGCGAATGTTGAAGACTCCTCTCTGAAGCTGGGCTTATAGCCTTCTTTATCTTCCTCTCCACCTTGCCATTCAATTCACTATGTAGTGGTTGTATAATACAATGAGAAGCTAAAAATCTTCCACTGAACAATGCTATGCTATTACCTACCTCCTAGAAAGGAGAAAATTGAATGGGAAGAGGCTATTAAAAATGAAGTTAAGACTTTGATATGAGACGATGATGAGTATCTCTTTATTTTTCAGCACTGTTTTATGAATATTCTCAATATTCTTATGGGTCGTTCTCTTAGTAGAGTGATTTACATGTATGACTCACTTTTCTGGGTTGTTCTCTCTCCCATCTCCTCTTACCTCCTTCAGAGAAGCTTTCCTTTCCTTTTTTTTAAGGACAGAAACAGCCGGTCTCCATGCTTTCCGATATATTCACAAAGTCAGATGGGAAACAAATCAAGCTCACTCTTACTGTGAACTGTATATCCTAGAGAAGTAAGCTTAGGCATTTCATACATGTGCATATACACACATATGTTTGTGTATAATATACACATAAACATTTAAATCCTGATTAGTATGTACATACATGTTTGCATGCTTGTATATATGTGTATGTCAACTGGAGAAGGGCCTGAATGGAAGCTTCTCTTAGATCAAATTTTCTATATCCTAGGGAAATGGCTAGGTGATGTTGTCCCATAAACTCTTGGCATCTTCTCTCTGTCCAGTTCAAAGATAGAGCAGCAATCGCCCATGAATTCATTCACTGAGATGAAAAGAAGAACACATTAACCAGTAAATAGAATGAAGAACACCAATAGGAAATAGCATTTTGGAGACTTCAAAATCTGAAGAATAGGAAGAAGAAGGGTGAAAACAGGGTATAGGTACACTGACAATTGTGCTATAGCATGCTAAATTACTTATACCAGGGTATTTTAGAGGAGAAAATATTAGTAAAGCTTTCTCTTATTAATGGATGATTTCTCATTTTGCGACTACAGAGACACCAGTTTTCATTTCATTGTTTCTTTCTGCTTCTATCTTCCTCAAAGAAAACAAATGTATTCTTCCTATCTTTTTCAAAAATCCAACCTGTCTGGTACTTCCTAGTGGACAGATCTGATCATATCCTTCCCCTGTTTATAAATTAAATATTAATTCATTAATATTTGTTATATATAATATATCAATATAAATAGTAATATAAATTAAATATTAATTGTTTTGTCTATGAGATAAAAATGGTAATTCTTTATCCTTACATCTCAGATTCATCAACGTCTAACTTTTCAGCCTTAATTCATTCTAGTTTCCTTACTAATTCTCTTTGTTGCTCTAAGATTTGACTAGTAACTGCTCTTCAGTCTCATTCTGTTCTCTCCCAGCTCTACGCTTTGACTTGGGTTATTCTCGTATACCTGGAACACACTTCATTCTTATCTTTACATGCTGAAATTCTCTTATTTCTTTTTTTTTACATTCATTTTTTTTATTTTAAATAAATTTATTTAACTTTTTACATTCATTTTCACAAGATTTTGGGTTCCAAAATTTTCTCCCCATTTG
>CM053770.1:566928398-566979872 GCA_028658325.1 Potorous gilbertii
AGGTGTTATTTTCTTCAGCATTTTTTTGGGTCTCCTTTATTAAGGTATGGACCCGTTTTTCATGCTTTTCTTGCATCTCTCTCATTTCTCTTCCCAGTTTTTCCTCCACCTGTCTAACTTGATTTTCAAAATCCTTTTTGAGCTCCTCTATGGCCTGAGCCCACAGGCTATCTATTTCAGATATTGGGGATACAGAGGGTTTGACTCCTATGTCTTTACCTAATGGTAAGCAGATCTCTTCATCGTCAGGCAGGAATGGCGGAATCATCTTCTCAAGAAAATACCCTTCTATGGTCTTAGTTTTTTTCCCTTTTCTGGGCATTTTCCCAGCCAGTTACTTGACTGCCAAGAATCCTCTCCACCCCAGCCTAGGTCCGCCCAGCTAGTGCTTGGCGTCTGAGATTCAAATGCTGCTCCCCAGCCTCTGGGCTTTTGGCGACAGGCCTGACTGCTATTCAATGGGAGCTTATCTGTTGGTTCTCAGGTCGGGGCAGGGCCGCCTCCCAGGCCCAGTTCCCTCAGGGGGTTTATGCAGAGATCTTTTTTAATGGAGCTGCTGCTGAGCTCCTGCCTGCTCTGGGAGCCTCTGGCCTCATCTGCCTCTTCCTCTGCCGCAGTGGCTGCCTCCTGAGGGGGTTCAAGTCCCGGAGATACCCTGCTCCCCTCTCAGCCCGTCTCTCTCACTGACCTGTGCGTCTGTGGGTGGAGGGAACTTCGCGGCCACTGGAGATTCTGGTCCCTGAAGCCTGCTTGGATCTGCTCGCTCCTCTCAGTGCCGCGAGGCCAGGGCAGGGCAGGGGAGGGCTCCACTTCCATCCGGGGCACGATGGACCCCTGGGGTGGGCTTTTCAGAGCTCTCTGCAACAGAAATCTCCTTCACTGTTTTGCTGCGCGGCTTCCACTGTTCCAGAATTTGTCAGGAGTTCTTTTTAGAGGAAATCCATGGGCTGTGGGTTCAGAGCTAGCAAATGTGAGTCTTTCTACTCCGCCATCTTGGCTCAACTAGACATGATCAATTTTTAAAAAAGGTTTTATATAATACTGAAAAACCATAGTGCTCTAATCCCATAAAACAAATCTTAAATGACAAATTTCAGATACAGAGCAAAGGGGAGATATTTTTGTTTTCCATGTCTCAATTGCAGAACTTGAGTATTTGTTCCATACTTTATTTTTATTTTTTAATTAATTTATTTGTTTTCAGCTTTCAACAATCACTTCCATAAGTCTTAAATTTTCTCTCCCTTTCTTCCACCTCCCTCCTCAAGATGGAATGCAATCTTATATGGGTTCTACACATACATTCTTATTAAACACATTTTCACATTAATCATGATGCATAGAAGAATTAAAATGAATGGGAGAAACCATGAGAAAAACCAAAACAAAACATACTACAATAGAAACAGTCTATTTCATTCTGCATTTGTTCCATACTTTAGACTGAATATGTTAATATGTCTGACATTCACAACACAGGTAGATTTCATGGATTATGTATACAGGAAAGATATTTAATACCTGAATGGCTTTCTCATACCCTTTGTATGCCTTCAAACTGCTTTCTCCTGTCATCAATTGTTAGGATTACAAACACAGTGATAAATTGGAACATGACCCAGAAGAGGGAACTTCAAACCATTAATGAATAAATGAATGAATGAAAAAGTGCTTGTTAAGTACCTACCTGTCAAGCCCTGTGCTAAGTGCTAGAAATACACAAGCAAAAGTGAGGATAGGTCTTGCCTTCAAGGAACTTACATTCTAATAAAAATGGGGTGTTTGGTTTGAGAAAGTTATTCATTTTGTGAATGACCACTATCCAGAGTTGCACCATTTCAAGAAGAAATGGAAACCTTTCCCTCAGAGATCCTTTTTACAAGAGATGAGAAAATATTTATTAATTATAGACCAAATTGACACCTTCCATGCTGCTCCCATCTGCTTCAGATGTTCAGGCTGGACTGTTTTCAGATGATAGCAGATGTTCCAGCTAGCAAGAATTAATCAACTGGAAAGTGTGCCATTACTTAGCTGTCATTTTGGAGACCTGAATGCCAATCATAAAACTCTCTTTAGTCACTGTCCCCGAATCCTCAGTTAAACATTATCTTGGTTCATCAAGGAATACTATCTCTTTAGCTCCCCCAAAAGATTCCTTTCCCCCCCCCCAAAGGATTTTTATTTGATTATGCTAAGGTATTCTGTAAACATCAAACAAAAAAAATAAAGAAATATATTTTCAGCCTTGTAATCATCTTTTGTAAATACAATGTCCCAAAAGTCTTAGTTCATTTTAAAGCTTTCCTAATGTCAGAAGCATAAATGTTGCAAGCTTACAGAAATCACTTGAAACGTTAATTGTTTACAATATTAAAATGTTGATATTTCTTATTACAATTAAACATAGCCACCATCTTGTGCTTTATATCACTTTAGATGATTTTTTGAACTTTGTAAAAATCGTCAACTGCTTTTCAGTGACAGCTATATTTGTATTCTTAGCCTTAAGTTCATGCAAAGAAAGAGGTTTTGATGCATACATAACACTTTTGATGTGACCTTACAAGAAACAGTCTAATGGAGTCAGATTAGATCACTGAAGTAGCCAACTGAAAATACTTTTCTCATTTGATTTACAAGCCTGAGACAATCTCATCCAGAAACTGTTGCACATGCTACATATAACAGGAAGGTGCCTTCTCTGGTTAAAATAAAAAAAAACAAAACAAAACAATTTTTAATTCCTGAAAGTGTTTGTAACATGCATCTGAAAAGTTTATGGAAGCTTATAACTGTGCTAATACTTTTGGAACCCTTTCTATTAAGATAGGCTAATCCTTGTTAGCATTGACCTATACAGGTTCATCACTGAATAAGCTTTTATTAAGTGGCTATAATGTGTGCTAGGTATTATTTTAATGCTATAGAAAGAATGAACAGTTGTTACAAGTTTACATTCTAATGGAGTAGACAAGAAGGATATATATATGTGTGTGTATATATTATATATATATATATATATATATATATATACACATACAGAATAAATACAAAATAGTTAAAGATGAGGTTGTTTGGGAGAGAGGGCTCTAGTAGTTGGTGGAGAGCAGGAATGACTATCTAGTAGGTGATGAGTGAACTACATATTGAAGTAAGAGAGGAAATTTTTGAAATGGAAGTGAAGCATTTCAGTGGTAGAGGCACAGGCACTGAGACAGCAGTGACTTATGAGTTGGTGCTCTTGGATGCTGGCATTGATTACCGAATGATAAATTGGTAGCATATAGAGGAACAAAAAGATGTTAGGGGTTGAAAAAATGAAGAAATCTATGAAGAAAGATTGAGGTGCCTTAATGACTCTCTTAACCTGCTTAGATATGTTCTAAAGTAGAAGTAAATCAAATCCTGTTCATTTACCTCTAGTGTTCAAAATTTGTCAATGCGAACAATGTTGTCTTTGCCCTTGAGAAGTCATTTCAAGACAAGTCAAGAGAAAGACAAAATCTCTCTCTCCCTCTCCCTTTCTCTCCCTCAGTCTCTCTGTTCTCTCTCTCCTTATCTTCCTGAGTTTAAATCTGGCCTCACACACTTGCTATCTCTATGACCTTGAGAAAGCACTTATCCCTGCTTTCCTTAGTTTCCTCATTTATAGAAGGAAATGGCAAACCACTCCAGTATCTTTGCCAAGAATTCCCCAAATGGGGTCATGAAGAGTCAGACATGGTTCAACAACATTTAGAATGGAAAATTCAGGGGGCACATGGTGGATGTCTTCAAGTATTTGAAGGACTGTCTTGTGGAAGAAGGATTTAACTTGGTCTGTTTGACTCTAACAGATATGTGAAAGGAGTCCAATTTAGACCTGATGTCAAGAAAACCTTCCTAACAATTAGAGCTTTCCACAGTGGAAAGGGTTGCTTTGAGAGGTGATGGATCCTTGCTCATTGCAGTCTTAAAGCAAATACCGAATGACCACTTGTCTGTTAGTGTTGTAGTAGGGATTCCTTTCATGTGTAGTTTGGATCAGTGGCAATAATATTCTTTCCATGGACTCTGCCAGTCTTAGAAGTCACATAAGAGGTTTCTTAATCTGGGCACAGAGCTACCCTGGAATATTGGAAATAGTAACATTGTTATTATGGAATTAATAATTAACATAATTCCATCTTTATATCCAAATTAATACAAAGTGAATGTTAGCACGCATTGAGAAAGGGATCTATTGGAAAGAATACTGACTTTGGAGTCTGAGGATCTGGGTTTGATTCCTGGGTATCTTTGTTTGTGACTTTGGACAGGCCCTTATGGGTCTCTGTTTCTTCATTCATAAAGTAAGCTGGGCAGAGTAGACAATCTCCAGGTTCCCAACTCTGATATTATAAGCAGATATAAAATAAATCAGGCTATGAATTCAGAAAGAACTTGGCAAACTCACTTTTTATTACATTCCCTTGTAGATTAACTTCTCAGGATCATTTCTGTTTGGGAAATTCTGTACTTCATGTGGACATATGCTCCTGCTTTGTAGGTCTACCGTTACCATTATTCCTACGTATATGAATCCTGAAAAGCAATTTATTACATCTTAGGTTTGTCTAGGGTAGCACTACACCAGCAGAATATGTTCACAAAAATATTGACTGATCCATATTGGCATTTTTATGCTTACAGGATTTAGAGGGAATATTATGTAAAATAATAGAATCCAATTCTCAGTTCTGTGATTGGCTTTAATAAGAGATGTATACTCTGCAAAGGACATATGTGCTGAGGAAAGTGTACATGTGGTCCATTCTTTATGCCAGGACCAGATTGTTTCTAATGTTGTTTTCAAGCATTTTGGCCAATTTTAGACGTGACTGCATGAAAGCAACATTAAACAAAAGTACTATTGCATGAGAGCATCTTTCAGACGCAGCAGGCACTGTTCCAAAAAGAGAAAAAAAGAAAAAAAATGACCAAATTGGGTATCAGCAGTTTGTTCTTAACAACAGCAAATATTTATTGATGACTTCCCATCATGTGGCACAGCCATATGGATGTAGGGTAAGTGCTGTTTGCATGCTGTGGCTGAGTAGATATTCTGAAGGAGCTGTCAGCAAAGTTCTTTATAAGAATACTTCAATCTTTCAGAATATCTTGGATTTCATTCTTGTGGGCAATCATTCCACTGGGACAGACTGCAAACTTCCACATGTTGGTACACAGTTCTGTGTGAGTTACTACAGTCAAAACAAATTGGTTACATCTGTCTGAAGGGGTCAGTCTTTTGATGATGAAGGTGAAGGAAGCAAAAAAGAGAACAGAACCTTGGAAAAGTTCAGATAATGTAGCAATTCCAATAGTCTCTACATTTTAGAGGCTTAGGGCAGAAAAAAGAAACTGATGACAAATGGGACCCTGGTGTGACTATTCCTCCATATGGGTAATGTAGATAGAAATAGTAGATTTGTCCAAAGTGGTATACGAATAGCTTTGGGCATCTAATTAGCAAATCCCAGGCGTGAATTCAAATTGTCTCATTATGACTCTCTTCTGGTCCTCTTACACTTTATTATGCTTCACAGATTGTGCGATTCAGGAAGGAAGGCCTCCTTGTAGAACACAATGGTTCACCTTCCCTCTCAGTGAATTTGCAATGGCTGTTTTCCACAGCTGAGATGCCCTGTTTTGTCACTTTTGCCTCAGTTTCCCTGGCTTCCTTGGAGATGCAGCTCAAATCCCACTTTCTATAGGAGGCTTTTCCTGATCCCCCTACCTATTAATGTCTTCCCCTCTCTGATTGCCTTTCTTCTACACAACATATAACTTGTTTGTACCTGGATATTTATGTCTTGTCTCCCCCAATAGAATATAAGTGCCTTGAGAGCAGGAACTTTTGCCTTTGTTTTCCCAGCTCTTAGCCAAGTGCTTGATGCATATAGTGAACCTTGAATGCCTGACCTTTGTGTTATGTTCTCATTATGTCAGATATTTTCAATATTTGGTTAGTTTTGCTTAACTCCTCCCTTCTTTATTATGGTAAATGGCTTTCTGGGATGCAATACATAAGGAAATATTGGTGATATAAAAAATCCCTGAGATTTATTTTTTAAAACTGTATTTCAGACTCACAAATACCAGCTCCAAAATTGCACCCATTAAATTCTTGACACTGTCTCTCCTACAACTTTCCTCCTTGTTCCCCATAACATTCTACTGAGGAAGAAAGAATACCTGCCTATGGCAACCAGAAAGTTCCTTATGGGTTCAAATGGCTATGAGAATACGTTATAATATCTCTTCCACAAAGTGGTTGTGATGAAGGCTCTTGGAAACTCTTAAAGCAGGCTGTGCTTATGAGTTGTTCATTTTACAGCATAATGAAACAAATATTTGTGAAATGCTTCTACAGACACTGCACAACTATTCAGAACCTTGAGACTGGCACATATTTCTGAAGAAAAAGCTTCTATATTCACCCTTACCCTCAAATATGACAAATATACTGAAGAGTTGTAAAATCTTTCTAAGTTATGACCATGAAGGTTCTTAGTGAAGGAAGCAAGGTGAAATCAGAGAAAGTTTCAGTGAGGAGGTATCATTTAAATTGTTTTAAATGATAGATATTATTTTAAAGCTAGGTGATGCAGTGGATAGAGCCTGGAACAGGAAGACCTGAGTTCAAATATGACCTCAGACACTTGCTGTGTGACCCTGGACAAATCACTTAATCTCTGTTTCCCTTAGTTTCTTCATTTATAAAATGAGATAGAGAAGAAAATGGCAGACCCTCTAATGTCTTTGCCAAGAAAATTGCAAACGAGGTCATGAAGTGTTGCATATGACTGGAAAGACTGAACAAATATTTCAACAGTTTCCATATTTTACTATTTCTACATCTACAATGTCTCTCACATTCAACCCTTCTCTCTAGTCCCACAGAGAGTCCCTATCACTTTATTTCAAGCCTTATCACTGCTTGCCCAGATTGTTGGAGTAATCTTTCCTTGCTCTCCCTGTCTCAAGTCTCTCGTTACTCATGTTCATCATTCACGCATTTGTCCAAGTGATTTTCTTTAAGTTCACATCTGACCTTGTCACTCCTTTATCAGTCAACTTCAGTGGCTCCTTATTGTTCATAGGATAAAATACAATCCCTTTGATTAGGTTTTAAATTCATTACCTTCACAGTCTGTCCACAATCCTTCTTTGTAGCCTCATTAGACATTATAACTTTTGAAGTCCACAGCCCAGCCCAACCCATCTTCTCTCTGTTCCTCACACCTCCCCCTGCTGTTCCAGTCCCTCTGCATTGGAATTTATCTTGTATTCTCCTTACCCCTCTGACATAGATCCCTCTTGTCCTTCAAGATTTACGCTACCTTCTTTGTGAAAAAACAAACAAACAAAAACTCTTCTAATTTTTCCCCAACTGGCAATGTCCTCCCTCTCAAATTGCCATATATTTAATTACTTTTTATTTAATTTCTTAATATTTATTCTGTATAAACTTACATATGTACTTGTATTTTCCATTACAATGTAAGATCCATATGAGGAGGGATTATTTATTTATTGAGTTTGTATCTCTAGCACCTAGCACAATGCCTGGCACATAGTGGGGACTTAATTAATATTTGTTGACTGATTCATTAAGTGCATTGCAGACATGGAGGCTAAGTGATCACAGTACCTGTTTGGGGAGCAAAGAAGAGTCTTGTTTGGCTGTTGGATAATGTGTGAAGGGGAGTAATATAAGACACTATTAGGATCACTGAATCATTGTTCTATCACTGAAAGGGAATTTTGAGTTCTATCTAGTCCAACACTGTTATTTGAAGATTAAGAAACTGAAGCACAGTTTAAGTGACTTCTCAGTCACTTACTACAAGTTTTGTGATGATTTGTATGTAGCATTCTTTCTATTCTATCACATATTAAGATTTAAAAAGATAATTTGATTATATTAACTTTATTATATTATTATTATATTATGTTAATTTAGTGCCTGATTGTCTTTTGACCCTTGCTATGTGTTTCTATTTAATAATTCAATTATGATGTTACTAAGTCTCAATAGATTACAGCATGTTCCTTGTAGCTATAAGCTCATTCACCATACAGGACAATGCCAGATAGATTACCATAACTCTTATACCTTCCACATAGCAAAGGTTAGGGACTTGAAAAATATGCATAAATTTTTTTGGTCCTCCATTTGTACCAGAGAAGAAGTCTAAATTATTATGGTATTAAAAGATAAAATATGTAGATATTATACAACACTCTCCTTCCTTCCCCCCCTCTCTATATGTATATAGTGCATTTCTGAGTTTCTAAACTTATTCTATATCATCTACAGACCTTTGATGGCATCTATAGCTTTGGCAAAACTCCCCAAAAGTTCCCATTTCATTTCTTTTGTCAGTCCATAATATGTTGAAACCTCAGTGGGTAAAGTTGTGATGTGGAAGGGGTAATTGTGCTTGTATTGGTTGCAAGATGAGTTGACCAAAATAATGCGCATTATTCCTTATAAATCCTCGGTATTATTGAGGGGAGGGAGTAGCAGTTTAAGGAACATAGCAGAAATTTTATGAATGATTAGGCCTAAAGAAGAAGAAATCAAGTAATATAAATGGGAGAAAAAATTTAAAAATAAAAAAAATTATATGATAGAGTAGAAAGAACATGAGATTAAGATTCATAACGTCCCAGTAAGAATCTTTGTCCTTCTTGTTCACTTTCTGTGTGACCTTGAATATTGATTTTATTTCTGTAGGGCTTAATGTCCTTGTTTTTGTTAAAAAAAAAAGGAATAGATTAGATTAGATAATTTTTGAGGTTCCATTCATCTCTAACCTTCTGATTTTATAAAAATGTATATAAATTTACAGGGTCTCCATTAAGAGCTTCTCCCTTATCCAGCCTTCACAGGTCTTCAGATAATCCCTGTCCTTATATCTGATTTTGGAGGACACTTTTTTATTTGCTTTGGCAGGCAAAAGAGATGGAGGATAGAACGTGTTCAGTTTGACAAACACGACATTGTAAAAACTCTGCTGTCATCCGTGAAAGGGAGAAAAAAAAGCAACGAAAGCTGATGATGTGAAGAAGAGTGGGAGAGTGAATATATTTTGGATTACTTCCTTGTGTGGAAGTTTAATTTTAAAACAGCAGCATGAGGTTTTGTAGCAAAGAAAACACAATTTTCTTTTTAAAAAAATTATTGATTCTCTTTGTTTTCACTTAAATTTCCCCCTTCCACTCCCTCTCTGAGATCTGTCTCATATAATTTTTTGAAAAGAGAAAATAATTTGCAAAGTCAATCAACATATTGAAAAAAATCTGAAAATATGTGCAATTTTCCATACCTGTCAACCTCATAGGAAGTATCTTCTCATTATTATTGATTTGCTTTCATATTATTCAAACTTCCAACTATAGTCTTTTCCATTCCTCCCTCTGAGATCAATGTTTTTGAAAAAGAAAAGAGGAAGAAAAAAACCAATCAGCAAAACTTACCGATACATTGAAAAATCTGAATATATGTGCAATCTTCCATGTCTGTTGACCTCCCAGGAGGTTTCTTTTCATTTCTCTTTTTTGGGACCAAGTTGGTTCAAGGCAAGTCAACAAAGAGTTATTTATTAAATTTTCACTATGTGTCAGGTACTGTGTCAAGCACTGGGAATACAAAATTAAAAGGTTTATACTATCCTAGCCCATATAGTGTAACAATGAATCAACTATATATACATAAGAGATATAAACTATGTAATGGTTAACGTAGGTAATCTCGAGGGGAAGGCCCTAGTATTAAGTAGAACTGGGAAAGGTTACTTTCAAAAAGTGAGATTTTATTGAGATTTGAAGAAAGATGGGACGTGAAGGTGAGGAGAGAATGTTCTCTGAGAATGAGGAAAGGCAACGAAAAGGTATGAACTTGGGAGGTGGAGGGTTCTGAGAGAGGAGGGGCAACTAGGCCAATGTATGGCAGAGTATCTTGGGAGCTAAAGTGTCAAGAGTCAATCAATAGTAAGATATTTATTAAGGACCTACTACGTGTCAGCTACTATGCTAAGAGTAGAGATACAAATAAAGAAATAAATGCAGTCTCTGCCCTCAAGAAGATTACAATCTAATGGGGGAAAACAATACATAAAAGAAAAGTGGGAATGGAGGTTGGGCAGGTAATTGGCAGTAGGCAACCACCATGGAGATAGGATGTTGCTAGAGTCAAAAACAGAGTACATGGTAGGAAATGAAGAGCCTTCTAAAGGGTGGTTTTGGGAGATGATTTTTGTTCCGCCCTGTAGTCACAGGGGAGAAGCAACTGAGGAGGTGTTGAGTACCAAGAGTAAAGCGATCACCATGATGATGGTATTTCTGATGAAACATTATCCTGGATGAAGCAAGATGTTGGAGGAATTGAAACCACACAGAGTAGCTGGTGGAAAAAAGAATGGATGGAAAGTGTGAAAAGCTTGGAAAGGTAGGAAGGGGCCAGATTGTGAAGGGCTTTAAAAGCCAAACATCTTCATCATCATCGTCATCATTGTCATCATGAACATTTATATAATATTTATTGATGTGCTAGGCACTATGCTAAATACAATTATTTTCTCACTTGATCTTTGCAACAACTTTTGGAGGTAGGTACTCTTACTATCCCCATTTTATAGATGAGGAAACAGGAAGACAGAGGGTCAGTATCTTGACCAGGGTCACAGAGCTAGTAAAGGTTGGAGGCTGAGTTTGTACTCAGATCTTCCTGATTTCAGGCTTGAAACTCTATCCACTATGCCACTGAGCTGCCCCAAATTGGAATTTGTTGAATAGGAGGCATCATGGTCAGACTTGAGTTTTAGCAAAATCACTCTGATAGTTGAGTTGATGATGAACCGGAATAAGGAGATATTTGGGAGGGGGATACCAAGTAGAAAGCAGTTTTAATATAATTGACACAAGGTGATTGGATCCTACACCAAGGTGGTGGCAGTGTCAGAAGAAAGAATGGGGACCCATATTAGAGAGGTTTGGCAGATAGAGTTGATAGGATTGGCTCTTTGTAATTTTGTAAATGGTAAAATATGTGAGGTCAGCTAATGCTTCAATGGATAGATCACTAGGTCTGGAGTCAGGAAGCCCCACCCTTCCTGAGTTCAAATCTGGCCTCAGAAACTGGGCAAGTTACTTAGTCCTGTTTGCCTCAGTTTACTCATCTGTACAATGAACTGGAGAAGGAAATGGCAAAATCACTCTAGTGTCTTTGCCAAGAAAACTCCTAATGGGGTCACAGAGAGTCAGATATGGCTGAAACAACTGGACTACAGCAACAACAGGAAGAATGCAAAGTGTAAAGAGACTAGAAAGGGAGGAAAGGGCCAGATTGTGAATGACTTTAACAGTCAAAGAGAGGATTTTATATTTCATTCTTGAAATTGTAGGAAACCATTTTAGCTTATTGAGTAGGGGACAGGAATCATAAGACCTGCATTTTAGGAAGACTAATTTGTAGCTCATTGGAGGATGCATTGGAATAAGGCCTTAATGAATTTTATTCAGTGTTCATCTATTTATTCAATTTGTTCAAAAGTTAGTGAATTGAAATGATTTTTTTTTTGAAACTGGGCAATTAATGAAGTGATATGTAGAGAAAGTCTCAGAAGTCAAGAGACCTGGATTCTCTTGGTAATCTTGGGAAAATTGGATCTCTTTTCTGGGACTGTTTTTCCCTCAGCATAAGACAAGATGATTCATAAAGATAATTGGAAACCACTGATTTACCTACTGTTCCTTATTTGCCCCTACTGCCACCTATGGGGCAATTAAGGAATAGTAACTAAATCAGCAACATACCCTGAAGAGGCGAGAGGCAACCTGGGTCAGTCAGATCAAACCCTGACCAGCACCATCTCCAGCAGTTGTTATGCAGAAGGAGACAGTTCAGGGCTATAAAACCAAAGGGCTGTCAATTGCTTCTGTGACTTCTGCAAGTTAACCACCCAGAAAAGAACTAATTTCTTGCAGCTCTAAAATGGCTCCACATCAGAAACTATATGATTTCATCTGTGGAAATGCCTTTAAAGATGATTTTTAAAAATCAATCTACTTTGCTGCTGCACCTTAAGGACTATAGGATATTCCTGACTTGCCACAGAAACTTGTCATATGTATTATTTTCCCCATTAGAATGCTCCTTGAGTGTAGGGACTGTCTTATATATCTCCTTATTTCCTCTGCACTTGGTACAGATCTTTGTAGACTGTGAGTGTTTAATAAATGCTTTTTTACATCCAGCCATCCAGTCAGTCATCCTCTTATAGTTCTTTGGACTCCTCATCTCTAGGGTGGATCTATGCATATTCAGTTTTACCTACATACCATTCAATAAATATTTATGAAGCACCTACTTTGTGCACTGAGAATTTAGGAATGCTTATATTTTCAAAGGAGCTTATTTTCTTAAGGGGCAGGGGGAGGAAAAGAGAGTGAATGTACTGAAGTAAAAGCAGAATGTCACAGTATTGGGGGTTGGCCTGAATCATAGGTAATATAATCCTGGCAGGTCTCAGACTTTGTCCATAGCCCCAAGACAGGGAAGTATCACTTAACAAGGGGGCCAGTCTTTTGGGTGGGCTCTGTGACTTTATGTCAGGAAGGTATCCTGCTGTCCTGTAAATACTTGTATTATTTCTCTTCTGCCTAAAGTTTCTTAATCAACAAGAATTTAGTAAGGTTTAAGAATCCACACACAGTAAGTAGAGATAAGTTTTAAAATGCAAATACACTTGGAAGATGTGACCTGGCCACAAATTCTCACTAGAGTGTAAATGACTGATATAAAACCATATCCTAAGAGTAGTTTATGGTCAGAAGGGGAGAGAGAACAACTAAGTCTATAATGTGAAGGCGGAATAGCAGAAGGAAGCAAGCTTAGAAAAGAGAAATTGGATTCATTGTAGTCAAACTGACCCATCTTTAAATGATTTCTCTTCTTCAATCAATTCATCAATCAATAAACATTTATTAAGTGCAAATTATGTGCCAAACATTGTGCTAAGCACTGGGAATGAAAAAAGAAGAAAAAGTTCCTTCCTTGGAGCTTACAATCTAATGGGAGAGATAACATACAAACAAATACATACAAAATAAATTATGAATAGGATAAATAGGGAATAATTAAGAGAGGGAAGGTATTAAAATTAAGAAGGTTAGAAAAGACTTTCTCAAAAAGATGAGATTTAAAGGAAAGCAGGGAAGCCAGTAAGCAAAGAGAAGAGCGAGAGCATTCCAGGCATGAGGGACAGTCAGAGGAAATGTCCAGAACTGAGAGTTGGAGTGTCTTCTTTGAGGAAATGCAAAGAGGCTGGTGATCAGGACCTGCAGTACAGTAGTTGTAATATCAGAGCAGTGATTTATTTATTTATGGCAAAGGTGAAATCAACATGCCTTGGCAACAGATTGAGTATGGGGATGTGAGAAAGAGGAAACCAGGATCATTTGTAGGTTGTGAGCATGAGGGATTAGAGGGATAGTTTTGCCCATTACAAAAATAGGGAAGATAGGAGGTGTATGTGGAGATGGGGTGGCGGGTTAAAGGGAAAGATGAATTCTACTTTGGATATATTGAGTTTATGATGTTGATTGAATATCTAATTTGAGATGTCTGGAAAGCAGTTACAGTTGTGAGGTTGGCCATAAGACAACAAGCATTTGTTAAGCACTTGCTACCTGCCAGAAGAGGTAGCTGGGATGGTTCAGTGGTTAGAAGGCTGGATCTGGAGTCAGGAAGACCCAAGTTCAAATTCAGTTTCAGATAGTTATTAGTTGTGTGACCCTGGGTAAGTCACTTGACCTGTGGTTTTCCTTCTTTTTTAAGAATGTTTTTCCCCAAATTTATTATTTGTTTTCAGTTTTCAACATTCACTTCCATAAGTTTTAAATATTCCTCCCTTCCTCCTTCCTTTCTCCCCAAAACAGTATGCAATTTTATATGTGCTCTACACACACATTCTTATAAAACATTTTCACATGAGTCATATTGCATAGAAAGATTATAATGAATGGGAGAAACCATGAGAAAAACAAAACAAAACATAACAAAAAAGAAAATAATCTGCTTCATTCTGCGTTTGAACTCCCTACTTCTTTCTCTGGATGTGGATGGCATTTTGCATCATGAGTCTTTTGGAAATGTTTTAGGTCCTTCCATTACTGAGAAGGGTTAAGTCTATCAGAATTAGTCCTTGCTCGCTGCGGCTGTTACTGTGTATAATGTTCTCGTGATTCTACTCCTTTCACTCAGCATCAGTTTATATAAGTCTTTCCAGGTTTTTGTGAAGTCTGTCTGTTCATCATTTCTTATAGCACAATAGTATTCCGTTACATTCACATACCACAACTTGTTCAGCCATTCACCAATTGATGGACATTGCCTCACAAAATGAGCTGCTATAAATATTTTTGTACTTGTGGGACCTTTTCTCATTTTTATGATCTCTTTGGGCTACAACCCTAGAAGTGATATTGCTGGGTCAAAGGGTATGCACATTTTTATAGCCCTTTTGGCGTAGTTCCAAATTGCTCTCCAGAATGGTTGGATCAGTTCATAGCTCCATCAAAAATCAGTGTTCCAGTTCTCCCACATCTTCGCTAATATTTATCATCTTCTTGTTTTGTCATGTGAGCCAATCTGATAGGTGTGATGTGGTACCTCAGAGTTGTTTTGATTTGCATCTCTCTAATCAATAGTGATTTAGAATATTTTTTTCATATGACTAGATAGTTTTAATTTCTTCCTCTGAAAACTGTGTGTTTGTATCCTTTAACCATTTATCAATTGCAGAATGACTTGTATTCTTAACCTTTGCTTTTGCCTTAATCCACTGGAGAAGAAAATGGCAAAGCACTGTAGTATCTTTGCCTAGAAAACATCAGAGATAGTGTTGTGCTATGGTGCGTGAGGTCATGAGGAGTTGAACACAACTGAACAAGAACCAAGAGAGACACTGTTATAAGTAATGGGGATACAAATACAAGCAAAGAGTAGGACCATATTCTTATATTCTAATTAGGGTACATGATTTATAAAAGGCAGCTACAAAAGGTAGGGAGATACACCTGTGGGGGCAAGGTGGAGAAGTCTGTAGTCAGAAGCACAGCTGGAAAGGAAATGAAGCATGACTGGCCTGGACCAGTCCCTAAAATGGAGGCTGCTGAAAGGAACTCACCGTGGGAGAAGGTTGCCAGCAGGGATTAAAGATGTTCCAGGATGAAAAGGCCCAGGGTATTGAATAATATTTCTGTGTGGAAAGACAAATCACATGATTAGAAGGTAAATGAATTATGACAGAATAGCCTTCTGAAAGGAAGAAAATGTATTTTTTGTGATTTATAGATGGAATTTTTCATCCATTTCAGTTCTGTTTTTGAGCCAGTCATAATGGTGCAGTTAGATGAGTACTTGGGGATCTCCACTGAGTATTTGCCACACCTGAATAAATGTCACTGAGAACTGAATGGGCTAAATAGCTTAGGCCCAAACAATTCATTTGTATTTGCGAAGCCCTGACATCAGAGAATGGAAATCTAATAGTTAATACAAAGATTTAAACATAATATATACAATGCATATGCAAAAATGTGCAAGAATAAAAGAAAATGCATATGAAATAAAGTGTGGGAAGGATTTGGATTGATTTAACAAATTTAGTAAGAAGCCATTTAAACTAATGGCAAAAGGGAGGATTTCAGCAAGGCATTTATGAATATGTAACAACATAAATATTAGCATATAAATTAAAGGCAGAAAGAAGAAAAAAATACATACTGCAGTAGCCATCATAAGTTCCAAAGGTGATTTAGAGAAAGCTTCTGGCAATATGATTTTTTGCTTTCAAGCTTTTCCAAATATTTATATATTAATGGCATGATTGTCTCTAAAATAATCATTTTCTGAAAGTTGAATTAGTCTTAATCAACAGAATTTCGAAATCAAGGAGGAATATGAATTCTGACATGCTGATTGAAAAGTTGGAGACTGAGGAATTTTAAAACTGGTTTTAAAGAAGGTAAAAACTCACCTGCATATTGCATATTTAGATTTCAGGCACTTGAGAGAACGTAAGAGATTTAACTATTGTTCTAACTAACGTCTATTATTACCTCCTGTAAACCATGTTGCCACCTACTTTCTTGGGGTGTAATTGTACTCATTTCCTGTTTAAAATGGAAAAAAAGTTTTGAGAAACTATCATTTCTCTTTCAAATGTAGACACAATTTTAAGCCACACCATTTATTTTGGAGTCTCAGATGAAGTCAGTCAAATTAATTTAAAATTAATAATATTAATTGAAAAATAACCTTCCCCATGATTTTGAAGAAATTCCAATTTGGGGTATTAAATTTTGGATCTCAAACTATATTAATGAAATTGTGTTGAACAAAAAACATAATCTTCCAAATTACCCCATTATTGATGTTCAGAATACTTTTTTCAAGATTGCATATTTTGTTTGGGGGGTTCCTGATTCTTTAGTTTCTTCCAGAGGTTGTCAAGAAAACAACTTTTAAGAGCAAAACAAATTCGAGTTATGATTTTTATTCCTTAGATCTCTAAGCAAAGTGGTACAAAAAGAGCATGAACATTTGAGTCAGAGGGTGTGGATTCAAATCTTGCCTTTGATAACATCATTGTTGTGACCTGGGTCACACTGGTTGAGTACTCAATTTCTTCATTGATAAAATGAATATTTTGATTAGATAGCCTTTGAAGATCCTTTTAATTTTTGATCTATAATCAGATACTTTGATCTTTGGTTTGTGTGATCCCTTGGTTTCTTTTACTGTTGGCGTTTATATTTCTAGGATCACAGGTCATAACTAAAAAGATCCCTTCTACAGGAAGTCTTCCCTAACCCTTCTTAATCCCAGTGCTTTCTGTCTTTCGATTATTTCCTACTTATCCTCTACGTAGCTTGCTTTGTATATATATGCATTTGCATGCTGTCTTCCCCATTAGAGTGTAACCTCCTTGAGGTCAGAGACTGTCTTTTGACTCTTTTTGTATCTGCAACACTTAGCACAGGACCTGACATATGGTAGGTGATTTATAAATATTTATTGAATTGAATCAAATTGAGTTAAAGTAGGAATTCTTAGAGACCCTATGGTTTCTCTTGTAGGCATTCCCTTTCAAATCATTTCACAAATTAGAATACTCTTTCAAGTGCTCTATTTTTTTTTAATCTTTTAACTTATTTTATCAAAAGGCAATATGCTTTTTTAAAAGGACCATGGAACTTTTCATTTCCATTTTTATAACCACTAATAGCTAGAAACGAGCTCACTTTCACCTCTAGACAGTCCTCCCTTTGGAGTGCATGCCTGCAATCTGGATTGGTTGGAAGGTTCCTGAGGTGGCTGTGCTTCAATAGGATCATTTCTCTGCTGTGTGTGTGTGTGTGTGTGTGAGTGTGAGTCAGTAGAACAAAGCAGTCATTAAGGATACTGATTATGAAGTCATTGTTACCATGGTTGTTGTATAGATCTAACTTTATAAAAATCTTGCTATGAGAAAAATCCAGTCTGAAAGAGTTTTTGGGTGGTACTGAGAAATAAATTGATGAGGGTCATGTAAGTAGTCTGTGTTTGATTTGAATCTAGGTCTTTCTCCTTTCTGGAATAGCTTTCTGAGGCAAGAATTCTGGGTTCAGTCTGAAATCACATTTGCTGGTTACTACCCAGAGGGCAACTTCTACTACCCTCAGGGTTCTAGGAGTAACCCTGTGGAGCTAAGGTTTCTAATGCTTTCATCCAAGAGCACCTCTGTATGCTGATGTTTCTTAAACTTCTTTCTTGCCCCAACCTCTCAGATATCTCAAACTGGATGTCTAGTAGACATTTTAAATTCAACATATATGAAACCAAACTCATTATCTTTCCTTCTAGCCCCTGCCACACACTTCCTATCTTTTGTATTATTGCAGGGGAAGCCATTGTCCTTCCAGTTTCTCAGGCTCAAAACCTAGTGTTGACCTGGCCTCCTCACTATCTCCTCACTCCCTACATCCAGTCTGTTACCAAGGACTGTTGATTTTACCTTTGAAATATCCATCAAATATGTCCCCTTCTCCCATTTGATACTGCCCCCATCTTATCCTCATCACATCATACTTGTCCTATAATAATAGCCTGCTGGTGGGGTCTGCCTACCTCAAGTCTCTTTCCATTCTAACTCATTCTCTATTGAGCCAACAAAGTGATTTTCCTAAAGCACAGGTCTAACCATGTCCTCCCTACTTAATAAATTCCAGTGGCTCCCTATTGGCCCCAGGATCAAGTACAAAATAATCTGTCTTGCATTCAATTCTCCAGTCTCTCCCAGCCACTTACTCTTTGATTCAGAGACACTAGCCTCCTCAATGTTCCTCAAACAAGATACTCTATATTTCCAGCTTCAGGCATTTTCTCTTTCTGTCTCTCATGCCTAGAACACTTTCCCTCCTCATCTCTACCTACTGGCTTTCCTGAAGTCTTAACTAAAATCCCATCTTTTACGTGAAGCCTTTCCTAACCCCCCTTTTAGTGACTTCCCGCTATTAATTATTTCCTATTTATTTTGTATATTGCTTGCTTGTACATGTTTACAAATGTACTCTACTGTTAGACTACAAGCTTTTTGAAGGCAGTCATCTCTTGCCTGTTTTTGTATCCTTAATGCTTAGCTTAGTGCCTGACAGAGAGTAGGTGCTTAATCAATGTTTAATGACTGCTTGACTTCTACTAGAGAGTTTTCTAAAGATTTTCAGACTGATGGACGATTAGCTTTCAGAAAGGACTATTTGCTAATGTAAGGAAAGTCCCTACAAAAACATCTCCCCAAATGAGGAGTGCATTCTCCTACATACAGTCCCGGGGTTCATGGGGCAAATGGATAAACTCACAGCTTTTGCTTCTTACAGTACTTATCTCCTTTGTGGGACCCTACTGAAATGCCTCTTAGGTGTGACTTTCTGGATTCTGCTGGGTTCTGAAGCTGCCTTTCTTCAATGTGTCCGGTTGGTCCTCAGTGTGTATCTGGGCTATTGATACAGATACTATTGTCAGCCACTAGCAGGAATGAGGGGTCCTATGGACCATAGTGAACACCTTCTGAAGTTCACTAGGTCATCTTCTGGGCATGGGGGTTGGAATGTGGCATTTCTTCCATCCTTTCTCTCCCCCTTCTCTTGCTTTCTTCTGGCACAGATACAAAACACCTGCCTTTCCAGTCACTCATAAAGCTTTTCTTAATGGAATGTCTCCTCTTGTGTATAGAGGTCTTTCAACCAATTCTGTGGAGATGGTTAAACTTTGATCATATCTGTTTTATATCTTTGATTGATCAGAACATAGAACATGTTGTTATTTACACTAAGATCAAAGGGATGGGGAATCGCCTCTTCCTTATACCACTATCCACTGTTCCAAGATTCTTTTTAAATAAAAATTAAGACTTATATGGACTTTCCAATCTTCTCCTCCCAAATTTTCTTTTCTCTTTCTTAGCCTTTTGTTATTTACAGGTTCCAACTCTAAAGAGATAAACCCCCTTTTTTGAAATCTTCATTCTATCCCTTCCTGGTGCTAACCAAGGAAGCAGTCATATGGTTGCAAAGAACATAAGAAACTGAAAATGTAAGTGTGGGCTCTTCTGCTTCATAGCTACATGAACATAGGCAAGTTATTTAATTCTCTGAGCTTCAGTTTTCTGACCTAGGAGCTTGCCAATTCAAAAACTTAAACACAGCACCAATCATTTCTCTACTGTCTTCTCCACAGTTCTTTTTGTTTCTCTTTGATTTTATATGTATTACTCATCCACTTGCAAAGCGACAATTCTCCAGAGTTTTCAGGTCTGGTAGAAGACAGAATTGTTTGTGAGTCATAACGTTGGTTATAAAGGGCCCACCTGGTGACCTCTCCCTTTGGGCTATTTTCCTTGAGAGAACTCTGGCAAACTCCCTTCCTCCAAGAAAGCAGTTGTATCAGTTACAAATTCAGAGATTCAGATATTCTCATGTTTAGAGGTAGTAACTACAAATCTCTATCTGCTGCCTTCTGACACATGGAAGATCTGTTTCCACCTGAGTGAGCACTCTTTGGTTATTCAAAACTGACAAGGTACTCAAATTTCCCTTGATTATTTCTTTTTCTTTTCTTTTAACTTCCGAAAAAATCTTGATGATGCAGCTGAATGTGATTATGCAAATCATCTAGGAGTGTTTTTTGCCAGGCCAAAAATGGAGGGATTCAGTAGGGAAGCTATAGACTCTCCACGAGCTCTTGTGTATTCTCTTAGGACTCTTGACTGGGAACAGAATTGGAATGAGGAGGAAGATTCTCAGTACTTTCTACTTTCAAACCAGACACTTGAAAGGCCATGCTTACTATAGATCATGGTTTCTTAATCTTTTCTTGTGTCATGGATTCCTTTGGCATTCTGACAAACCCTTTCTCAGATTAATGTTTTAAATGCATTAAATAAAGCAGGTAGAATTACCAAGGAAACTGATTATTTGAAACAGTTGCAAAAATCTTATAGACTCCCATGCTAAGAACTTTGGCTGTAAAATATAGATCCAAAGCTTGAAAGGGCCTCAGAAATAATGTAGTCCACCCTCCTCATTTTACAGATGAGGGAAATAAGACCAGGAGAGGTTAACTAATCTAGCTATCGTTACAGAGCAGCAACATTTGTTAAGTGATCACCATAGTTTAGGAAGAGGCACCGTGATAAGCACTGGGGATGCAAGTAGAAGTAAGGCGGTTTTTACCTTCAAACAACTTGTATTCACATGGGGCATCGGGAAAGACAATAGACAAAAGTGTTGGAAGAGGGGGGAGAATCCTTGCATGGGAGAATGGTGAGCAGAGTGGCATGGAGGTCTATTTCAACATGGCAAGATAAGATAAAAAGTTCATCCTCTTTGAGGGATAGTAAGAATACTTAAACTCAAAATATGTTGAATGAAGTGTTTCTATGGAAACCCCCTTCCATGTATGATTTACTGAACTTGTCTCAGGCACAGAATTCTATTGAAATTTATCTAGCTGTCATCATCCATAGGAACAAAGATTCTTAAAGTTTAGAGGTCATCAAATTCAGGTTAATTGACCTTCCTGATTGGAGTCACTCAGCTCCTAGGTGTTCATAACTTTGAACCCAAAAGCCTTGGGAATAAATCAAGATTTCCAGCCTAGTACCTGCAGTCATCATTCTGAGAAGCATCCTTGCAATCACTCATACCAAGGCTACAACCACAGTTACTAAAGACCGAGAAAGGTCAGTTTTTGACACCAATGTCTTTCCATTGTCAAATGATTCAGCATCAGAAAATATGATTTTATTATTACAAATGATACTCAAAAAAAGACAGTGACATCTTTTCTGTTGAACCCTAAGGGACCTTTCCATCTGACTTACAGCTGAAACTTTACCTATGTGTTGTTTTCTCCTTTAAAATGTGATTCTGGGAAGTGTAGACCATCTTACTTTTCCATTAGTATTCCCCAGCATTCAGCACAGTGCTTTGCACATAGAAAACTCTTGATAAAAGTTTTAGTCATTCATTAATTCATTCAAAATAGGGATATAAAGTCATATCTCCCTGACTTCAAGTTCAGCTTTTTATTCATTATGTGCTGTTTCTATGCAAAGAAGAAACTTAGGATCTGTGGCAAGGAGGGTTTGGTTACTCATAAATATACAAGCATACACATGGCACAGGAGGACAATATGTTAGGGGCAAGAAAGCTCTGAATTATTCACAGGTTGGTAGACAATCCAAACTCTGCCCCCACAAAAAGGTAATTTTTTTTGCATTCTGTTGCAAATGAAGTGCCTCCCCAATCCCCGAACAAATCCATTGACCATTTATAACTTTTAAGGCCACATACAAATTAAATTGTAGAATTATATTTAATAGGTTTCCTTTTGAGAGCACTTGTAAGACAGAAACTACTCATTCTGATTTTGCATGCTACTTAGTATACAATAATTACATAAATACATACTTAGGGAAAATAAAAACAAAATCAACTTCATGTATTGAAAAGAGAGGCAAGAAATTGTGAGTTTGTACACAAGTCCTTTAGCATTGTGTGTTCATTCTGGAATTCACTGTGGATACTCTAACTATATCTTGTTGCTTTAAAAATTGATAATAATTTGAAATGATACATTTTGTTTTGATACAACATACACTGACCAAAAACCACTCAGTACTTCATGTACATTTCCTAAACAGACAAAATGACCCCATGGTGACTGTGAATGACTTACTGTAAAAGGCTGCCCTCATATCAGAATTCATTGAACAGTTGGCAAAAAGGCTTACTTTGCCCTAACATAGCAAAGATATGTAACAAAGATACAGTGGTGCTTATCTTCAACTATGGTAGATAAGGAAAGCTTCACCTCCTTATGGAAAGGTATTTGCTTGACAAGTCATCGTGGTATGACCATTTGTGTGTAGTCATAGACACCCTCCAAATCTGAGAGGCTTAGACTTATTAATGCATTTATGCGATGAAGAAAATTCATCAAAGGAAGCTAGAACCTGATGCAGGAAAAACTTTGTCTTTAAGGGAAAGATAATTCTGTTGGAGGAGGGGAAAAGGAAGGGCTTAGGCCTATTCTATTTTGGGAGTAGATAGTAGTTTTATCATATATGTCATTTTATACTCCAGAAATTTGCCAATTCTGCAACAAATTCAATGGCAGAATATAGCAGATGATTTTTTTTTTGTGTGTGTGTATTATGTTTTGGTTTGTTATATGATTTCTCCCAATCCTTATAATTCTTTTATACAGCATGACTATAGTGAAAATGTATTTAATAGCAATGTATGTGTAGATCCTATATAAAATTGTATGCAATATGGGGAGGGAGCGGGAAGGTAGTAGAGAGGTAGGGTTAAAAAAAAATCTAAGTTATATGGTAGTGATTGTAGAACACTGAAAATAAATAATATTAATAAAAAAATTTAAAAATAAAGAAATTTACCAGTTAAAAAGGAAGGATGTGTAGTTTAACTTTAACCATTTAGTATCAATATTGTCCATTTTTTTTTTTTTGGATAAGGGTGGGAAGATTCTATGAATTTGTAAACCATACAGGGATAGAGTACGTTGGCAATTAGCAGATTTGCAGATTTGCAATTTACCAGATAAAATTTTGAGATGTATTCATCAAACCTAATCTATTGGTTAGGGTCTCTGGCTTTTTTAAAAGTAGGATATGTCTCTTAAGACCAAGCATTTTTAAAGTCTACAAAACCTTATTATAATCTTTCAAGGAAACACACACACACACACACACACACACACTCGAAAAGTAAAGGATGCGTTTTCTACCCAGTGACAAAAGTGACTCCTTTTGTATATCCTAATCTTCTTAAGAGTTTCGGAACTGGAAACTAGCTGAATGACCATGGCTAGTATGAACCATAACTCTCAAGAAGTGAAATGTCTATGTAATGCCAATTTCTTGTTATAATACATATTTTAGATTATTCAGAATACCCTTTGGTTTTGATTATTATGCAAAATTAAAGTGCTTGCTCTAAATGAATCTTAGTCTTAAAGAGAATTAGTTATGTATTCAGTGATCTTTTTTGAAATCACTTGACTTTTATCCTGCTGTTTTTAGAACCCTGCAAATTCTTCTTTACCCCTTCCCCATTAGTTTTTTGTGGCTTTCATTCTTCTCCCCTCTCTCCCCTCTTTCCACATACTAAAGAGAACTACACTGGCATCTTGATATAATTTCTAGGTCAAAGTTGATGACAAGGGCATAGAATGGTTGTTTTACTAAGTCAAGAAGGTCACTAAGAGAAGATATATTTCATAAAGCTTTCCTCAAAACATTTGGAGCAAGTGAGATCCTTAACTAGCTGGAAACTCCAATTTAATCAACATATTGCATTCCCCAGGCATTCCAGCTAATCGAGACCATGGTCTACAGAGTGATGATTGTATCTGTTTCTGTATATACTTGTCATGTGGAGGCCAGGCTATATCTACCTAATGCCTTGTGGCCACAACCTACAATGAACATCATTAAATCCAGCCTCAGATACTTTCTAGTTGTGTGATCTTGGGCAAGTTACTTAACTTTTGTCTACCTTAGTGTTCTCGACTGTAAAATAGAAGTAATAAAAGCACCTGTTTCCAAAGATGTTTGTGAGGGACAAAGGAATTAATAATTGATAAACTGCATAGCTCATTGCCTGAAGGTGCTAAATAATTGAATCCTTAGTTGATGCGATATAAATGCTAGCTGCTATTTTTATTATTTTTCTCATAACAACGCTCTGAGGTAGGGTAGATGCTGTTACTGTACCCATTTTACAGTTGAAGACGCTGAGGCAAATAGAAACTAAAGTGAATTGCCCAGGGTCACACAACTAGAAAGGATCTGAGGGCAAATTTGATGTTAGATCTTTTAGATTCCAAGCCTCCTGCTCTATTTACAGTATATCACTCCGCTGCCCTAAGGTGTTAAGATGGGTCACTCACATAAAATAATTCATAAAAGAAATTCATTTCAGTGTTGACAAATTGAATGCAAACCAGGAGGGGTCCATTTAATTACTGTTCTACCTTGTTAGAGAAACAATACAATCTGTTATTTTCAGTTCTCTGTCTAAAAGAAATACAGATGAGGTTTGTCGACCTCACTGAGCGTGATTGCATTTCATCCCTTGGCTTTATTAGTCCTGCCATATTTTATTTTGCCACACTTACCAGAATGAATGGAAGTGAAATCACTTTTAATATCTTCTTGACCTTATACAATATATTAGGCCTAAGTGAAAAAGCCATCCTACCCCCCTTCTAGATGAAAAGGGCCAATTGCAGATATTTACGTTATGACAGTTCTTTGTATAGGAGTATGCTACAATTCATTGAATGAAGATGAGCATCATGAGTAACAATCATGTTCCGAATGATTAATACCACTTTTGGTAGTGTGATGGAATCTAGTTTTTGTCTCCCTGGGATGGAAGTTCAAGGGTAGAGGAAGAGCAGCATCTCACTGAAAAAATAATTTTTTTTAATGAGGATGAAATAAAATGAAATTCCTCAAATATTTAAAATAGGAATTTGATTGAAAAAAAAATTTGGATGGTGAAAAATGAGCTAATGATGAGGTGCTTGGTTAATATCAGTAAGAATATGGTAGAAATAAGAATTCACTCTAAATAATAAAGTAACAAAATCAATTGTAGGATCAACCTCTCTTGCCTCCCAGCAAACCATCGGTAAATTAGATATATTCGTTAAGGAATGAATATATCTTCTTTATGACTGACTTCTGAAAGAAGTTTTAAAGAAGTAAAATGAGTATTATGCTTATTTTGACTTTCATTTTTTAGTATCATTTTGACAATCCATTTTAAATGTCCTTATGAGAATGGAATTTTTACTCATCTTGCTTGACCATGGGAGGATAAGTCCCTTGTTCATGGGAAATCCCTGAATTACAACCTAATTTTGTACTTGGTTTAAATAAACATTAGCTCCCCTGCACTTTTGTTTCTAAAGAAACAATGGAATTATATTGAAAGAACAACAGTGGTGAGGGCTAGTTTTTACTGTGGGAATAAAATAGCAACTTCTCATGTCAGATCAGAATTCACTTATATTATATAAGATTCATTTTCATAGTACAGGGTTTCATATGTTATATAATTAGGTTCGGCTCCTACCTCTGACCTTAACTACCTCTGTGCCTTTGACCACCCAGGTAGAATGTTACAGAGACAGGATTTGAACTCAGGTTCTTTGTCTCCAAACTAGTGTGTCTGTCTACTTCCCCCCCCCCCCATCCCATGCTTTCTTCTCTGTCTTATTCTACATGTCTACATTTTAAAGACAGCAATGATATTTTCTGATCCTGTATAACTCTATGTGACAGAGCTTCAGTTTTCAAAATAATAGAATAATTTTGTTACTGAGCCATCTACAGCCTTCTGTTTACTGATTTTGGCGAACAGAATCTCATTAACAGTGACATTTAATTCACAATCATTGCCTATGTTAAGCCACTATCTATCTTTCCAACTCCTAATAATATTTGTTTAGGTCCACCTCCTACAGAACAAAAACATTCCAAATCTCCAGGATTTGGTATATATATTATTTGTAGCTATCTGTGCCTTTTTGCTTTAAGAGGTACTCATCTTTTGTGAGGAAGTACATAGTTGTTGGCTTGTTGTCTTGCTCATTAGACTGTAATCTCTTTAAGAGTAGATAGGATCTTTTGCCTTTCTTTGCATCCCTAGCAGTTAGCACAGTGCCTGAAATATAGTAAGTGGTTAATAATGCTAGTTGACTGACTGATGGAGTAAGAATTATGCTAGAGAAAACAAGGATTGGAAGAGTAGTTAGATTAGATCAACTGTATACTGAGGGTGCCAGTGCTGTAGAAAACACAATTGTCAGATCATGCAGAAATCTATTCTCAAGACATCTATAAAAGTAGTGAATGCTGCTAAGGCCCCTAGGTGGTATAGAGTGTTAGCCTGGAGTCAATTCAAATCCTACTGCTACTTACCTAACTATGTGACTGAGCAAGCCAGACTTCTTTGTCTTCACTTTTCACATCTATAAAATGGGGAAAATAATAAAAACTACCTTGCAGGGTTGCTCTGAGACTCAAAGAAGATAACATATGAATGTGATAAGTCAGTGAAGACTTCTCAGGGAACTAAGTCTAAATTAAAGCAGACATAAGGCCGGAATTTCAATTTATCAAAATCATAAGATATGGGGAAATTTGAAGTTGTGAAATTGTCTGTCACCCCTCTCCCCAGTTTCACTAACTCTCATTTCCTTATTTCTGAAAATAAAGACTGCTCACTCAGGCTCTTGACCAAAAGGGTAAGGGAGGTTTTGTGGTTTTCTTCTATACAACCTTGCATCTGTTTCTGTAAAATGCTTCCGCACCTCCAATCTGCTTGGAGGAGGGTGAAGTCTGGTTCTTGCAAGAACTGAATAAAAGTCTTTCTGTTTATACTTTGAGTACCTCTGATGAGTAGGGGTCTCACCATCCCACACACATATATAAAACATTTTGCAAACTCTAAAACATGATATAAATGTGAATGGTTATTGTTATTATTAATAAAACAAAGACTTGGGAAATATCCTAAATGTTATTGTTACTGAGCAGGTGACAGAGATATTAATACCCACCTATATAAGCTTACTTTCCTCTATTTGCAAAAAAAGGAAAATAATCTATATGCATTTTTAGGGCATTCTTAATAAAGGTATAAGAAAGGATTAGAATGGTTTTTGCAAATGACATTCTATGTCAGAAGAAATAGATCTATTTCACATTATTCCTCTTCATGTACTCTTTCAGTCAATCTAGCCTACTCGTACTCTTCCCCAAACCTGGCCTCCTCTCTCCCACACTTCTGCAGGCTGTTCCCCATGCCTGAAATGCACTCTCCCCCCACCTCCATCTATTTGAATCCTTGGCTTCTTTCATGACTCAGCTCAAGTACCACCTCCCACAGGAAGCCTTTTCTACACCAAGTTTTAAGTGTTCGCTCTCCCTCTTAAAATTATCTCATATTTTCTTGTTGGTGCATATGTTTTCTCTTTGAAGGCAGGAACAGTTTATTTTTTAACTTTATGTTCTCATCTATTTTGTCTTGCCCAGAGTAGGTGCTTATTGGTGTTTGTTCAAGTGAATTGTTGAATGCAAGGAACATCTGGATTTTCCCAGCTGTGTGTAGCTCCAACTTTTGTATCCAACCTCTTATTTTATTCTTCAAAATGGTTAGTTTTTGATGAGGACAAAAATGAATGAATTTTCTGTTCAGCTTTTTACTCCCACTTAAAGGGTGATTTGCTTTTGTTGGATGCATATTTATTGCTTATCTTTGAATTCCATGAAAACATGGTCTTTTCATTAGGAATATCTCAGTATCACAGACATAATGCAAATAACCATTAAATCTCCAACCTCCCAATTTGGAGCAGTTAAATCATGAGTGACAGAATAATCAACGCTATTTATAAAGCAAAGAATTCTTGTAAAATATATCTTAGGGTAACTTCTTACAACTGAAATATGTGGTGGTTACAAGATATGATGATGCTTACACTTCTCTCCCTGTTAAAAATAGAGTTTGTGGAGAATGGGAAGAGATCAATTTTCTATACAATGAAAACTCTTGAGAACATTATGGAAAATTATCATTTCAATTGATATGCAATCATTCTGTCATACATGTGAACTGGATGGTGCTATATATAGTCTCTAGGGAGAATGAGTCTCCCTTAATTTTTTTCTTAATGCTTTAGAAAATTAGCACTTCTAAATTGAAGAGATTAAAAAGCTCTGTTTACTTGCGTTGTTCATTGATCTATTTCCTTTCTTGTCATGAGACTTTGGAAGCTAGATTGGAGACCTGTCATTGATGACTTCTCTTGGAGAATGTCCAGTGAAAGGAGTCTTACTTGACAGTGACCTTCAGAGCCATCAAATAGTAACAACAAAATCATTGTTGAAAAACCCTTAATGATAGCCTGTCCTTCAGAAATCTGGAGAGATATAAAGTAACACTTTTCTAAAACTAGATTCCTTTTATTAGGTCAGAAAGTGGTCATGATTCATGTCTATATTCAATACACTTTACAGTAAGGAAAAACATGATTGGTTTTCCTTTTTTAACTGAATAGCTCACACTAGCTGGACAAGAGCTGGATAACAAAGCATTTATTCTCTGTTTGCAATCAGCAACTTTATCATAAAAATCCCAGGACACACTAAGTAACCCAATTCAGGGAATTCTCCCGACATACTGAATTATACCTTGTCACCCTCTAGAAAGCAACAAATGGCTTTTAATCATTAATAATCATAGCATGGAACAAGTGGTGTTCCACAACTATCATCTCCCAGGACCATAGCCATCTGGCTTTTCATTAATGATATGAAGTAAAGAATTGAGAGTCTACTCAATTTTATTCACTAATGGCACTGAGCTAAGGGGCTAATTCTTTGGATTTTGGTTTAAATAAGAATTCATTAGAGAAAAGGGCCACAAACAAAGTTAATGAGGCCTAATTGAGATAAGTGTAGGCTACATCTTTTTAATTCCAAAGCAACTGGTGAGAAGTGAAAAAAATCAATTAAACACACTTAAAAAAAATTAATAGATGTGAATTGGGCACCATTTAGAAATCTGTGTTTGCCAACAAAGATATGTGAACAGTAAGACTGATCCTGCTCAAATTCAGGCAAATGAAATAAAATTTAGAGTCATTCAAAAAATGCCAACATACTCTGAGAGAGACCTGTTGGTAAGGATTTCCTACCCTAATCATGTGTCTGTTTGAAGCAGTTGTGATTTCATCAGTGTGGTATGATATAGTGTTACCTGTCAATGAGCAAGACTTCCTAAGTGCAGCATTTTCTCTGCTATTCCATGACAGTTCTTACCCTAAATGTATTTCAAAAACGACAATGAAGTAAAGATAATTATGAAACTTCAGAAATTGTGAAATTTGATTTGATGTCACGAAAGGCAAATAGAGTCACTACATCTAGTTTCCACATAGTCATGGCATCCATTTACTTTGCATAACTCAGAATGGATAGTTCCAAGGGTATCAATGGATCTACATTATTTTCTGAACTTGTTTGGATCCCATGTGTTCAGTCCCCAGATTCCATTGATCTGAACATTAAGATCTTAAGTCATAGGATGTAGGAGTGGGAAATAATTTTAGAAATGAACTACAGTTGCCCAGTTCTCTTATTTTACAGATGAGAAGACTGATGCGGAGAGACTGCATTTTATCCAGGTTTGCACAAATACAAGAAGCAGTGCCAGAATTTAACCCTAGCTCTTTTGACTGTATATGCTCCATACTGTAACTCCCAGGTAAGTAGTTTTTGTTCAATCTGGATGTGCAAATTGGTTTTAGATTCCTAAGAACCACTTACTTTCCTGACTGCCTTTCTAGGAAGATCAACATCAGATCATCCTGATACCCACAGAGACAGTCAGATCTGTTTACCACTGCAGCTGAGGTGCAACCAGAATCCTTTCTGCCTCCTCTCTCTGTCACTTCTCATTTGTTTTTTTTTTGATATTCACAGAATGAAAAGATGGCTCTGTTATATGCTTGCATTGCTTTCTCAAAAGTTAAGGTTTTCCAATCATTTTTTACCCTTGAACTCCTTGGCTTTTGGTAAAGCTTTCCATACCCCATACTCATTATGTAAGGAAATAAATTCTAGAGTTTACTATGCATATGCATGTAAGAAATAAAATAATTGCAGGTTTAGTAAGAATGGGACATGATTTTCTAAGGGTACACCAAGCATTTATAACTTTATTGTTTGGAAAGCAATTTAAATACTAAAATAAGTATATTATTGGGGTCTCTTGATAAAATTCTTGTATCATCTGTTTTGTGACTTCTGCCCTCAGCAATAGATGAACATAGTTTGTTGGGGTGGATATGTTTGGGCATTTATCCAGATAAATGACTTCCTATATTCCATCTTGGTCAATGGCACCACATTCCTCTTTGCATTGCAGGGAGGCAGGTGGTGAGTATGTTGCAATTCAACAAAAGGAAACTCTCCAGAGGTATGAGCTGGCAGCCACAGTGTCCTTCTTTGTTGCTCTCTCAAGCTGTGTGCTGATTCTCAAGTACAGTTCATATCTTGAAATGTGCATTACTGAGATATGACTTCAAAAGTAAGAAGTGCTAGTCTGTAGAGATTCTTGACTGACATGCTACAAGAGTTGAATTTTATACATAAGACGTAGAAGGCTATACAGCAGAAGAATGGGGAGAATTAGGCAGGTAAAACAGACTGGAAGCTGATCAGGAAATGAGGAGCTATCCAGCCACTGAAATCACATAGGCATTGCAGACAGGAACATTTGAAATTAATTAGTTGAGGCTACACTGCAGAAACTGCCTAACATATCCAGTGCTATGAAAACTTGTGAGAATTAGGGGACTCTGCTGGTTCTTCTTAACAGGTTTCTTATGGAGGAGTTTAAGTATCTTTATGAGAAGCAAGCTACTGATGGGGTCAAATTTTAAAAGAGCTGTCACCGTGTCTTGTTTGATAACCATTCATGGAGTGTGTATGTGTTCATGTATGCATGCACACATGTACATATGTGTTTGTTCTACTCATTGTAGCCATCAATAAATTCTCTGTACCCTAGAGAGAGAAATGATTATTTCTCTTTTGTATTTAATAACTAATTATTGCATTCCCACCCCTCCTTTCTATTTCCTCATCCACAAATCAGCCAGCATGGGAAATCTTGCGCAAAGATGTACTCAGCCTGCAAATCTAAGATCTAATCAAAGATAGTTAAGAAACTCTAAATTTGGGTGAATGGGTAGATTCCTGCTGATTGTGTTTTACTTAGGTCTGGGAAAATGTGAGTTCTTCCTTTTGTCATAAGAGTGATATGGAAATTGATAAATCTCTTAGACAAAGATTTAGTTGCTTAGTTTCATATACATTAAGACCTTCATTGGAATAAGCCCACCTCTTATATTCTTTCTTATATTCTTTCATTAATTGTTAACCCATCAGGGTTGATTGCCACCCTTAGGAACATCTATTCTTCCAAGGCCATATAAACTGTGAGCTCACTACCATGATTTATCTTTGGCATCTGAGAGTGTCACTGACCCATTCTATTGGTCATATGCTAGTATTATTAATAAAATAGCTAATTGCCCAGAAACTATGTATCTTGAAATTTTAAAATGTCAAAGTAGGACTTTTGCGTTGGTTTTCATCACCCTGTGCAGGGCTGGTGAGAAATGGAAGCAACTTTGGGGATCCAAAAGCAAATCAGTGGTGGTAACTTCTTTCTTGCTAGCTTCTATTTTAACCTATACATAGAGGCTTTAGAAGTTTGAGGATCCACCCCCTTGACCATCTTAGAATGTAAAAGTTAGTCTGGACATACAAAGTGTCACAGGTCCAGAGGTAGCAGCAGGATTTTAAGCGTGAGTGACTGCTTGATGGTGTAGTGGAAAAAAATAAAAGAGCTATTTTCCATAATACATTTTTAATTCAGCAAAAGTGACCAAGAGATTAATCAAGAAGTTAAAAAAACAAAAACAAAAATGTCCCAAAAACCAACCTGTGAATTTAAATATTATTTTCAAAATAAGTAATTACTTATTACTTTCAAAATAATTTTGTGATTTTGGCTCTTGGAATTCCTGGCTTGTAACAAGACTTACCTCCTCATCCCCCTACCCCTATCCACTGTTAGTGTTCTCCCCTTAAACATAAAAATATTTTATGCTTCTTTAATATATACATACATATATATGTGTATATATATACATATTATTTCTTAGTGTGTATATATTGTTCTCCTATTCTGTATATCTGACTACTCAGGGGCTATCCAACATGGACTGCCTCCACTTTTTGTCACCTTTGCCAATTTTCAGAATGTGAGGTAAAAGGAAGGGAATGGAAAAGAAGGGAATGCTTGCTTTCAGAAAAGAAAAGAAAGGAACAAAGGAAGGAAGGAAGTAGGGGAGGAAAGAAGGGAGGAAGGATCTAGACAGAGCAATATATAGATGTGTATCTAAATGTATGGGTGACAGTTAATGTGTAGAGATTATATACTCAGATATAAAGAGATAAATCTGTATTGAAAGAGAGAGAAATAGAAAAATAGGAGGAAGAGGAGGAGGAGGAGAAGAACAATGAGAAAGGTCGACACTAGTACTCATAGTTTCTTCCCTGAAGGAACTTAAAAGCTGGTAAAGGTCTAAGTAAAGAAAATCACCATGATGATGATGGAATTGGAGATGGAAATTTGACCTACAGACATCAATTAAGAGACTTCTGGAATTATTCAAGCATGAGGTAGTAAGTTGTAGTAGCAGTGAGACAGAAAAAGAAGGGATAGGTGTTAAAGATATTGTGAAGAAAGATTTTGCAGGATGTAATACAAGATTGGAGAACAATGGAGAAGAAATAGGTGAAGGTGATTAGCTCGTTAGATAGCTATAACTTTCTTTGTACATAACTCATTTCATTGCATAACCTAGAAGCTTAATAAATGTTGCTTAATTAATGTTATTCTCTACTGCCTTCCTATGCATCTCAATGTCTTCTCCTCATCTGCAGTACAAATGCCGTAGTCTGGCAACAGAGGATATGCGTTGTCTTGTTCCAAGGATGTTTCTACCCTTATTCTCCACTTTCCTCCAATTCAAACTTTTCATTTTAGTCTGATCTATTTATACTTAACTAATGTCTTTGCCTTTGTGATTTCATGTCTAAGTCTTCTTCATAGAACAAATCTTCAAAAATATTGAGGCATCCAACTAACACTCTTCTCTTCTGCAGACTAAACTTTGGCAGTTCTTTCAATGAGTTCTTATATGACAAAAATCTGAGTACTTTCACCATCCTAGTTACCTTACCTCTTTCTTCTAGAACTTGATATCCAGCCATTCCCATTTATGAGAAAGAGACTAAAGAATTCAGTGCTTCAAAACTGAAACCAAACAAATTAGTTAAAAAAAAAAAAAAGAATTCAGTGCCTCCCACAATTGAGTAATTAAGAGACAGCCGAGTAATGCTGCTGGTCTGCAATTAAGTCCAATAAATCCCAGGGATATATGAGAACTCCTACTAACTGCCAAGCACCATACTAAGTGGATAGAGATATAATAAAAAGGAAAATAGTCCCTGACCTCAGAGAAGTTACAATCTGATGGGAGGGTGGGGAGAGACAATTGCAGAGACAGGAATGAGTGGGAGGAGGGAGGAGTAATTGAAACCAAGCAGAGCAGCATATACACAGTGGAATGAGCTGAAAACATCAATTTAGATCTTTTATTGAGGAAGACATTGGAAGGAGTTTGGTAATAAACCCTCTAGCCCTCCAGTCAGAGGGGAGAGGAGGCTGAGGGAGGTTGTATTAGTGAAGGCTAGAGTTAGTAGAATGGTGATGATGCATCTTATTCTGTGGAATTGGAACCAGGCAAAGCAGAAGGTATTGAGTGGAGTGGTAACACTGTGCCTAAGTAACAATAGTGAAAATAAACATTTTTCTTGGTTCTATTCAGAGACAGAGGCTTTGAATAATCAAACAAGCTTCACAATAATGTATAATAAATATAACTCATCTGAAACAAGAATGAATTTATTACTAGACCAAAGATTTGAAGAAATCCTTGATTTCTTGAGCCCTTAAGTTGAGGATGTAATTTATTTTTGAAACTAGATTACTGTTACTTGTGAACAAGTGCACTAAAATTTCTTTGGAGAAAAAGTTATTTCCAACTTTTTAACTCAATGAAAATTTGTGTTTCTTAATTAGTATGCCTAAATTACAGAGATGTCTGATTGAATCTACATTAGCTCTTCCCTTAAGATATAAATCCATTGAAATGGTGATGAGGAGAAGTGATTATCTTTTTTTAAACAAATTTTAATGTTAAATATATACTTGGAAAAGAAAAATAAGGTCCTCTCCCACCCACAGGATGTCTTTTTTCTTTGTTACCTATATTCTTCCTCTAGTAATATGCTGGTTGTAAGACATGCTGTGAAACCTAAATATATAAGATATGCAGGAGCTCCAAGAATATAACTGTTGAAACTCAAGGACCCCAGCTTCTTGGATAAGAACTCACTGTTCGACAAAAATTGCTGGGAAAACTGGATAATAGTGTGGTGAACACTAGGCATAGACCCATGCCTGACACCATATACAAGAATAAAGTCCAAATGGGTATATGATTTAGGTATAAAGATTGATACTATGGACAAATTGGTAGAGCAAGCAGTAGTGTATTTATCAGATATATGGAGAAGGGAAAAATTTTTGACTAAAGAAGAGATAGAAAGCATTATGAAGTGCAAAATGGATAATTTTGATTACATAAAACTTTTCAGTTTAATTTCAGTTTTGCACAACCAAACCCAATGCAACCAAGACTCAGAGGGATTACAACTGGTATCTGTGATAAAGGTCTCATTTCTAAAATATATAGGGAACTGAGTCAAATGTGCAAAAATACAAGTCATTCCCCAGTTGATAAATGGTCAAAGAATATGAACAGGCAGTTTTCAGAGGAAGAAGTTAAAGGCATATATAGACATATGAAAAAATGCTCTAAATCACTATTGATTAGAGAGATGCAAATCAAAACAACTCTGAGGTACCACATCATACCTATCAGACTGGCTAACATGACAAAACAGGAAGATGATAAATATTGGAGAGGATGTGGGAGAGTTGGAACACTAATTCATTGTTGGTGGAGCTGTGAGCTGATCCAACCATTCTGTACAACAATTTGGAACTATGCCCAAAGGCTACAAAAATATGCATATTCTTTGATGCAGCAATGTCGCTACTAGGACTGTATTCCCAAGACATCATGAAAATGGGAAAGGGTCCCACATATACAAAAATATTTATAGCAGCACTCTTTGTGGTGGTCAAAAACTGGAAATTAAGGGAATGACCATCAATTGGGGAATGGCTGAATAAATTATGGTATATGAATGTAATGGAATACTATTGTGCTATAAGAAATGATGAACAGGAAGACTTCAGAGAGGCCTGGGAAGACTTATATGAACTGATGTTGAGTGAAAGGAGCAGAACCAGGAGAACTTTATGCACAGCAATGACCACAGTATGCAAGAGTTTTTTCTGGTAGACTTGGAACTTCATTGCAATGCAAGGACTTAAAAAAATCCCCAATGGTCTTTCAAGGCAAAATGTCTTCCACATATAGAGAAAGAACTATGGAATTCAATCACAGAATGTAACAGATCATTTTCTTTTGTATTACGTTTTGGTTTGCCACGTGATTTCCCTCATGCATTTGAATTCTTCTACACAGCATGACTACAGTGAAAATGTATTTAATAAGAATGCATGTGTAGAACCTATATAAAATTGTGTGCTGTCTCGAGGAGGGAGGGTGAAGGTGGGGAGAAGGAAGGGGAAAAAATCTAAGTTATATAGTGGTGATTGTAGAACACTGAAAATAAATAAAATTAATTAAAAAAAGAATATAATTGTTGTTTGGTCTTTAGTTATTTCTAGCTCTTTGTGACCCCATGGGTCATACTGTCTGTAGCATTTTCTTGACATGGCAAAGATAATGAAGTGGTTTGCCATTTCCTTCTCCAGGGTATTAAGGCAAATAGGGATTAAGTGACTTGCACAGGGTCACACAGTAAATATCTGAGGTCAAATTTGAACTCAGATCTTCTTGACCCCAGGTCCAGCACTTTATCCACTGAGTTACCTACTTGCCTACTAAGCACTTGATAGAAAAGTGTAGATTTATGATTGATCTCTTCTGGTAGCAGCTGGATTGAAAACTTTGAATAAGCAAATGTGTCTTTTGATACTTTTAATTTTGAGAGGCTCCATGAAGAAGTAGAAAGAGAATAGGCCTGCAAATCAAAAGGACTCCTTGTACCAGTCTTACCTTTGATTCAGGCTGGCTACATGACCTCTGACCCCCACTCCGTATTCTTCTGCGTCCAAAGCACCTTTCTAAGACTTATTTCCCACTGAAGGTATTGATTGGAATTGGTAAGTCAAACTCCTAAGCCAGAGCTCCCTACATAGATGAAATCACAATTTGTTTTAAAAAAAATTCTTTCGATTGCATCAGTGTATTTAAATTAGGTGTTGAATCTGCTCAGTGGCATGTTTATATCAAAGTGAATTCCCTAGACTAATAGCATGCAGGATAAAGATACCTAATTTTTAAATAAGATCTTCTAGAAGTAGATGAGTTTTAATTGTACTCTTTTGGTTTCAAATCACCTTGATGAAATTTCTTTCTGTTTTATTTCCTTGGAGATTTTTGTTTTGAGGCACATTCTCTTATTAGCAACATATGAGCCTTTTGGGGGACAAAGAAATGGATAAATATCCATTTTCTTGAAATAATTGGAAGCTCAGCAGTACTGAGGTCACACCAATGAGCCATACGCTCTCACAATTTTATTTCTTTATTGAACTTTCCCCCCTTTCTCCTTATCCTTGTCCTTTATGGATAGAAGATAAGGTTAATGGTGTAAGTGAGAATAGATTCAGATCACAATACTGAGAGCTAATTCATTGTGTTTTCTCACTGAGGTGGAAGATTGACCTTTCCTTTCTTCCCCCAAAAGACTCAAATATCTATTTTAATACTACTAAATGTAAATGATTAGGAGAGCTCAGAAAATCATCAGTTTCCATTCTAAGAGAAATTAACATTTTGCATTCAGCTAAAAATATGAAAGTGTATTAAAGATTTAACTCTTTCAAAACCTCTAAGTCAGTAATTATTTTCAATAACAATCAACTAAGGTATTTTGAAGTGACATTTATAAAAAGGATTGTTATCTTATACTTATATAGCTTTTTTCAAAGCACAGTTGTCTGATACAAAAATTCTAAAAGGGTCTGTGGTAGCGGTTCAGTCAGTTCATAGGTCAGTAAATTGAAGCACTATAGAATACAGTTTACCTAAGATTACACAAGGATTGAGTTATGCAATGCCAATATTGGAATCCAGTTCTCTGGGCATCTAGCTCTGTATTCTAAGGAAGACCATACCTAAGGACTCCTATTTTTACTCCTTGAAATTTCACTCCAGTTAGGCATGGTGATGCACACCTGTAATTCTGAGAGTTACTAAAGGTGGCAGAACACTTGAGCTGAGGATTTCTGAGTTATCTCTGATAGGTCAACCCTCTCCCAGTGTCTTCACCCCAGAGAGGAGTGGGAGGAAGGGATCCAGGCTGTCTAAGGAGACACAAAGCAGTTTAAGATAGAAAGAAAGAGTTGGTTAAAACTCCAGTGCCAATCAGTAAGAGATCGGAACTGTTATTTGGTGCACTTCTACCTTGGGCAAGATTGGGAGATTTAGTCTCAAAAACAAACATAAAAAAGAAAAAGAAAGCAATTGAGCCCTAAACTACAGTTTTCTTGACAGACAAGCCCACCCATGTAATATCTTCCATTCAGAAAATTCTCAGTTTAATTTCCTAACCCCACTTCCCACTGAGGAGAAAAAAGCTGTCATAAAGTCATGGGAGTTCACATTTGATCACCTGATGTAGAAGTGATGAAATATTTTCAGGAATGGCTCCATGTAGAAAGTATATCATGAGCTGCATCTTGACAAAACGTTGAGGAGGAAATACACTTCAAGCATGAAGGACAGTTGGCAAAAAGACAGAAATGGGAGTAGGAGTGTCCTGTGTGAACAAGAAGAATGACCTTCTGGTTGTTCTATAGAGTCAAGGTTGTGAAAGGCTTCAAATGCCAGGGGAGGTTATATTTTGCCCTAGATGTAATAGGGAACCATTGGTAATTATTGAAAAATGGAGTAATTTGCTCAAACCTGTGCATGGTCTCCTTACTTCTCCAAATGCCTAGTGTAGAGCTTTTGCTATGATATCATTCTGACTCAGCCATGTGACAAAGGATTGGCTAAAGTATGGATACATGGATATAACCGTGATCTTCTTGGGCAGTAGAGGCCAAGCAGCTCTGTGGATGCTAGCTTTATTTCCAGTGCTCTCAGAGTTCAGTATCTCATTATTAACTTGACCATTATGAAGCAGCAGGAAAGATAGAATCTAGACTACAGTCCCACATTTCACACAGCTTTCTCCTTGATCCTCACAAATGCCCGTTTATAGTTATCACTCAAGAGCCATCTTCCCAGCTGGCCTCGCTATCACATGCATAGTTTGTCTACTAATTAGACCTTCTTTTTCTAGGCGGTGAACAGTAAAATAAGATAAGGAGAGAAAGTTTTTAATCCTTGTCTAATAACATCTTACTTAAGCAAAGAAGTATTTCAGTCACCACCAGGCAAATAATATGACATTTTGAAATCTAGAAAATCAATTCCCTTACCTTATTAATATCATCTTTAAAAAACTGCAGCATTTTAGGAAAGAGGAAACCTAGTTTTCCATTTGCAGTCATTTAATATAAGAGAATATCATGATGGAAACCTCTTTCAAGTCCATCATTAGGGAGGGGACAGAGACTAGGAATGATTTTCTTCTTTCATTCTTTATTACATGATTATTTTTCTGTGAAAGTCTGTGTTTTATAGATGAGTCAGTGAATCTAATTTATTTAAGTGAAAAGGAATATTCCAAAGGGGAAGGGTTGATGCTTTTTCTGTAATTTGAAACTGTTCCTGCTGCTGCCACCACCACCACCACTGTTACTATTAGCTTGTGAGTAGATGATAATTTTACCTTAGTTAAAGGAAAAGGGAAGAATATAGCATCATAGTTTAATGGTGAAATGGAACTTGACAGTCACTGAGTCCAATAAACAAGGAAATGGGTCCTGTGTCCAGGGTTACATAGCTAGTAAATTTCTGAGGCAAGAACCAAACCCAGGTCTTCCTGACTCCTCTGGCATTCTATCCCAGATGCCATAATACTTTTGTAGTCTTAGCTCTGAAATCACTAGCTGTGTTGTCTTAGACAAGTAACAATCTCTTATTGCAGCCTGGAGGGTAGGGGCGAGGGAAGTTTAATTTTGTAAATCTGGTGGTAAAATGAGGAGACTTAAGGAGGATGGATGGAACTGATTTGGCAAGCACCGTTTCTACATGGTCTGATCATTCTGACACAAACTACACATACACACATCTCACACCCACATCTTCACACCTGCGTACGCACACACATACATATGGATATATACTCATATGCTATATATGTACATTCATATACATATACATATATACACACAATATATAACCATTACATGGCCTTGGTCAACCACACAACACTATCCAATGTAGAATGAGAAGATTTAGATTAGATGTTCCCTTTAACTAGAATATTTTAAGTTCCTCCTTGCCTTCCCTGCCCCCTTCCCCTCCTCTCCCCATCTTCTTCAGAAATTCATCTCTTTCCAGCAGGAGTCAATGGAGCATCAGCAGTTATCCCTGAATGTGAATAATTAGAATCCTATTTTGCTTTTCTTATAATCCAAAAGGAAAGATAGTGATGTGGAAATGTCATAGTCTCAAGTGGCTTACCCGGTGGTAGGAAAAGTCATAGTCTAGGACCAAAAAATCAAAGCTTATTAGCAATTATCCATTGCCTGTAGCTGTAACTACTCCTCGCAGGCAGAGGTGGCTAAGCTGCCTGACTGTAAAATTGAGCAGACTTTGCCTCTGTAATGATTCTTGACTTGACCATTTAGTGGTTTTGCTGGCAATTATTATAGGATCCTGGGTTTAGAACTAGAAGGTGCCTCAGAGATCATTAAATCCAACCATCTCAATTTACAGCTGAGGAACTGAGGTGGATAGGGGTTAAGTGACTTGCCCAGGATCACACAACTTGTAAGTGTCTGAGGCTGAATTGGAATCCAGGTCTTCTTGACTCTAAGTATAGCCCTACATACCATGCTTCCTCTCCTAGCAAGTTACAGAGCAGTGTCTTTAAGAGAAATGACACCAGTAAACACATTTATGTTGTTCTGCTGAAGAATTCTAATATTTTATGTCTAATGACGAGACTCTACTTTTTTTGTGATGTGTGTAACCCCCTGCCCCATGGCAACATTTTAGAAATGGACTGGCATCATACTTCGTCTTGTAAAGAGCACAGGTGACTGGTTATGTGTACAAAGAGAGGAGGGGAGTCATCCATTTGAAAAACGTTTATCTCATTCATAGCAGTGTAGTGGATAGAGCAGTGAACTTGAAGTCAGGAAGACCCAAGTTCAAATCCCACCTCAGACACTTACAAACTATATAGCTCTGGGTAGGTCACTTAACCACTACCCGTGTTGGTGAATACTTGAAAGGTGCTTGCAAACCTTAAAGCTAGCTACATAAATGCGAGCTATTGTTATTATTAAACACTGTGTTAAGTGCTATGTTCATACATAAAAAATCTTCTATCCTCAAGGTCCAGGTGAATCATTAAATAATGCGAACAAAGGGTTTAAGCAGACTAGATGATATCAAGAAGGTAAAGGCATGGCTTGTCATGGGTAAGAAACCAGTACATTATATGTATTTTATAATGAGTTTTCTATACCTTAATCTTTTCCCCCGTTATCATGAGTTTGTATAATGTATAGACTAGCTTGTTATTGAGTACTTACTACATATCATGTCCTTCATGAGTTTTCAAATGCTAATTGGTATTGCTTCTTGGGGAAGTGTGGTTAAGGGCTGTAATCCAAATGTCATTTAATGTGTGATCTCAGAGACACTGAGAAGCAAATTCCCAGTCTCAGTGTAGGAGTAGGGCCACAGCTGGTCAATTTGTCCACTGCTAAAAGCTGGCCCCAACTTAGTCTTCTTTAATTTGGGCTGGAAATTGTGAGTCTGAGGTTCCACCTGTGTCTCCTAGTCATTAGGGAAAATTCTGCAACCTGACATACACTGAGAGAAGGGGCATTTTGATTGAGGGGACAATGTAATTTTGGAGGGTGGGATCCCTTGAAGGGTGGAAATAATGGAAAAGAGGAATATTAAGTAGTCAGAAGTAGAATGAGAGTACATTGATCCTGAGAAGCAGGAAGCAGATTTGTAAATAATAATTTGTAAATAAATAAGTGATAAATTATTTTTGTAAGTAAAATAACTACTCTCTTTTCTTTCCAAGTGGCAATGGATGGGAGACATATCTCTCTTTAGAAAATAAAGACTTTCCTTTAGAAAATTGTCTCATCTTATCCATGTGAGTCTTTGATAGTAAGGCAAAGGGGATGGGAGAGGAATGTTTCAGCATGTTTCTGTAATTCTTGGGCATGAACCTCCTGTCCAATCAGGGGACAGTAAGGGGAAAGGAAGGGAACTGGCTTTTTTACAATACCAATTATGTGCCAGGCACTGTGCCAAGTGTTCTACAAATATTATCTCATTTGATCCTTACAACAACTATGTGAATTAAGTGTTGCCATTATTTTCATTTTACAATTGAGGAAACTGAGTCAAGTAGAGATTAAGTAGCTTGCCCAGGATCATACAACTAGTAAGTGTCTGAGGTAGAATTTAAATTCAGGTCTTCCTGACTCCAAGTGTAGCACTCTATTCACTATACCACCTTACTGCCCCAAGAATTAGGAGAGGCTACAGTTCATGGGTGAACAATCAGCACTCTTCTGCCCTGTCCCTCTACTTCCTCAGTTCTGCTTCCCAACTTCATTTGAGTCATTTCCTTTTCTTGTGTTTTCAGTTTGCTTATGCCAGGTTGCCTCCACAGGCAAATGGACAAAAGTCTGGTAGACAGAACAGATTGAAATAGCACTATGAAGCAAACAACAGATGTGCAGTGCAGAGGTGATTCTGGTCACATTTGGTCATTCCCAGGAGTCACAGACCAAACTTTGAAAACAGCTATATCCTGTAGCCTTTTACAGTAACATGTTCTGGGTTGATTTCCTAGAATCTTTCAGTTGATGTAAGTTTCCATTAGAGATAAGGAATTAATGACAGAATAATTGAAATAAACATATATACATATCTCTTTATTTCAATATTCAATGATTTGGGCAATAATAACTATGTGACCATTTATAAATGACAAAAAATGGCAATACATTTTGAATTCTAGTTGTTGTGACATTTTTCTATGAAGCATTGATTTTATTTCCCTTTGCCAATTTTTACTTGGAAGGGAAACATAATTATGATTCCAATTACTCGTAAAATGAAAAAGCATTTGTATTCACTTGAATGGTTTGGTCAGGCATCTGGTGAATAAGATAACCCTTATGTTATTTAGAAGTGGTCTGGACCAGTATCTCTGGAGTGAGACTTGCCAAATTCTTTTCAGGGATACTCATCCACCTTTGGTGTCTATTGGTTCCCTAGCTCTCACCTATGGCTCCAAGAAACTGGAGCACATATATAGCAGCCACTCCCCAGGGTAAAACCATTTCAGCTGATGAGCTGAATATGGTTAACCAAGAGGCTTCAACCCCTTTGGTGAGATAGGGAGATGTTTGCCTCAAGTATGGAAAGACTTTCCCTGGCAAAATGGGTGGAAGGGAACAATTTGTTCCAGTGCCATGAAGGTAGCTGAAGGAGATACTGTGGAGCGCTTAGAGCTTGGTCAGACTTTGAAGACACCAGAGTCATCCACTGCATTCCAGGCCATGGACAGTTGTCCTGGCTTTTGTCTCACCACTGGACTTTGATGACTCTGGAAGAGATAGTGAGGCTGATGACTTTGTAAAATTCTACCTCACTTCAATCCAATTCACATGCAAGTCTAGATAACCCCCATTATCCCCTATTTTACTATTAACATTGTGATAGTATGGGTTCCTTTGAAATGAAGAATGAACAACATCTCTAAATAATTACCATACTCCATGCTATTCATTTGTGGAGGGTTTTTTAAAATTACAAAGCAAATCTGAATTTTTATGTCTTCTATGGATCTGGTCACAGGAAAATAGTTTAGCTGTGAGAGAATGCAAGAAGGAACTGAAAAGTGTTTATTTTCTGATTCAAATCCGAAAAGACTGCAGAAGAGCAGAATAGTGATATTGGGGTAGATAAAGATTTTGAGACCTGTCAAAGATAACATCCAGGTTATGGCACCGGAATCTAGAGTATAAATCAATTCAATAGGCTGAGTTTCTTTTTTATATTATTTTTTTCTCTTTCACTTGGATTGACTTTTTATAGGGTGAAAACAACTATTCTCTGTGCTTTTATGACAATCTGATAAACTCACCTTGAATGTGATCTAGATGTTATATCTCCCAAGATTTTCACCATTCCTTTTTATGATTTCTCTGATTCAATGTCTTTGTCCTTTCTCTTTAAAAGGTGCACTAAGAAATATAGCTAGAACCTTTAAAAGACAACATGTCCCTATTCCTGAGACAGGCATCTTATCTGTGATGATTTTCTAGAATCTGTCAGTATCACATCATGAAAGAGTCTGTATTAACTGGCATTTCTATAGTGTTGAAAATAAATGATCTCATTTTATCTTTTTGTAATGACCCCTAGGAATCACTAGCCAACTTCATACTTCCATTGGTAGATTGAGTCCCCAGATGGGTGGTTGTTAACTACTTCTGTAGTTTTAGGAGAAGTAGTTCTGTGGGTATCAGTCTTCCTTAATACCAGTCACAAGCCCTCCCAACCCCCCCCCCCAGTGTATTTTCAGTTGTTTTTGATTATTTTTATGACCCCATTTGGGGTTTCCTTGGCAAAGATAGTGGAGTGGTTTGTTATTTCTTTTTCCAGTTCATTTTGTAGAAGAAAAACTGAGATAAACAAGATTAAGTGACTTGCCCATGGTCACACAGCTATAAGTGTCTGAGGCCATATTTGAACTCAGGAAAATGAATCTTTCTGACTATAGGCCTAGCACTCTATCCACTGAACCACCTAACTGCCCTGCTTCATATACTTTCCCTTGATAAAATAGTAAACTCAGTTCTTTAGGAGAGGCATTTACTAAAATGGCATAGCAAGGACTATAGTTATAAAGGATATTCCCCAAATATCTGGGGCACACTCTCACAAACATACCCAGAGTACCAGGGCAAAGGAGAGCCTGAACTGAAAGCACAGTGGTAATCAGATACATGTGGGGAACATAGGTGGCCAAGGTATCACACGACTATTTAACTACATGTCCTCAAGGTCCTTGCTCTTTTTAGATGGTTCTCACACATCTCACTGTGAGTAGGTACACTGTTTAAATGGTCTGACTCCTCACAAAGTTTGCTCTTCTCCTCAAGTACAGGGTCTTCAGCGGACTGGACTTGTATTGTGGCTGAGTTTTTCATTCCAGGGGCATTCTCATAGAGAAGGGCTGATCTGTTGCTGGTCTGAATCGAGTAGGGAGTAGGAATCTTGATACTTCTATCGACTCCATCCCAGATTCCACTGCTGCTGTATTGGGTTGGGCAGCTGGTGCCAGGAAGGCTATGCTTTATGGTGACTGCTGAATAGGGCTTGACTGGGACTGTGTTAAAAAGCAGGGCTTACTGAATGGGGTCAATCTGGGACTCTGCCACTGGGCAGCTGCTACCAGTCTTGGTTGGGCATGTTACTTCTAGTTCTTCTCAGGATATATTCTCAAGCTTACCGTAAACACATTGAGAACAGAAACTCCATTTAAGGAGCTGAGATATCTTATCTCTGACCTGTCTACACTACCCCAGAAAGATTATTGGGAAAACCATATCATCCTCTTGCAAGATTCTAAAGCCTTTACTACCATCATTACCATCTTTAGTCCCTTTTCTGTTCAGTAGTTTTTTCAGTCATGTTTGACTTCTTGTGATCCCGTTTGGGTTTTCTCCCATTCTCCGCTTTCAAAATAGCAATGGAAATGGCCCCCAACCCCAAAATGCATAGAAAATTAAGCAAGAAACATAAAATTCAGTCCAACGTCAATGAGCAAAATAATCAAAATGTAATTTTGAAAAATTATGATTTAAGAGAAAGAGAACAAAAATGGCAGGAAAAATCCCCAGCAGGGCATGGAACAAGCTTTTATTAAATCCTTAGTATGTTCCAGGTACTCTGCTAAGTGATACATTATAACAATGGTAAATAGCTAATATTTATATAACACCTCATATACTATGTAATAGCACTGTGCTAAGCACTTTATAATTACTATCTCATCTGACACAACATTTTTGGGAACTAGGTATTCTTGTTTGCATTCTGCTTTTAATGCAAATAGACCTCGGGGTCACACAGCTAAGTCAGTACGTGGGGCAGGATTGGAACTCAGGTCTCCACTCTAAATCTGATAAAATAAGTTAATCTTTAGAAAACTGAAGCTAAGAGATTAAATTATCTACCCAGTTCCATATGGATAGTAAGTTTCAACATTAGTTTTAAACTTAGGTCTTCCTAATTCCAGGTCCAGCATTGCATCTACTGCTATCACTTAGCTGACTCTGAAAAGCAACCAGTAAAAGCAAACACAGAAAGCAGTGCAATAAGTTATTTATTATTTTTATTAATTTATTAAATATTATTAAATTATTTTATTATTAAATATTATTATTAAAATATTAAATATATTAAATCTTATTTTAGTATTAATATTATTATATTATTATATAAGCAAGAATGACAATGATTTTTAAAATGAAAAAAATTCTTCCAAAATGGTGGAAGTTTAAAAATTCAAATGAAAAAATGAATTCAACTCAAAACTCATGAGAAGATTAAAGGAATAGCTGGATACAAGGAACCCATGGGAGAAAATAATGAGAAAAAACACACAAAGAACTTAAATCACTGAGACTATGATACCGATAGAAGAAAAAAGGAGGCACCTGAGTGGCTCAGTGGACAGAGTGGATAAAGTGCTGGAATCAGAAAGGTCTGAGTTCAAATCTGACCTCAGACACTTACGTGCTGTTTGACCATGGATATGTTACTTAACCTCTATTTGCCTTAATCTACTGGAGAAGGAAATGGTAAGCTACTTCAGTATCCTTGCCAAGAAAACTCCAAGGATAGTATGATCTGTGGAGTCACAGAGATTAGACGTGACTGAACAGTTGACTACCACCAAAAAGCTTAGGCATATTTAAGGAAAATCTTTTCGTGAGGAGATAGATCCTAGAGTATCTTTCTCCAGATGTCTGAATGTCTTAGGGTTTACTGTGACAGGGTAGACAGAGTCCTGGATACCTACCTATCAAGGCTTAATGTTTGGTGGAGCAGATGCCACCTACATGGAGGAAATAATCAGAAGTTTAAAGTAACAAAGAAGAGTTCATTTTGCTCTGATCAAAGACTGGCAAAGCTTGTTCAATTTTGGAGGTGTGATCACCCAGGAAGAATGACCTTTTTAACTTTTGCCACTGTGTAGAGTAACTATAGAGAGACCATTTGACTTCAAGAACCTATTCTCCTCTTGCTAATGTCAATGAAGACATGTATTTCTTTTAGTTAACTCCCCTATTATTCCTCCAGTTCATGATGGATACCAGCCTTGATTGCCTATATCTTTATTTGAGTAGTTTTGGCCTTGTGCCCAGTCATTGTGAATTACATCATCCCCTTTGTATTTGTTGCCATCATAATTCCCCTTCTGTTTGAAGCCATGGGATTGGTTGGTCCGTTGGGATTCTAATTATGTCTGGGTTGGATATCTACCTGATGTATGAGATAACTTCTTGTAATGAAGGGTGTCACTCCCAGGCTTCAGAAATCCCCTGTTTAACACCTTAACCTTTAGATCTAGTAACAACAACTCTTCTAAGAAACTGAATAAAAGGGATGAAGAAATAAAGTATGCCGAACCAATGGATCTGGCCAATTTGTTTGACACCATTTCATCTATGGTTATGGCCTTCTATGCCTTTGGCTACATGGATATATTCTATTGGGGCACTTTGTGGGTCATTACTTGTTCCATTGGCCAGCTCTTCTCCTCCTTTTTTGACTATTTGAATAAGGATGCTTATCGTACCACCAAATTTGGCTTCCATAGCCTCTTTTGGCAGATACAAGCTTGGGAACAGTTCGTGATGACAGTTATCATCGGATCAGAAAATGTGAATAAGACCAGGGAAGGAATGATTGGGAAGTTGTTTTGCTGCATTATTGCCTGTATTTTGGTCCTGATATCCCTCAGTATGAGTCTCCTAGAACTGATTCAAAATATTTTCTTTGTTGTTCTTACTTTCACCACTATTCACCAATTATCCAACGAGGAAGATTACTTTTTCTTTGGGATTATATGTTTCCTTTATGCTCTTATTTCCCTCTATGCTGCTTGCACTAGTATAGTAAACTCAGATAGGGAAGAGGATTTAATGCCCACTGGGGCCCAAATGACATCCAAAGTTCAGGAGATCCTTAAGCCTTTTCAAAATCTCATCGTTCAGTCTATCCAATCAAATGGATTCCCAGAAACCACCAGCTCCCATATTTTGAATACCTCATTGTATGTCTGCAATGGCCTGGTTGCCCTCTCATCTATTCAGGGTTCATTGATTCATTCCACTAAACATTCTGTCAGAATCCCTTCTGTCATGACTCCTGGAGCAGTGTTTCAGTTATATGTGTGCAGTATCCAAGCCCACAGAAGGAGAAGGTTTCCATCACTCTTGCCCTTCTGCTATGCTGCTATCTGGGCAACCTGGACCTGGCTTCAATTCTCAGCATTCCTCAGTGATGCTGGAAACACAAAAGGGATCACACTAGGGACTTTGACCTTCCTCATCATCAATATCTTCTTCATTACGTTAGACACTGATGTAAATAAAGTCCTAGTGCTTTTGACTCTTTTCATGGAAATAATGAGTGTCAGTTACTTTTTAGTTACCTGGAAGCCTTTACCTCTTCCACTGGAGGTCACTATGTTGGCTATTTTCTGTGCTATATCTATCTATGGCACTGTAGCCTCTTTCACCATCTTCGTGTCTAACATAAACTTTATTTCATTGGGACTCTTTGCAACTCAGAAATTCCAAAGGTCAAATCCATCTCTGTTTGGCAAATCTGTCTCATCTAAATCTTCCTTTCCTGAATCTTTTGGGGCTCAAATGATCCGCTGCACCAGGAGCCTTAGGACTCTTTTAAAACTCTTTAAGGATAACGAATTGTGTGCAGTTCCCATTGAGACTCTGAATGCTCTGATTGCCTCAAGCAAGAAAGCAGGTACTGGTGACCATCATGGAGTCCAGAGTATGAAGCTCCCAAATGAATGTATGCCTCTGTTGTCTAAGTCCCAAAGTGAACTTAAATCTCACTCCCAAAATCAAAATAACCCTCCATCACAGCATTCTCTCCAACAAGCAAGGAATGTACAGACAACTGAAAAGATCTTTGAAAATGATTCCTGGTGTACAATCTCCACTGAAACTGAAGGTGAACCAGAGAGCAACTCAGATGAGAAAAAATAGGAGAAAAAATCGAATTAATATTTCTTGGACTTGAACCAATGTTCCCTCGTTAGAGAAATGACATTTTGGCAAGTGGGAAAGTATAGAAGGAAATCTTTTTGTATAGAGGAAGGGTAGGATATGATGATCTGGAAATGCTGGTCCTGACTGACCTCGGTTTCTGATGAGGGAACTTGTGTGATCTTTTATGTATTTCTTTTGCCTAAAGGGCTTTGAGAGAGTAGAGAAAGAGCACTGGAGGCTGACCATGGGAGAAGAGACTAGTGGGTCCTACCAACTCAAAGGGAATACTTTAGTTTGTCTGTCACATTTTTCTAGAGATGGGAATATGCCAGGGAGCCTCAGAATGGATGTGGGTTTGGAAGGGAAATGGGAAGAGAGTGAAGGAATCCAGGAAGCCCTCTTCCTTTGGCAGAGATTTTGTCAAGATCAGTTCCACTCTACTAGAGGTCTTAGTTCTTGGGGAGTTCTAGACAGGGAAGACAGATAGGGACATAGGTCCAGAAGGATGATGTATGTAGGCCTTAGGATGAACATGTAGAAAATGAAAAGGCCTGGTTTCAACCCAGTCTTCTTGATTAGGCAGGTGGAGCTCCTTGAATAATGCCACATTGATCTAATATTTCTGGGAATGAGATTTCTCAGAGGGTCCATCAAGCAAAATATGAAGAAGCATGGGAAAGAACTGTAATAATTCCTTAATCCGATGGACTGGATAGAACAGAAGTAGATAACAAGCTATGGAGTGGATGGAGTGCTAACTAGATCTGTTGTCAGGCACCTGAATTCAAATCCTACTTCAACTATTTACTGTGTGTGAGACCATTTTCAAGACAATAAACCTTTCTGACCTTCACTTTCCTCACCTGTAAAATGGTACTAATTCCTGTCCAATAGACTTCAAAGGGTTGGGATTGTTGTGAGTATAATATGAAACCACACATACAATACACATGTGTGTGTGTGTGTATATATATATATATATACATACATATGTATATATATATATATATATATATATATATATATATATATATATATATAGAGAGAGAGAGAGAGAGAGAGAGATAGATAGATAGATATATTTGCCTATTTGTGTATGTGAGGGTTGGATTTTGTTTTTGAGAGAGAGTAAGGCTTTTATCTTTCAGAAAACCTATTTGTATAAGGATCATAGAATAAAGAAATTATATGTGTATATGTGTAAAGCCTATACATAAGAGATTAGATTTTAGATTGTTCCAGAAGGAAGAAGAGCAAAGAAGAGAATAAATTAAACTTCATTGAAAGGGGTGCTCCAAATTAAGAGTGTAGATGAACCAACTTACTAGAAAGTTTCTGCCATTATATGGACTGGGTTAGAGAAGCAGGGAAAGCAAGAGACAGGGAGAAGGTAACAGGAAAGGGAGGAAAGAATAAAATTGGCTAGTAAAATATGGCATTACCATGAATTGGGAAAAAATATTCGGTCACTCTAATAGGTTATTATTGTGTTCACCCTTCATTTTTGAAGAAGACAATGACATCAGAGAAATAAAGACTTGACTTTCAACTTTGTTTTGAGTGAGGGAGGGCTGTGCAAAGTCACCAGCCTCACTTTTTCCTCCTGAGCCACCTGAGTCCAGTGACCAGATATTTATCACAATGAGTGGAGACAGTCCAGGATGCAATGGGAGACCTTGGCCTTTTTAGGCTGACCTTTTCAGGTACTCACTTAGAGGGAGGTAATGCCCATTGAATGAATAGACCCCTTTAAGAAGTAGTCTGGGGCAAGTCGAAGATGGCGGAGTAGAAAGACTCACCTATGCTAGGTCTGAACCCACAGCCCATAGATTTCCTGTAAAAAGAACTCCTGACAAATCCTGGAACAGTGGAAGCCGCGCAGCAACACAGTGAAGGAGATTTCTGCTGCAGAGAGCCCTGAAAAACCGACCACAAAGGTACCCCAGACGGGAGCGGAGTCTTGTCCTGATGAGCGCTCCCCTCCCCCGCCCCCGCCACGTGGCACTGAGAGGAGCCAGCAGACCCAAGCAGGAGTCAGGGACCTGAATCTCCGGGTGTCCGCGAAGGTCCCTCCACCCACAGATGCACAGGTCAGTGAGAGAGATGGGCTGAGAGGGGAGCGGGGGATCTCCGGGACTCGGACCCCCTGGGAAGTGACCCCTGCGGCAGAGGCTGAGGCAGCTCAGCCAGAGACTCCCAGAGTGGGCTGGAGCTCCACCCCAGCACCACTACAAAGGATCTCTGCATAAAGGCCCTGAGGGAACTGAGCCTGAGAGGCAGCCCTGCCCCCACCTGAGAACCAGCAGATAAGCTCCCATTGAAGAGCAGTCAAGCCTGCCGCCAAAAGCCCTGAGGCTGGGGAGCAGCATCTGAATCTCAGACCCCAAGCACTAGCTCAGTGAATCTAAACCAGGGGGGTGGAGAAGACTCTCAAAAGTCAAGTAACTGGCTGGGAAAATGCCCAGAAAAGGGAAAAAAACTAAGACCATAGATGGTTATTTTCTTGAGAAATTAATTCCGCC
>CM053770.1:566980372-567007566 GCA_028658325.1 Potorous gilbertii
TTGGTGATATGGGTAATTAGAATGTCCAGTGTATCGGGGATGGGGGAGGGGACAAAGGGGGAGAAAATTTTGGAACCCAAAATCTTGTGAAAATGAATGTAAAAAGTTAAATAAATTTATTTAAAAAAAAAAAAGAAGTAGTCTGGGAATGGCCCTTGTAATGAACAAAAGAAAAAATAACTAACAAGCTAGGAGGGAAACAGAAACTGTCACTATTGATAATCATTCTAAGACAGCCATTAAGTGGAGCCTGGGCAGGGACCTATTGTTGTCCAGCCTATGGGCTTCGGAGTGTGCTGGGTTTAAGGTTTAGGAATGAGAAGGAGGGAAAGGAGGGAGAAGGGACATCTAGCCAGTAAACCCCAAAGGAAGGGGAAGGAGAGACAGAATGGAGAGTATAAGCTGGGTTAACCAGCTAGCTGGATCCCCACTCAGGCAGCTCAGTCTACCCAACAGTTTGTGTTCATCCTTTGTTTTCAAAGAGAACCATGACATCAGAGAAATGATGACATGACTTACACTCGACTTCCTTTTGAGTGAGGGAGGGCTATGCAAGGGCACCAGCCTCACTTTCTCCTCCATTTCTAATAGGTAGTGCAGTGGACTTAGTGTAGGAAGATCTGAGGTTCAGATTATTTAACTTGAGTCTCAATTTCTTCATCTATAACAGCACCAATCTTTTAAGTTTGTGAGGATCAAGTGAAATAACATTTAACATTTTTTACAAATCTTAAAGCAATATACAAGTGCTGCTCATTTATTATTCATGATTTTGAACCTTTTCACTTAGACACATAGAAATATAGAAAAAGTGACTGGGTTAGTGGTGGTCATTATAACTAGAGAAACCAATTGTATTAATTTTTGGGCACCACATAAGAAGGACGTGGACAGCCTGGAAGGTGGCTAGAACAGTCATAGGACTGGGGTTCATATCAGCAATTCATCTATTGAACAACTGGGGATATTAAGCTAGGAGAATAAAAGATTAATGGAATGTGGGGAATAGAGAAGAGGGGAGAAAAGTTGCCTTCCAATATTTGAAGGTTGTCATATAGAAGATGAGCTAGGCATATTCTTCATTGTTCCAGAGAATAGAACTAGGAAGAAGGCGTATCAGTTTCAGAGAAACACATTTCTCTTCCAAGTGAGAAAATCACACAAAAACAAGACTAAGCCCCAGGAAGAAGTTCCTCAGTTTCCCTCTACCTGGCTGTATTCCTGGTATCAATAAGATTTTGTGACCATCAAAGAACTGCCTCATCAACTAACTCTCCTTTATTGGAACTATAGCTATTCCTCTTACATTCTTTCCATCTGGTTGTCCTATAAGAAAACTGGAATTGTCCCTGCCCACACATTGCCTCTAATCTCTCCAGTCAATAGTGGACACTCCTTTCATATCCCCCAGAGCACAAGGCCAAGAGGAAGAGCAGACCTATTTTTTGCTTCTCCAACCATTTCCAGTCCCACCCTTTGCAGCTCCAACTCAGCATCTTTTCTTTTGAGGTTCACTCCTTCTGTGATCTAGTCTAGAATTTTGCTATATTCTACAAGTCTCCATGGATAACAATGAGAATACGTAACATTTATTTTGTGCTTTAAAATTTACAGAACACTTTACATATATATTATCTTACAGTAACCCTGTGAAGTAGAAACAATTGTTATCTATGTGTTCTCCTTCATTTTCTTTTTTTAAAAATAAGAACAAGTCATATTTATTTGATACTTGATTTACAAAATGTTAGAAATAATACAACTAGGATATATTTTAATAGCAAACAATCACAGTGTTGGTTTAAATTATTAAAAAACCCCAACATTTTCATGCTTTCCCCCTCAGACGTTTCTTGATGAAGTATCCTACTAACGTCTGGGATCTCTTTGATACTCAACAAGGACCTCATGGGGGCTGCTAATCTGATCTTCACGGAGATGATTTAGAAGAGTAACACACTTGACAGTGGCTTTGATGCCACTAGCACCACACATGGCTACAAAGATAGAACACTCCATCTCAATGTTTCTGATTCCTGCATCATAGGCTGCCTGTAAATATTCTTGCTTATCCTTGTCGCTATAGGAGCAGAAAGTACCATCCAACCAAGCTTGACCTTCATAGAAATCTAAGGTACACATGGTGTTCCCCATAACAGTATTAAACTCATTCATCTCCTTGGCACATGCCATTAATTCTTGATTTAGGTCATCGCTGAGTTCTGTATTTCACACTATGTGTTTCCAATACAATCTGTTCAAATTCAGGTTTGAAGCAAGAATCCATAGCTTTTCTAGTTACAACCACTAAACCAGGCTCCAGACCTATTCCACCACTTGTGCCAATGTGAATGATAACAACATCCAAACACTTGGCATGATACAGTAACTTGATGAGTTCATGTAACATGATTCCAATGGAAGGAACTCCCATACCATGACTAACTGATAACAAAAGTTCAACCTTATACATGGCATAGCAGTCAGTTCCTTCACAAATGTTAGGATGGTCCATGACAGGTTGTGCAAGTCCCATCTCTTCACTGATATAGGTAATGAAAGCTTTCATCTGGGCAGGACTTCCTCCAACACATACAAACTTTATATCTCCAAATATGGCATGTAAATCATGGGTTTTAGTTCCAAGATTGAAATGGTAAAGAATATCTTCCTTCATTTCTGAGATATTTGGGTTTGAAAGGCGAATTGAGTGTTCACCCGAAGACTGCAAATTTCCAGATTTCTTTTCCTGAGTTGTCATTCTTTAGCAGCAATTGGACCCTGGTGTGGCTAAGGGCTGACACGGGGCATACTTGAGCTGTGGGCACTGGGATGCGTGTGCTAGGTGGGCTGCTGATCCTAGTCCCATCTTTCGTTTTCGAAGAAGACCATGACATCAAAGAAATGATGACATGACTTGCCCTCAACTTGGTTTTGAGTGAGGGAGGGCTGTGCGGGATCACTAACCTCACTTCCTCCTCCTGAGCCATCTGGGTCTAGTGATCAGACAGTTATCAGTGATCAGACCAGGATGACTGGAGGTGGCCCAGGATGCAATGAGAAACCTTGGCCTTTTTAGGCTGGCCTTTTCAGGTACTCATTTGGAGGGAGGTAATGCCCATATAGGGATGTAGTTTTCGCATATTAAATAACAAGTTTCCACTTTACAAATGAAGAAAGTGAGACTGGGATAGCTTAGGTAATTTACTCAGGGTCACACAGCTAGTGTCTGAAGCAGTATTGAACTCAGTCTTGCTGAGTTCAAGTTGTACCACCTAACTACCTGATTCAGGATAGAGCCTAACACATAGTATGTCATGCATAAATGTTTATTGACTGGCTGGTTCAGTGTCTTCCTTTGTATCCCTACCTCTATTTCTATTCTCATATTTTTGGATAGCAATGTCTGAATGGTGGCAATCACTAAAAAGAAAGTTACATGATAATTTAATATATATATATATATATTTAACAGGAATAGCAAGTTATACGTAGTAGATTTACAGTTTCATGTACAAAAAAAAATCTATTTCTGTTCATCTTATTAAAAACAACTTAAATGTTCATCTAGTTATCTGTCTACTGACATAGAGAGAGATAAATTGTGCCATGTCTTCCCAAACAATGGATTCTAATTAAAAAAACAAAACAAGTCATTACTTACCTTGAGTCTACCACACCCCTGGACAACAATGGTCATACCTTCGTTATTAGTATCTCTGATAACCTTCCTACTTCCATGATCGTGGACTCTGAAATTCTGTGTTAATGAATTCAAATCCTTCTATGGCTTCATCCACATCCTTCTAAAACTATTCTTCCTCTTTACCACAACTTGTAGTTACTCTACAAGTTCCTGTTATCCCACTATGTGAGGAAGAAATAATATGAAGTCAATCTCAAGAGACAGACTGGACCCAGGATGGTAAAATAAATGCTAAGCAGAGGGATTTAGGTATTTCATCTAGGAGGCAGTGAGGAGTTCCTGAAAATTCTTCATGGTGTGGGCATAACTGTGCTCCACAAATATCTACCACTTCTAGGCCTTGTCTAATTTGACTTCCTGTAGAACTCTGAATGATGTTCAGTTGGGATACAGCTTATCTTTTCCCCATATTAGAATGTAAGCAGTTTTCTCTTGTTTATTCTCTTGTCATTAAACTTTTTTTAACCTTCAGAATTTACATATATCTCTTGTCTTTTCATCAGGAAATCTGCTATTTCATCAAAGCTCCATTTTTGTCCCTCTAGGATTTTACCTAGATTAGTTATACTTTTGCTTTCTTGCATATTGTATCCCCAGCTTTCTTCCCCTTAGTGGTGACTGTTAAACCATGTGTGATCCTGACTCCTTATTACTTTCTGGTTGCTTGGAGTACTTTATTTTGATCTGGAAGTTCTGATTTTGGCTATAAAGTTCATGAGAGTTTTCATTTTGGGGTTCTGTTTAGGAGGTGACCAGTGTATTCTGTTTCCATTTTGCCCTCTGCTTCTAAGAGATCTGGACAGTTATCTTTGAAAATTTCTTATATATTTCTTTTCAATATTTCAAAGATTTCTTATTTTTGGTCATGGCATTTAGATAGTTCAGGAATTTTTAATTTTTTCTCTTTAATTTGCTTTCTAGTTCAGTTGTTTTTCTGTGAGATAACGTATTTCCTTTTTTTTTCTTTTTTGATTTTGTTAATTTTTTTATTATCTCATGGATTCGTTGACTTCTATTTGATCCCTTCTAATTTGCAGGGAATTTGTTGTTAGGAAAAGGTCTTATATCTCGTGTTCAGCAGTTAATTTCCATTTCAAATTTTTCTGCCATAGCTTTCATTTCTTTTCAATTTCTTTTACTTTAGCTTCATTTCGTTTATAAATAGTTGTTAAATTTCTTCCTTCCTTCCTTCCTTCCTTCCAGCTCCCTCTTCTCTTCCAGGAATTCTGGTTGAATGTTTGCCCAAGCTATTTTTTTTTTCTTTGAGGCATTGCTTATAGATGTTTTGGGACCATTGTTTTCTTTTGGATTTGGGTCTTGAGGACTCCTGTAATCAAAATAGTATTTTTTTTTACTCATTCTCCCGCCTACTTCTTAATTTCATACTTGATTTTAGGGCTGGAGTAAATATACTTTGGAGGTAAAGTCTGGGTTGGTCCTATTGCTTCCTTTTTGGGTTATTTACTGTTATGTTATTCTAAAATTTAAGGGCCAGCTCAGGCTGGGGACCTGCATCCTTTCAGCAGTCCCAAAGTAGTGTAATCCAAGGCAAAGTCTGAATGATGGCCACCCTGGTAGGAGTTCTACAGATTCCTGACGTGGGGTTTGGTCCAAGTAACAATACAGTGTTTTTGGATTTAGCCTATATCAACCAGATTTACTGGGAAAGATTTACTGGGTCAGAATGACAGAGATGTAGGCTTCCCTTAGGTCTAGGATTCCTGCCCTTGCTGTTCCTCTATGGGCTTCACATGGGGCAGCTAGGTGGTGCAGTAGATAGAACACTAGTGCAGGAGTCAGGAGGACCTGAGTTCAAATCCCACCTCGGATATTTGACACTCACTAGCTGTGTGATGTTGGGCAAGTCACTTAACCCTCAATTGCCTTATCCTGGGTCATCTCCAGTCATCCTGATCAATGTCTGGTCACTGGATTCAGATGGCTCTGGCAGAGAAGTGAGGCTGCTGACTGGCATAGCTCTCATTCAAAACAAAGTCAAGTAAGTCATGTCATTACTTCTCTGATGGCATGATCTTCTTTGGCAATGAAGGACGAAAACACATGGGTTTCATAGTCAGCTAGTAGCTGGAAATGAAACTTTTTTCTGCTTCTGGGGTTTGAATCACATTGCTGCTGCTTGCTTCTCAACTTGCCATGACCCACAAGTACTTCTTTTGTCTCCTTTGGGTACAGATGCCCTCCTTGGTCTGCCTTGGTTCTGTGACCTGGAACTGGGTAGTGGGTGATAAAACTGGTACCAGTTGGTCCTTCACCCTGCCTGGTACCCTGGAATGAGTCTGGGACCCTTTCTTACCCAAGCACATCCTTTATTTGGGTACTGGAGTGTTCCTGAGAGATGCACTTTTAGATACACCTTATCCTTGATGTCTACAGACCTCTCTGTCTGTCTCCTTATTCTTAACTGGGCTGAAAAATTAATTGCCTTCACTCTTCCATAGATTTCCCCATTAGAATTCTGTCTTCTAAATTTCCTGGTAGAGATCTGAATTTGGATTGGTGGGGGTGTTGTGGCAAGGTTGGGGAAGCTCTCTATACTGCCTCCTGCAACTTCACTATCTTGACTCTGCATTGTCAAATATATTTATAAAGTAAAAATTTTGAGGGAAATGAATAGTAACTTATCATAATATTCCTCTAAAGACTACATTTTTTTGTCTATTAAAGAAAAGGAAGACCACATTGAGAAATAAATGGCTTTAGCTGCATAGTAATTAAAATATTCTCTATAACAAAAGAAAAGTATCATGTTGAGAAAAATTTTTTGATAGATCTGTCAAAAGTAAAAACTAAAAGCATGGCATCAGAATATCAAGTATTGTTTTCCAAACTTTCAGTAGTGACAATCTTTAAAAAATTCTATCCTTCCATACTTTTCATAAAGCAATCCATACAAATAATTTTCTTAGCTCATATTTTATTTGGACATAATAATAGCGTAGAAACAATCAAACATGCAATACAAATAAAATATAAAATAACAGACACTGCTGCTTTCACTGTCATAGTATTGAAGAATCATAGAATTAGAGAGGAAAGGTAGAGCCTTTAAGATTATCTAGTCTACCTCCAGTTTTAGAGTTTAGCATAATAGGTTCAGAGAGGTGAAGTGATTTACTAATGGTAATAAATAGCACAGCCAAGATTAGAATTTAACTTGGAACCTACCAGTCTGGAACCCACCTCACAAGGAAGGGGAAACACAAGATAGTGGAACATAGTCCCTGAATTTCTAAAGCCTCTTGGAGGGACCCCTGAACTGTAGGTTGTGCCAGCCATCCTACATGTCTGCCAATCCCCAGACTTGTTTAATAAATATCTTTCACTCATCCAGTATGAGAAGACTGGCAGTGGGGCATGGTGAGTCAGTATTGTAAAGCTCCACAAAGCAGCTTTGCCCTTGTATGTGTGACTGCTATGAAACCTTCTGTATGCCACTGTTCATAAAGGATGGCACAGGCCCCAGTCCCACTTGTTATAGAGAAAAAACTGCTTAGGACAAACTGTGGAGGCTAAGGAAGTTCATTGTTCATCCTTCTACCTCTTTTTGAGTCCATTCTATAAAGGTCATAAATAATACGCTTGCCTTCTTCCACATTGTAACATTGTGAATTTGTTTCATTAACCTTGTTTGTTGACTTTGATTTCATCTTTGCTTTCACTGGAAAAAAGTATGCTTTTATGCAGGAGTTGTAAAAGAGACATGGAACATGATTAGGCTTACCCTTTCTGGTGGATTGTGTAAAGACTGAATATATATTCCATGACCTGTTTGAGTCCATTATATGGAATTTTGAGGGTCTGCTTCTTACTATACTTGTACTATTTGATGATGAAGAGTTCTCTAATTGACTGTTGATTTAGAAGTGTTGATGACTTAGAAGCTGATGAGTTGGTCTTCAGTAGGGATGATCTACTCTTTCCATTCCTCTCTTTCCTTTGTAAAGGAGGAAGGACTTCATTGAACTTCCTCCTGAGAATTGAGTGGGAGAATTGAGGGCATCAAGTATTTATGAGTTTAAAAAAATCTGGAAGTCTAAGTTTATGCTGCTAGTAGCAATATATCCTCTGACACAGTAGAGTCTGATGGCTGAGGAAATGGAAGCAGAGACACATATTGAACACAGAGGGCTTCAAAGGATATGACTTCTTGAAAGGGAAGGGGCTGGTTATAGATGCTAGAAAGACTTAGATCTTCAGAACCTACCAGAAAACTACAGTATAAAGATCCTATGAAGGGAGAAAGGACTTTCGGTGCCAAAGGTTTTAAGTTGCTTCTTTACTACACATTTTCTATGTATGTGTACATCATTGCCTTTGTCTTCTAAATTTGTTCTCATTTATCTTCTCCCCTTGCCTGGGTATATTTTTGACAGTGTTCTCTAGACTTTTGGAGAGAATATCAAATTTCACCAAATTATTGTCACACCCTGGTCTTTTTTTTCCAGTCCAAAATTTGATTTATAACCTTTCATCACATAATCATCACATGGTATAATTCTGTTCATCATGTTCCTTAAAAGGTAAGCAAGGCAACAATGTATTCACCAATGGCATATGGATATGTATTTATCTCTTATGCATTATGAGCTGTGAACCTAGAATTCTCAGTGCATGCACATTGTCAGTATATTTTTGAAAGCCAACTTGCTTGGTTTATTTAGAGTGCTGCTATATTAATGGTATTGTCCCTCAACCCAACGAAGATGCCATGAGTAAGTCACATGATATGATGAGACATGCATTTTCCTGCGTTAGCTAACCTTTACAGTTCATCTGCCAGCAATACAGTTTAGTAATAAAAGATATTTAAGTAATACTGGCACAATTTTACAAACAAACAAAACTTTACCTAATGGTCGCACCCCACTTTTCTGAAAAAAAAATTAGTATAAAATCTGTGATGACTATGCAGTGAAATGTGGAATTTTCTATTAACTATTTCTTATTCTTTTGTGATTGGTCCTTTCTCAAAGAGGACCATGAGATCAGGAAATGATGTCATGACTTGCAAGTGAATTGGATTTAAGTGAAGGAGGGCTGGGCAAAGTCAACAGTTTCACTTTCTCCTCCAGCATTATCTGGGTCCAGGAGTCAGGTACAAATCAGGATGACTGGAGAGATGGCCCAGGATGCAATGGGAGACTTTGCCTTTTTAAACTAAGGTCTTTCTGAGTTCTCACTTTGACTGAGGCAATGCCCATTCAGTGATTAGGGCTGATTAAGAAGTGAACCAAGGGATGACCTCTTTAATTAAAACAAATCAAACTGGGAGAGGAAAATCCTCAGGGTTTCTGTACAGAAGAGAAAAGGTACCTATTTACATTCACTTTGAACTATCTGGGCTCAAAGAATAACCATTAATTGGTACTTGCACAGGGACCTATTGTCCATTCAATGAGAGCTAGAGTGAATTGGGTCTAAGGCATTTTCCTTAAGAAAGAAGTGTAGCCAGTAAGCCCTAGGATTTCAGGATAGGTTTCAGTCATCAAACTTTACCTCTTTTGGGCAGAGGACCCTCTATCATCTGAGTAAATGCTTTTTGCTAAAAGTTAATTGATTTAGCTAATATTTGCTAAATCAATAGCCAGCTGATTTTGCTGCAGATCATGCCAGTAGAGACTTTGGAGCCACAGTGATGGAAGCATAGCCCTGCAGGATTACCCCTTGCTCTGAAAGGAGCTGGAATAGTAAGGAGCCTCCTCCTGAGGATCCCAAAGCACAAGTGAAAGTGTGAGACTGGGGAAAGTAAACCAGAAGGACTTCATTTGCTTGCAAACATACTTTATCCTCCCTCTCCTCCCCCTCCTCCTCTTATCACAGTATTTCATATCTCAGTGGGGGAAGGGCATGAGAAGCAGCATGCCCCTAAATTTCCCACAAATTTATTGTAAGGAGTTAATATAAATTTACAAGGTTAACATACACTCTCTAGTCTAAGGATATGAGTAGACCCATCTTCTCCCACTGGTGAATTCTTTCTGAAGTTTTAATTTGTAGACAGGCCCAGACAAGACAAGTTTCATTCTCCTCCCAGGTCTGCTTTTGAGTCTAAAGACTTTGCCACCTTGACTCAATTGCCTCCTTCCTTAGGAACTTCCCTCATCCCCCTGGAGCCTTCTAGAACAACCTTGTGCCATACTGATTCCCCTTTCCTCACTGGTGAAATCCTTCTGGGGACACCATTCTGAGGATGGGCCCAGGCTAACCTGACTTCATTCTCCTCCCACCTCTGCTTCAGAGTCTCTGGGCTTTGCCACTATGTTTTTATATAACATAACTCTTCTACTTTTTGGCTCCTTTCTACACATTGTCTTCCTCTATTATAATTTAAGGTCTTGGAGGGAAGGGACTATTTTTCTTTTTGCTTGTATTCATCTCTCTAGTACATCATAAATTAACATCTACAGTTAGTACATAATAAATGCTTGCTTCTGCCTTTTGTCTAAAAAGATAGTTTATGGAAGAAGAAGCAGAAATTGTAAAAAATTATTTGGAAAACTATTCTGTTTTTAATAACCAAAAAAACCCAAATTAAAATAACCTATTATATTACTACATACCCCAAAAAACTGGCAAGACAAATTAAAAATGTAATTTAATTTTGGTGATATGCTAGTATCTTTCTAGGAGAATTGAAAATTGGTGCAATTTTTTGGTGAGGAATCTGGCACTATGTTTCAAGTGAAAAAAAATGACTAACCCTTCTTGTACAATAAAACTATTTTGGGATCTTACCCTACAGATGCATTTTTTAAAAGATCAATTTGTATGAAAGTATATTTATAACTTTCCCATTGACAATAATGAAAAACTGGAAAAATATCTACATATCTAACAGTCGGGGAATGACTGAAAAAGCTGTGCTATAACAGTATAATGGTATGTCTCTGTATCCTTAAAAGTGGCAAATTTGATACATGTATAAAGATATGGGAAGTATTTCAGGCAAAATGAAGAAAGCTGAATTGTCAGATGAATACAAATATATTGACTGGTGATGTAAAAAAAACCCCATAATATTAGCAGACTTTTGGACAAATGCCATTGATAAAGAACAAACATATGAAGGATGAAAGAGGACCTGGAATGAATAGGGTAGTGGCATAATTGAAAGAAAGTTGGACCTGGCATCAGGAAGATTCATCTTAGATGCCCTCTGAAGATGTTTCAAGATTTAGATCTACAATCCTATTCACATGCTGTGAAAGTTTAATTAAATGGATGGAACATCTGCATTACTTACCAGTGGTGGCACCTACTTGAGCTACCAGCCAAATCTCTCTCAATTACTCTCTGTCATATGCTTGATTAAGGGGAGTGACCACTTATAATGGATTGTAGTGTTCCTGATGACCACTAGAGCGCAGCCAGTCTACAAAGGAAAAGATGGTTCTCCACAAAATAGCCAGCCATGTCACAGTTTAGTATGAAAGTGGTATCTATTAAACTCATGTTTAGGTTCCAACTTAATCTGAGAAACGAAATGGAATATTGCTAAAAATTTAAAAATGTGAAATCTGTTGCATGAAATTGAATGAGCCCCCACCACAAGAAATATTTCACTCTCTCAGGCTACTTTCCCTTGAATTCAACAGTGTAAAGACTTACATAGATTATATAGAATACAGTGAAAAGAAAATTAGGCTTAACATTCTCTGCAGGCCTACTCTTCTTATTTTCTTCTTAGACTTTTTGAGTGCGTGGAAAACTCATCAAAAGCAGAAGGAGCTTTTGCTACGTCTGTTTCATGAATCAAAAAAAGACTACAGTTTTCCTGCTCCCAGTGGATAGAAATGATTCTTGCCAATCTGTAGTTTTCGTAGGCTCTATATTCCTGGATTCCGATTTGCTTGGAGGAACCTTTTGACTAGACGATAAACTCAGTAGCTCATGGCACTGGCAGGTACATGAGTTATGTTAGTTGACAGACTTTGCTTCTGAATGGAGTTGGTAGTGATATCTGTCCTGTTCTATATGGTTTCTGCTTCTCATAACCACTCTCTCATCTCTCTCTGGGTCAGTAGTCTGAATGGGAGGGGGTAAATGAGTGACGAGTGCTGACATCATACTTTTATCCTATTCTATCTATCCTGTCAAGAGGTTTATCATGACCCCAGATGGGCATGAAATGCCTAATTCTTTACTCATTCCACTATCATTATAAAATGGTTCTATCAGTCTTCCACTTTGTGTGGAGTTATCAATACAATGATAAAAGTTAAGAGAATGCTATATGTTACCTATAAAATAAAACATTGCTTACAGTGAAAACAGCAACAAAGAAAACAAAAAAGGTCTATATTATCCACAAACCATATCATTTCCTTAGCCATCTTTGTCAAGTCATTGCATTATTTCATCTATTGCCACTTTTAAGTAAGACATTTTATTTGCTTACTGAAGTCATGTAAAGCGATTAGCCAATTCCACCTCCTCTTTTCCCAGGTTATAATTATGTCACAACATCTTTGTTTTTAAGTGAGCTTTGGAAAATCCTTCCTTACTGGTCTTTGTTTCTTTGTGGATTTATTGCCATAAGGACTGAGGGCGAGCTCTGTGATTGGTGCCTCCTGGAAATTGTCAGTTTGCTTTCTGGGCCATCTTGTCTATTCAGGGAGATTTGTTCAAATGATGCTGTTTAAGTGTTCAGATACCCCACCACCAAATGTTTTCAGTGACTTTTGAGCAGCTGTAGAAGTTCTAATGGCATTTGGGAGGTCCAACCAGAAGGGTTGGAAAATTCCTAAGAAATTGCTTCATGTCCTGTTCTGATTCATACTTTGTAGCATGAATAGCCACAAGCTCCACAATGCGGGCCCCTGAATCTAAATTTGAGAACTCCTTCATTTTATTAATGTCTGCCAAATCACCCCTTGTTATTGCTTGAGTCAGGAATTAGATTGAGCTTTTTAATAATGGTTACATAGAAGAGTTACCATTGTTCTCATTTATAAACTGTCTTCTAAATTTGGAATACTAGTTACCAAGTTAGAGAATTTAAGTAAAGTATTACATGTGTATAGCTAACAATATAGTGTATGTACTGTAATTCTGTTCTCTGAACTTTGATAAGCTTGGCCCTTCTTTACTATAAAAGCAATCAACCCATCTGTTACACAATATACCAAATTTAAAAATAGCTTAGGATCTTAGATTTCAAGCTGACATGATTCTAGAGGTCATCTAGGTCACCCCCTCCAGTTTTACGGAAGACAGAACTGAGACCCAGATAGGTTAAGAGGCTTGCTCAGGTTTGTAGGTAATATAGCTGGAATTTGAAACCGGATTTTCTTAAATCCAGCCCTATACTTTGGGAATTTTCTCACTTCTTTGGCCAATAGCCCATACAGGAGAAAAAAAATGTAGCAAATTCTATGTATGGTAACTCCCCCTTATAGTACAACCTAGTTCCCATTTGTAAGCATGTAGCTTATGCTGTTACTAAAAAAAAAAAAGGAAAAGTTTTATTAAATGAAGTGGAACAAACAAGAGATAATTGAGTAACCAATAGTCCCAATGATCAATGAAAATTCCTAGTTAGTCCTAAATATAAGTCCTTTAGTCCTAAATATGAGCTGCTCTGGTTGAATCCTTTCCCTTCTCCCACCCCTCACCACCCAGCAAATTTTGAAGTTCTTTCTTTGCCTGCTAATTTTGGGGAGTGAGAGGTGAGGTGATGGCATTTTTTCTTTTTCTCATTCTTTCTCTTTAGATTCTTGGTGTTTCTTGTCATTGTCTCACAATGCTTTTCTTTCCACACAGCTTCTTTGGTAACTCAAGTGCCCATCTCTAACATGCTTCAGTGCTTAATGCCATTATCCCCTGAGCAAGGGAAGGACAACACCTGAAGAATTTTCTTTCTGTCCTAATGTCCCCATTTTATGCCCTCTGGCTCTTTCCTTTTAGGTTTTGTTCTCTCTCTCTAATCTGTCCCAGTTAACTATCTCATCAGCCAGCTGTGCTTTCTGGCAGACACCATTCATTCTCCCAAGTTTTTTCAAGGGAGAGTAAGGAAAGGGGAAATATCTCAATATTCATCACAAATTTTTGAAAACAGAGAAGATATGTATTGTTTTTTGAATAAATGTTTTCAGGCAACAGAGTTCTTTGCTTATTAAGAGTTGACACCTCTCCAAGGGCTATAAAACTATGTAAAAACTTAGATTCAGCAATTTGACTCTTAGGTCTATATCCCAAAGGTCTATATTCCTGGTGACTATTAGGTCTATATTCCTCCCCCAAAAATGGAGAGAAAGGCATATTTGTACAAAAATATTTTTAGCACCTCTTTTTGTGATGGCTAAGAATTGAAATTGAAGTCATGCTCATCAATAAGAGAATGGCTAAAGAAGCTATGGTATATGATTGTAATGGAATATTATTGTTCCATAAAAAATGACAAGCAGAATGGTTTCAGAAAAACCTGAAAAGACTTATATGAACTGGCACATAATGAAATGAACAGAACCAGGAGAATGTTGTACACAGTAACAGCAATAATGTTCAATAAAGAACTGTGAATGACAGCTATTCTCAGCGATACCATGAGCCAAGACAATATTAAAGGCCTAATAATGAAGCATACTGTTTGTCTCCCAGAGAAAGAACTGGTATTGATTGAATACAGACTGAAGCATGCTGTTTTTCCACTTTTTTTTAATTCGAGTCTTCTTGTACAAAATGGCTAATATGTAAATGTTTTACATAATTGCACATCTATAACCTATATTTGATTGCTCACCATCTCAGCGAGGGGGGAGGGCAGGAAGAGAGGGATGGATAGAATTTGAAATTAAAAACTTTAAATAAAAATGTTAGAAATTGAAGAAAAATGCCAAATTCTTTACGTAGATTACCTTATTTGATCTTTACAATAACTCTTTGAGGTTGGCCCTACATGTGTTTTTGTCTTCTTTTTATAAATAAGAAAACTCAGGTAACTGTGTGTCGTAGTTGATAAATCACTGGACCTGGAGTCAGAAGTCCTGAGTACAGAGCCAGCTTTAAACATTTCCTAGATCTGTCAACCTGGGCAAATCGTGTGACTTCTGTCTCAGTTTCTTCACCTATAAAAATGGGGAAAATAATACCTACTTCCTAGGACTGTTGTGAGGGTCAGATGAGATAACAATTGAAATGTACTTAACACCTAAGAAGTGCTATAGAAATGTTAGCTATTCATTAATTTTTTGTCTTTCTATCTAGGAACGCAGGTGTCATGTAGAACAGTGAATGTGGTAGTGTCAAGAGCTCTGTTGAGATAGGTAACATTTTTATCACTAGTTGTTTAGCATTGTCTTAGATCATTGTATTGCTGTGAATAGCTAAGTTATTCACCATTGTTAATCATAAAAATATTGCTATTGCTATATACAATGTTCTCCTGGTTCTGCTTTTATGCGTATATTTTTCCTTTTTTTTTTTTTTTTTTTTTTTTACCTCTTTTGGATACAGACTTGGTCATGGTACTGCTCGATCAAAGGATATGCATAGTTTTATAGCCCTTTGGGTATAATTCAAAATTGCTCTCCAAAATGGTTGAATCTGTATGCAATTTCACCAATAGTATTAATATATCAGTTTTCCCCACATCCTCTCCAACATTTGTCATTTTCATTTTCTGTGAATCTGGTAGCTATGGGGAGGTAGCTCCGAGTTGTTTTAATTTGTATTTCTTTAATCAATAGTGATTTAGAGTTTTCATATGACTATAGATAGTTTTGATCACTTAATCTGAAAACTGCCTGTTCGTATCCTTTGACCATTTATTAATCAAGCAATAGTTCTTATTTTTATAAATTGATACAGTTCTCCATATATTTGAGAAATAAGATCTTTATCAGAGAAATTACTGTAAAGGTTTTACACAGTTATGATTACTATGTATTTTATTCCAACTGATTTTCCCCATTTATCCTATCCCTTCTCAAATTTCACACTGCTCATCCCCCAAAATATTTTTCTTCTGACTTTTGCCTCCTCCAATCCATTGTCCCTTTAATCAATCCTGTCCTTTTCTCTTATGCCTTTCCTCTCCTATTTTTTTGGTAGAGTAAGATAGATTTCTATACCCAACTGAATATGTGTGCTATTTCTTCTCTGAGCCAATTCCAATGAGAGTAAGGTTCACACACTCCTTCCCCTTTCCCTCCACTGTAAAACACTTTTGTACCTCTTTTATGTCAGATAATTTACCCCATTCTTCTCCTTTCCCCTTCTCCTAATGCATTCCTCTTTCTCATCTCTTAATTTTATTTTTTAAGATAATTGTCCCATCATATTCAACACACACATATGCACTCTGTCTCTGTATACTCTCAACTGCCATAGCAATGAGAAAGTTTTTAAGAGTTACACATGATATTTTCCCATGTAGGAATGTAAACGGTTTCATGTTTTTGAATCCCTTTTGATTTCTCTTTCCTGTTTACCTTTTTCTGCTTTACTTGAGTCTTGTATTTGAAAATCAAATTTTCTATTCATCTCTGGACTTTTCATTATGTTATAAAACTTTAATTTCATTGAATGTCTATTCTCTCCCCTCCTGAAGCATTATACTCAGTTATACTGGGTAGGTAATTCTTGGCTGTAATCCTAGTTCTTTTGCCCCTGGAGTATCATATTCCAACCCTTTCTATCCTTTAATGTAGACTACTAAATCTTGTATTATCCTAATTGTAGCCTTACAATATTTGAATTGTTTCTTTTTGACTGCTTAAAATATTTTCTCCTTAAACTAGGAGTTCTGAAATTTGGCTATAATATTCCTGGGAGTTTTCATTTTAGGATCTCTTTCAGGAGGTGATAGGTGAATTCTTTCAATTTCTATTTTATCCCCTGTTCTAGAATATCAGGGCTATTCTCCTTGATAATTTCTTGAAAGATGATGTTTGATTCAAATAAATCATCAACATTCCTATATATCATAAGCAAAAGCTTGAAAGAAGAGAGAGTAAGAGATATCCCATTTAAAGTAACTGTTGATAGTATAAAATTCCAGGGAGTAAACCTACCAAAACACACCCAGGAACTAAATGAACAAAATTATTAAAAAAAACCTTTTTATGCAAATAAAATCAAATTTAAATATTTCCAGATATATTAATCATTCATGAGTAGATAGGGCCAATAAAATAAAAATGAAAATTTTGCCTAAATTAATTTACATATTCAATGACATCTCAATTAAATTACCATTTTTTTACTGTATTAGAAAAAAATAACAAAATACATTTGGAAGAACAAAAAGTCAAGAATATCAAAGGGACTAATGAAAAAATGTAAATGAAGGAAAGTTATGTGATACCTTTTTTATATATTTAAAAGTAATAGCAAGTTGTACATAACAGATTTGCAGTTTCACATACAATCATCTTTTTTCTATTCTACTGTGTTATAGAAACGATTGTTTTATTCTTAAGTTCAGAATGGAAAACAGGAAAATGAGGTCTAGGCTCTTTTTCTGATTATGACTTTCAGGTAGTCCAATAATTTTTAAACTATCTCTCCTGGATCTGTTTCCAAGTCACTTGTTTTTCCAATAAGATATTTTACATTTTATTCTATTTTTCATCTTTTTTTATTTTTATTATTTTTTGATATATCATAAAGTGATTAGTTTCCTCTTGCACAATTCTAATTTTTATGGAATTATTTTCTTTAGTGAGATTTTGTACTTCCTTTTTTCCCCACTTGACCAATTCTGCTTTATAAGGAATTATTCTCTTCAGTTAAGTTTTGTATATCTTTTTTCCATTTGGCTAATTTTGTTTTTCAAAGCAAAGAGAAGATTGCATTGGATTTTTGTGCATGTTTTATCATTTGGCACATTTTGTTTTTTAAGGTTTAATTTTCTTCAGTATTTTTTCTGCCTTCTTTATGAAGTTGCTGACTCTTTTTTCATGATTTTCTTGCATCACTCTAATTTTTCTCCAATTTTTCCTCTATCTCTCTTACTTCATTTTAAAAGTCTTTTTTGAACTCTTTCATGGCCTGAGACCAATTCAATAATGAGGCTTTAAATGTAGCAATTTTTACTTTGTTGTCTTCTGAATTTGTGTTTTGATTTTTCCTTATCACCATAGTAACTTTCTATAATCAGAATCTTTCTTCCAGTTTTGTTTTTTGTTTTTTTTTTACATTTAACTATGCTAAACTGTGGCTTTGTTTGTACAGTGGAGGTGGCACTGTCCCAAGCTTCAGGAGTTTTGTGACACTGTTTTCAGAGATAATTCTGGAGACCTATAATTCTTTTTTTTTTTCCAAGGTGATATGATCTAAGGAGAGGTGTTTATTACTCTCCTATCCTGTGCTCTCGTCTGTTAATGACCAAAAGCACTCTTTCCTTACTGGAACTCTGACAAAAATCATAGCTCCATTGCAGTCACAAGTTCTAGTGTGCTAGTGCTACTCCTTGCCCTGGAACTGGGAACCCAAGATTATAACCTATATCCAAATAGAGACAATGCAACAGGGTCCTTCTCCCAGTACCAGCAAAGGGACCTCTGTAATCTCCTTCAGACTAGCTGTCTGATTCCTTTATCATCTGTGGGCTGAGAGGTCCTGAAACCACTCACTGCCTTCATTGATTCAATATTTTCCAAGGCCTACTGCTGGATTTTGGGGGCCCAGTCTGTTCTGGTACAGCCTATGCTGGGCTGTGCTGCACTCTTATCCTGTTTCCAAAGATGTTTTTTTTTTGCTGACTCTCTAAGTTGTCTTTGGCTGGAAAATTATTTCACACTGTTATTTTGTGAATTTTCCTGTTCTAGATATTTTGAGGCATTATTTAAAGTTTTCAGAGGAGTTTTGGGAAGAGCTCAGACAAGTCCCTACCTTTTCTCTACTTCTTGGCTCTTCCTTACAGTTATTTTAAATGGAATTTCATTTTTGTCTCTTCAATTGGACTTTGTTGTTAATATATAGAAATGCTAATGATTAATGTGTTTATTTTATATCCTGTGACTTTGCTAAAGTTGTTAATTTGTGTCAACTAGTTTTTTTTAGTTGACTGTTTAGTATTTTAATTTTAATTTCATCATTTCATCTGCAAAGAGTTATGATAAAACAAAGTGTTGCACCCCCTCTTTGCAGGAACTTAAGCTGGGTCTAATAATTAGCTTTCTTAGATTAGAGAGAAGCTATTTACTGGTTGTATAATATAAAACTTGCCCTGATCTACAACTGTAGATCCAGCTAGCCTTTTCTGAAGAATCTAATGCTTCTTTTCATCCTTAGTACACTAATAAATCTTTTCTCTTTAGTATAACTTCTCAGTTTGTTTGACCTCTAGTCTGCTGGTGGGTGAGATCCCTCCCAGAGACCTCCCTGGTTGAGAAATTCTGGGACAATGGTGATTAGCCATTGTTTCTGGAAAGGTTATGTCAATATATTCCCCAGTACCTTTCTGAATCAAAATATCCCTCATTGGCTACCATCCCTGTTATGGGTTATCTCTCTCTTTTAGAATCTAAGCTCCTTGAGGATAAGGGCCATTTTTCATGTTTTTATTATTTTTATGGTTTATTTCTGCATGTATTCATCCAATAAGTCACAAAAAAATATTGTTGACTGCCCAGAAGGCTTTTCCACTCGGAAGAAATCACAGGTCTTTCCCCAATCATATTCATTATCACTTTACAGTTAAAGAATGCTTTTTCACTATTTCTTTTGATCCTCCATAATCCAGTCAAGTAGTTATGATATTTGGATTCAAAATAGATAAGTCACTACTTCAAGGTCATCCAGACAGTTTTGAATTGACAGGGACAGAAATCTGGAAATTAGTTGAAGAAGTTAGTCTTTCTATAGCACGTGCAATCTCTTTGCTAGAATAGTGCTCCTAAAAAATTTGCATTTTAAAAGTAGACCTCAGGGAGAAGATAAAGCTTAGCCCAAAGAAGTATGATGTTATCATTTAATTAAAATATTCCAGTTTCTTCCCTAACAAGGACTGCACATCTCTGCTCTCCAAACTGAGCAAAATATTGCAACCAAATCTGAGACCCTACTCTAAAATCTACTCTAAACATAACCCACACAACTCTATTAAAATATTAAGTTTAGAAACAATCCAACTTTTTGAAAGGGAAAAAGCACATACCTTCTGTGGTAGAATTTAGGTACTGTGGCACACAGATTATAGAATCTCAGAATTTGAGAGATGGAGGGGCCAAACCAGGCACAAAAATCATCCTCATTCCCTGACAAATGGACATCCAGATAGACTTGAAGACCTCTGAGGTCTTTAAGGCACCAAGATCAGCCACCAGCAAACCTTCTTCGGCCACCTCAAATCAAACGATCACAGATTTAGAACTGGGGGATATTTTGGAGGCCATCCAGCCCATTCCTCTCATTTTACAGATGAAACTAAAGCACAGAGAGGTCATTGAGGGTCATAAGATTAGTAAATTGCAAAGGCGGGATTGGAATCCAAGTCGTGAATTTCCAAATCCATTGTTCTATGTATCACATTACCTCCACTTGATAGGGTTCACTGTCTATCTTTTCTGTATGTAAATCTGGCTTTTTGCAAAGGTAGGAGGGTATGTGACTCAGAGGATAGAATACTGGACTTGGAAATAGCAAGAATAGAATTCAAATTCCAATGCCACCTCTGCCACTTAATTTCCATTAATTTCAGTTTCTTCTTCTATGGCAAGAGGATGATAATGGCGCTTACATCAGAGGATTGTCTTGACTTTCAAATAAGATAACATTTATAAAGTGATTTTTAAACCTTAAAGTGCTGTATAAATTATTATTATGAAGATTGAAAATAAAGATGAAAAATAGATGCATTTCAGGTTGTCTTATTGAAAAGAAAATCCCACGGCACCCCAAAATTTGAATTTTTAGGTACTAAATATTTGGGTTTGGGGACAGCAGAGACAGTGGAAAATTAAGGTGTGGGGATGAAACAGAACCAGGATGAATTGAGTGGTTGGTAGAGATTTCCTATAATTCTTGATTTGTTCCTAATTCAGTTTTTTGATTTCACAGGGTCTTCGGAGTCTAATGTGAACCTGCCCTCTGCTTTGCCCTGTTTATAGCTCATATAATAATAGCTTACATATATGGTAACAAAGTTCAGTCATGAATATATCTCATTTGATTGTCTTAGCCACCCTGAGAGGTAGATAGGACATGGATTATTTCTATTTTGAGCAATCGGAGGCTTCCAGAGGTTAAGGAAGGGTAGAATGTGAAAGATATGCCCTGTGGCATCTTATCTTGACTCTGCCTATTTTAAATGCATGTTCTTTTCACAGCTTCATGAAAATTTCAACATTTCTTGCTGAATACAAAAATTTTGCTTCTTTCCCTTTAAGTCACAAAGCAACAGTCAGGAACTGACATACCATTTGATTTCAACTGCAAGTCCATTTCTAATTCTACTCATGACACCACTGCCTTTCTCTGATGTGCTAGAACTACTTCTTGCTCTCTGTGGTTTATTGCTGCTATTTCAGTTTGTCCCTGAGCACCTAGTCCCAAGACCTTTTAAGACTGCATATGGGAGGTCATCACATGGAAAACAGTCATAAACCCAGGAGATTTTAGGACAGGACTCTGTCCAGCAGGTCAGTTGCCATGGACCAAAAAGATTTTGGAGCCTTACTCAATCTATGTTGAAACAGAACACTATACCCTTTTCCAGTGGCTCACGCGGATTCCTGGTATGTGGAGAAGTGCCCTAGTTACTATATTATTTTTCCTTTGTTGGGAGGTGGCTAGAAATTTAGCAAGGAGGTCATAAGCATCACACCCCTTTGCCTTCTCCTACCCACAGTATTCATTGTGCATCTGTATATACTCATACCTCCGTCATTATTCCATTAACTAATTTCTTAAATCAAAATCAGCTCCTTAGGATTCCTTGCTTGGACAATATAGGACAAGTCAGGTAGAGATGTACCAAGATGGCCAGTGGATAAAACACTGGGCCTGGAGTTAGAAAAATGAGTTCAAACCCAGTATTCATGCTTGCTGGCAATGACTCTGGGTGAATCACAACCTCTGCCTTATTCCCCTCCACTGTAAAATGGGACTAATAATAGCAACTCATAGAGTTATGAATCTCAAATGATATAGTAATAATATTAAATAATAATAAAAATTTGGGTTTCCTTGTCAAAAAGTACTGGAGCAGTTTACCCTTTCCTTCTCCGGCCCATTTCACAGATGAGTAAACTGAAGCAAATTGGGTTAAGTGACTTGTCCAGGGTCACAGAGTCAGTAAGTAGTTTATGCCAAATTTGAACTCAGCATTCTATCCACTGTGCCACCTGCCTGCTTTGGCACATAGTTGGTGCTTAATAAATATTTATTTCTTTCCTCATAATATTTAGATCTCAGAAAAAATTTAGAGGTCAGATAGCTTATCTTTTCATTCCTCATTTTTAAGATGAAGAAATTGAGTTCTGTAGAGAAAAAGCTAACTTCCTGGTGACATATAGACAGTAAGTGGAAGCCAGAGAATTTAAACCTAGTTCTCTGATACTGAATTGGGAGCCCTTTCTTCTTTACCATGCAACACTGGTATAATTTAAATATTGAGATCACCTTAAAGAACTCCTAACTACCTAATGGAAAGTACTGTTAATCCAGTCATTTGCCTTATTCAAATAAAGCTTAGTTTAAGAGCAGTTCAATTCAATGAACTTTTAGTTTAGGACCTGCTATATGCTTAGCAATTGTACTAGTTTGAGTGATGTCATTTTCATACTGATTAGAATATAGGAGTAGGGTAAGATAATTATCTTAATGAAGCCTAGCATTTATATGGCCCTTTAAATTTTTGCAAACCACTGAACAAATGTATTATTTAATTTGTACAACAATTCTTTGAGATAAGTGCTACTATAATTTTCATTTTATCGATGTGGAAACAGGCTGGAGAAGTGAAGTGACTTACTCAGGGCCACACAAGTGTATATCTAAGGTTAGGTTTGATCCTAGATCTTCCTGACTCCAGCTCAAGCACTCTATGCATTGGGAATCCTAGATGCCTAAATATAACGTATGGATAAAACATAACCCCCAAATTGGCCAACAATAAGCTCGTTGGAAGGATGCCAGCCAAGTGCTGAGTTTTATAGAGTACTTTTATATTTGTGCTCTAATGTTAATTATCTGTATAACCTTGGGTAAGGCAGCTTCTCTCAACATTAGTTCTTTGTGAGATTTGTATCCCCATTTTACAGATGAAAAAACTGAAGCTGAGAGAGATGAAGTGACTTGCCCAGGACAACACAGCTACTATCTATGAGGGTAGGATTGGAACTCAGATCTTTCTGACTCCAAGCCCAAATGTTGCTATACCATTCTGAATCTCTTTATCTATTCCCAAAGTCGTTATCAGTTTGGGAAAAGGGAAGATGATGGTTAGCAAAGGCCTCCTTGGAAAAGGAACTTACTTAGTCTTTTGAGTCTAGTATTTGTAAGAAATGTATGATTCATGTATTTACTGGAGAAAGACAGTACTTTCAGAGAAAGCCATTATGTTGAACCCTGTCAAATATTATCTTCATTGCAATTGTTGCAGAGAAAATATAGGATGCTAATGTCAAGTAGCTTAATTTATGCTTCCTAAACAACATACTGATTTTCCAGAATGGAGTCATTTAATAGTAAAACAAAGGAGAATTCCATTATTTCTAGCTCCATGGGAGAATGTATTTTGACTAATTCAACTTGGAAATCAGTATGGGGTATGAGAATTAACCCAACATTGAGTATAGAATGAGAGCTGTCTAAAAATGAAATGGCACACCTCAGGGGTAACATGTTCCCCGTCACTACAAATCTTTCAGTTGACACTGGGGAATCAAATATTGTGAATATTGTAGACAGGAGTCAGATTTTAGATTGGGAGAGGACAAGGTGACTTCTGAGTATCCTTCTATCTCTGTAATTCTATAATAAAAACAATCAATCCAAAGAATTTATTAAGCACTTACTATGTAACAGGGCCTGAGCTAAGCACTAGAGATATAAGGAAGCGCAAAAGAAGATGTTCCCTACCCTAGAGTAGCTCATTAGAAAATGAAGAAGACATGTAAATAATGATGTACATATAAGATATGGCCAGAGTAGCTGGAAGGTTTCCTCAGAAGGGATGCCTCAGTAGTAAAGGAGAAAAGGAAAGGCCTCCTTTGGAATGTGGAATTTGAGGTGGGAAGGAGGGCTTGAAGGAAGTCAGGGAGTAAAAAGATGGTGATGAAGAGGGAGAGCATCCCAGGCATGCAGCTCGGTCAGTGAAAAAGCACAAAAGAATCAGGAGATGGAGTATTGAGTGGGAGAACTAGCAGGTAAGTCAGTGTAAGTAGAATGCACTGAGGGTAGCAAAGTGGAAGGTGACTCCAAAGTTAGGAAGGGACCAGATCATGAAGGTCTTCAAATGATAAACAGGACTTTATATTTGTTTATGGTCATAATAGAGTTCTTGTGAGTGAAGCGGAGAAAGAGCATTCCAAGTGTGGGAAGCAGTCAGAGCAAACGCTGACAGTCAGGGGATGGAGTGGTGTGTTTCAAGAACAGCAAGGAAATTAGTGCACAATATCAGAAATATTATCTATATATCATTGACAAGGGCCAGCTAGGTGGTGCAGTGGATAGAACTTTGGAATCAAAAGGACACATCTTCATGAGTTTTCAAATCCAACCTCAGATACTTATTAGCTGTGTGACTCTGAGCAAGTTACTTGATTCTGTTTGTCTCAGTTTCCTCATCTGTAAAATGAATTGGAAAAGAAAATGACAAACCACTCTTGTGTCTCTACCAAGAAAATCCACAAAGAATCAAGACACAACTGAAATGACTGACCAACAAAATAACAAATAAATCATTGACAAGACTTTAGTAATTGATTGACTATAATAGATTAGGAAAAGGGAAGAATTAACCATGACAAAGTTTTGAGCATGGGATATGGTGATGACACTGATCAGAGGGATGAAGTAAGGAGATATTTAAAAAGATAAATGATATTTGTCCAACCTGAATGGGGGATCCTGACTCTGCTTCTTTATCCTTGGGAGAATTATCATTGCAAATCAATATCTCCGTACTGTTACCTTCTGTCTTCAAACTTGAATTTATTGAATGCGTGGAGAAGTGACATGATCAAGTTCATTTAGGAAAATCATTTTGGCAACTGAGTGAAGGATGAATTGGGATGGGGGGAGAGGGCAGAAAGACTAGTGAGTTGACTCTTTCCATAGGCTAGGAGAAAGATGATGACGTCTTGTGCAAGGGTAGTGACTGTTTGAATGGAGAGAAGGGAATGTACTTGAAAAATATTTTGAAGGTAGGAATGACAAAATTTGACAATAGATCAAATATGTGAGGTGAATTCGAATGAGGATTTGATGATGATATTGAAGTTACAGGTCCTTAACATTAGTACAAAAGTTAGGAAGAAGGAAAGGCTAGAGAGAGGTTAGGGAACAATGAGTTCTGTTACAGTCAGAGTCAATTTTGTGCCTGGATGCATAGGTCGGAACATATTTGAGAATCTGTTTTCAAACGATGCTGGGGAGTGTTCCCCATGGGAAGGGGAATTCACCTGTAGTGTGGGCTATCAACCAGTCAGTCAGTCAGTCAAGCAAGGAAGCATATATCTTTTATGTGCCAGATACTGTGGAAGATTGTGGGGCTACCAAGACAGAAGTGGAACAAATCTACGCTCAGACTATACAATCTAGAACTACTATGGCTTCCTATTTTGAATAATTATTCTTCTCAATTACATGTTACACTCTGTTTCCGTTGCTGGTAACTTAGAATGGACTTTCTGCTGTACTTAAAATGGTGTCAACATTCTCTAAATTTATGTGCCCTGGAACTGAGCCCTGATGTCTCCAGCCTAGTTGTGGCTTTGATTATAGCTTTAGATAATAGCACAGATATGCTAATATGAAATTCAGCTCTATTCAGCAGCAATATACCGTTAATAGAAAATTTTTTTAAAAATGTCCAATTTGGGTCTTTTGAGAATGTTGCCAGCATCATAAGAAAATAATTTGACAATACAATTTGTTTTCTCTAGTGAGGAGAACAGACAAGTGGTGATTAAGGTCAAAAAGTCAGTTCCTCCCATTTCAACAAACCCTTTTTGCTCCCTAAATAAGTCAGCCCTACACAGACCAGATCAATGAAAATGCTCGGAGGAATGATTGCTCATTTTGTTGGTTTTTCTTTTTCCTTTGTTAATTTTTGTGAATCAGAATGATTTTGCTATAAATTATTTGACATCAGAATTAATATGGGGTAAGTTTAATTGCTTTGTGGCATTTTTACTGACAAGGGAGTACAGTAGGAAGCCTGCATATATTTTGACAAAAAAGAATGACTTCATTAACTATATTTAGCTACCACCCTTTTATGGAAAATTTTGAAAAAAAGTATCCATGTAAGCAAATTCTTATGCTTTGCAATTCTTTAGGAACTTTCTAAGGGAGAAGAAGTAGGTGGATAGGAATAGGAATGGCATATTTATTTGTTCTTTGAAAAGAATTTTCCACAAACTTCAAGGTTTCTTTCTCTTGTAGCCCAGGAAAATTAAAATTCTTCTTACTGCCTTTTTAATGAAGGTACTCAGACTCTCAGAATAGTTCAGAAAATGATGGAAAGAAAAGGGCCTTGAGAAGTGAATTTTCTAGGAAATTAACCCTTCACTAATTAAATTAAGGTTACTCAGAAGATGTGTTTCATGAGGTGACTCCATGTGAGGAATTACTCTTGATGATACGGAACAGATATGAGATATATTATAGATAGTTCCTTGAAGAAAGTTGCTATCCAGTTGGGTTGTTGTTGAGTCGTTCCAGTCATATCTAACTTTTTCTGACCCTGTTTGGTGTTTTTTTAGTAGAGACACTAGAGTGGTTTGCCATTTCCTTCTCCAGTTCATTTTACAGGTGAGGAAATTGAGGCAAACAAATGATTTGCCTAGGCTTACACAGATAATAAGTGTCTGAGGCTGGATATGAACTCATGAAAATGCACCTTCCCAATGCTCTACCCACTGCACCACCAATTGCCACAATAGACATAGGAAGAATTTACTAATAACGATAAGGACAGTGATGTTTAAGATATCACAAGGTAGTATTTGGTTTATTATCAAATAAATGGTATCTATCTATGCTTCCTTCATTAATTTGTCTGCAAAAGACTTTTTAGGGTAGAAAATATGAGGAACCCAGAAATGCTCATCTGAGGAATCTAAGAGTATGAAGAACCTTAGAAATAAAGAGAAGGCTAGTGGAAATTTTGAATGAATATAGAGAAAATTGTGCCTACTTTTTTTTTTATTTTTCTAAAATACATATTTTTCAATATTTATTTATTTATTTAACTTTTTACATTCATTTTCACAAGATTTAGGGTTCCAAAATTTTCTCCCCATTTGTCCCCTCCCCCACCCCAGTACACTGAGCATTCTAATTTCCCCTATCA
>CM053770.1:567008066-567031916 GCA_028658325.1 Potorous gilbertii
CTCTTTATCCACTTGACTAATTCTGCTTTTGAAAACATTCTTCTCCTCATTGGCTTTTTGAACTTCTTTTGCCAATTGAGTTAGCCTATTTTTTAAGGTGTTATTTTCTTCAGCATTTTTTTTGGGTCTCCTTTATGAAGGTATTGACCTGTTTTTCATGCTTTTCTTGCATCTCTCTCATTTCTCTTCCCAGTTTTTCTTCCACCTGTCTAACTTGATTTTCAAAATCCTTTTTGAGCTCTTCCAAGGCCTGAGCCCATTGGATATCTATTTCAGATGTTTGGGATACAGAGACCTTGACTGCTAAGTCTTTACCTGATTGTAAACATTGGTCTTCTTTGTCAGAGAGGAATGGCAGAACCATCTGGTCCCCAAGAAAGTAACCTTCTATGTTCTTATTTTTTTTCCCTTTTCTGGGCATTTTCCCAGCCAGTTACATGACTTCTGAGATTCCTGTCCACCCCTGCCTAGATCTGCCCAGGTAGTGTTTGGGGTCTGAGATTCAAATGCTGCTCCCCAGCCTCAGGGCTTTCAGCAGCAGGCCTGGCTGCTATTCTATGGGAGCTTAAGTTCTGGTCCTCTGGTGGGGGCAGGGCTGCCACCCAGGCTGAGTTCCCTCAGGGGGTTTATGCAGAGACCTTCTGTAATGGAGCTCCTTCCAAGCTCCTGCCAAGCTCCTGCCTGCTCTGGGACCCTCTGGCTGCCCACTGCCTCTGCTGCTGCCTCCCAAGGTGGCCCGAGTCATGGAGATACCCTGCTTCCCTCTCAGCCCTTCCAGAGGTCTCTCTCACTGTCCTGTGTGACTGTAGGTGGAGGGACCTTCGCGGCTGCTGGAGATTCCGTCCCTGAAGCCTGCTCAGATCTGCTCCTCTAGGTTCAGTGTGACCAGGGCAGGACTGGGCTTTGCTCCCATCTGGTGCGTGACAAACGTTTGGGATTGGTTTTTTAGGGCTCTCTGGAATGGAAATCTCCTTCACCCCGTTGTTGCGTGGCTTCACTATTCCAGAGTTTGTTTCGAGTTCTTTTTATAGATAATCATGGGCTGTGGGTTCGGAACTAGCATATGTGAGTATTTCTACTCCACCATCTTGGCTCCACCCCCTCAAGATAGTCTTTTAAAGTGCTTTCAAGCTCAGTGATTTTAAGCATTTTTATTGAAAACCTTGTACAAATCACTAGGTCAGCCTAGGTCTTTTGTTTGTTAATTTGGAAGTAAGAATACTTAGGAGATGTCAATCTCAGGCCTATCTTTCTGCTGTTAGGTTCTTTTCAGTTTTGATGATTCTTCTATATTTAAAAGCTCTTTTAATTTGTTAAACCCTTATAAGTTAATGACTAGTTTTGTGATGGCATTTCCTGAACTGATGAGCTGCTAGTATCCATATTTAGGAATATAGGTCTCTTCCTTATATTCCTATAAAATTTAGGGCTCTTTTTTATACTCTTTTCTGCCCTTCCCAGTTCCCTCTCTAGTTTTGGGACACGGTCTTCCTTTGCCACTCCTACAGACTGGCCTTTAGGGCACAATGACCCCTTTTTGTTATAATCTTCACGTGCCTGACCCATGAGTCTGTGCTAACCATTCTGGCATGATTAGAGCTATTGCCCAGGCTACATCCAGTTCCTTCTTCCTAATCACTTATGCTTTTACATTTACAAAGTAACATTTACTCGGAAACTAAGGGAAAAGAAGATGTCAAAAAATAGCTTGGTGTCACCAAAAAAATAATTTGGCATTGCCCTCATGTAACTTCTTTTTCTGTGCCCTTTTTAAGGACTCATGGGTTGCTTTTCCCAACAAGCTAACACCTTCTGTATGAAATTATACTTTAACATTGGGCAATTAGGTGGTGCAGGGGATAGAGTGCCAGTACAGGAGTCAGGAGGACCTGAGTTCAAATCTCACGTCAGATACTTGACACTCACTAACTGTGTGACCTTGGGTAAGTCACTTAACCCCAAATGCCTCATCCTGGGTCATCTCCGGTCATCCTGATGAATATGGTCACTGGATTCAGAGGGCTCTGGAGGAGAACTGAGGCTGGTGACCTGCACAGCCCTCCCTCACTTAAAACAAAGTCAAGTGCAAGTCATGTCATCATTTTTCTGATGGTATGGTCTTCTCCAGCAACTTTAACTTTAAGTTAAACTTTAACATTAAGTATCTGCTAACTTGTTGTCTGACAGTGAGAGCATGATCCTAAGGTGACTTGATGTATCAAGGAGATTGAAGATAAGAGCCAGAGATGGGAATTTGGGAAGATCAGACAATAAACTTAACCTATTTCATTGTTTTGCCTAAGGCTGTCTCTGACAGGCTCCAGTGCTTGAAACATACATTCCCATAGGAACAAACAGTGACTGAATTAATGCCTACCAAATCAGAAAGGCTTCAAGTATGATAGTTCATAACAGCTCATATTACTGTTGTACATTATAGTTTGCAAGGTACTTTCCTTAAATCAATACCATGTAAAAGTAATGCCATACAAATATTATCCATATTTTTAGCAGATCTGGGAACTAAGGTTCAGAGCACTTAAATTTTCTTGCTTAGGTTATATATTTATTAAGCGTCAAAGCTTGGATAAGAACCTTTGCATTCATGTTCCAAGGTCAATACTCTTTATATAACAAATATCTCCTTTTTTACGCCCAGTGAAGGCTGCCATCCAAGATCAGACTGACTGCCTGTTGGATGATATTGTTTCTATTTTGTCTTTATCTTTTTAACAGTATTTCATTTTTCCCCAATTATATGCCCAAACAATTTTTAGCTTTCATTTTTATAAGATTTTGAGTTTTGAATTTTCTCCCCCCTCCCCATCTCCTCTTCCAAAGATGGTAGACAATTTGAAATAGGTTTTACATGTGCCATCATGTAAAACATATTTCCATATAGTTACAGTTGTGAAAGAAAAAAAAAACAGATCACAAGGGGAAAAAAGCCACAAAAATGAATAAAGTAAAAAAAAAATTTCAATCTGTATTCAAGGTCCATCTGTTCTTTATCTGGATATAGATAACATTTTCCTTTGTGATTCCTATTATATGTCTTAGATTATTGTGCTGCTGAGAAGAGCTGAGTCATTTGTAGTTAATCATCATGTAATGTTGCTGACATTGTGTACAATGTTTTCCTGGTTCTCCTCATTTCACTTTGCATCAATTTGTATAAGTCTTTTCAGGTTTTTCTGAAATCTGCCTGTTTGACATTTTTTGTTGCACAATTATATTTTGTTACATCTATATACTACAGCTTGTTCAGTCATTCGCCAACTGACGGGCATTCCCTCAAATTCTGCCACCATGAAAAGGAATAGTTATAAGTATTTTTGCACATGTAGGAACTTCCCCCTTTTTATGAGCTCTTTGGGATACAGACCTAGCAGTGGCATTGATGGATCAAAGGATATGCATGGTTTGGGTGCCCTGTGGCATATCTCCAAACTTCTCTCCAGAATGGTTGAATCAGTTCACAACTCAACCAACAATATATTTAGTGTCCCAATTTTTCTACAACTTCTCCATCATCTAGCATTTTCCGTTTTTGGTCATATTAGTCAATCCAATGATAGTTGTGAGGTGGTATCTCAGAGGTGTTTTAATGTGCATTACTCTAATCAAAAGTGATTTAAAGCACTTTTCATATGCCTATGGATAGCTTTGATTTCTTTATCTAAAAACTACCTATTCATATCCTTTTACCATTTATCAATTGTTGAATTTTTTTTAATGCACTGAAACCCTTTATCACCTACTAAGATAGAAAGGGGCTGCTTTAATTTTCAAGGAAAGGAGTATCTACCCCAATGAAACTACAAGGTTTTGAAGTGTGCTAGTAGCACAGGGAAAATTGTTATCCTAAATTTTTTTAATAGATAAGGAAACTAAGGCATAGGAATCATTTGTGAATTGCCCAAGTTTTCTCTGTCATCTCCTTGGAGAATCATATTTCCTTGTTGCCTAGTCACCCTAAACATGTATTTAATAATAAAAACACTATTTTTTCTCTTTGCTTTCCTATCTGTTGGATAAGTCAGCCACATATAATTTCCATGTTTGTAAATGAGAATTATTAGGATCTGTTTTTTATAAATTTGTAGAATAATTGATTAAAGATTTTGCCTATTATTGAATTTGCTTCCTCTCACCTTTCTTCTAATGTTAGACCTCTTGATTCATAGGTCAATTATTCAGTTATTTATTTTTCCTGTCCCTTGGTGCAGTTATTTGTTCTCGTTGTTTCTACCATATTGGTTATTCTACTGCCACCTTGCATTTCCATCAAAGCTTTTCAGAGGATGGAAAATCTTTAAATTTGATTTAATTTTTGGTACTTCTGATGAAAGGATGCTATAGGAAGGAGGCAGTTTGGTATCATGGAAAATCAGTGGATTGCAAATCAGGAAGATTGGGTTCTCAACAAGTTTGTTGTAGTGGAAAGAATGCCAGATTTGAAGTTCATCAGAAGTTGTTATTTAGTTATTTTTCAGTCATGTCTGATGTTTTGTGACCCCATTTGAGGTTTGCTTGGCAAAGATAGTAGGGATCATTTTCTGTTACCTTCTCCAAGTCATTTTACAGATAAGGAAAATGAGGTAAATAGGGTTAAGGGACTTGCCCAGAATCAACCTTTCTGACCCCAGGCCCAGTACTCTATGTAATGTGCCAGCTGGGGGTGCTGAGTTCTCAGACCATCTATATCCACTTTTGTGCTCTGCTACGTATTCACTGTTGTGACTTCAGGTAAATTGTTTAACCTTTTTGAGTCTCAGTTTCTTCTTCTAGAAAAGTAGGGAGTTCAACAAAATAAATGTTCCATCCGGCTTTCCATTTATGAACCTATGACCTAACTAATATTATGATTTTGGGCAATTCACTTCAATCTCAGGGTTCACAATTTCCCCACATGTCAAATGATGGTGTCTGACTAGATTATCTCTAAGATTTTTTGTGACTCTAAATTCTCTTCCTAATTTGGACCAAGACAAATTTCATATATTATTAATGAACTCTATCCCAATAACTCCACTTTAGTTTGGATTATAGACAGTTGACTTTAGTTTGTTATTTCCTTCCAACCACTCAAATCACTCAAAATCTTAAGGTCATATAAGTAAGAAATGGGTATTGCTACAATTAAATAGCCAAACTGGTTGTATGCAGAGCACAAATCAAGAAGCATTTGACAATAGGAACCATTTTCCCAATTCAGGAAACACAGCATGGAGCAAGCAAATTAAATCTCTTATCATATTAACTCATTAAGGAGTGATTGAGTATACTTGAGAATATATTTATTTTTAGTCAGTGTGATTCTAAATATTCTAACAGTCAAGCATCTTCTATCTGTGTTTAAATGAGACAACTTGTATTTAAATCGAACTACGCTGCCAAGAACTAAAATAAGTCAAAGCATGATTCAGGCATTATAATGTCATTTTCTCAGAATATCAGACTTGGAATAACTAGTACCTGGCATTTATATAGTGCTTTAAGTTTTGCAAAGAGCTTTACAAATATTATCTCATTTATTTATACTCTCTGTAAATGAGAGAGAGAGAGAGAGAGAGAGAGAGAGAGAGAGAGAGAGAGTGTCTGTTATTATCATACACATTTTACAGATAAGGAAACTGAGGCAGGTTGAGGATTAAATGAGAGGTCTAGAGTTATACAGCAATTAAGTATCCGAGTCTAAATTTGAACACAATTCTTTCTGTCTCCAGCTTCAACTCTCTCTTCATTGCACCACCTGAAGAGACCTTTAAGATAATGTGATCCAAGCTCTGTTTGCAGAGGTTCAGTGAGGTAGAATTTCATTACATGACTGAATAGCTTTAATTGCTAAGAAGTTTTTTCTTTCTTTATATTGAATCTAAATCTCCTTTATAATTTCTACCTATCACTATTAGTTCTGCCTCCTATATTAGAGCAATATAAACCCTTCCACATGTACCTCTTCAAATACTTGAGCCCAGGCATCATTATCCACTAAGAATCTTCTCTGCTTCAGGAAATACATCAATGGATCCTTGTATGGTGTTATCAGTCTCCTTGCCATTTTGGTTGCGCTCTAAATAAAATCTCTTTTTTTTGGTGTTCTTTCTAAAACATCAAGCCTGGAACTGACTATATTACTCCAGAATTTGTTTGATGAGCATTTTGATTAGCATTTTGCTATTTCATGTCACCCTGAGGCAATATGATGCAAAAGATGGTGAGGTTGCCTTAACCCCAGTAAGACCTGGGTTTAACTCCTTTCTTTACTGTACAATATACAAGGCAAATCATTCAGTGCTCTCAGAGCTCTCAGTGCTCAGAACTCTGGGAGATTCTAAGTATAACCCTTTGAGTCACTTAACCTCTTCATGTTTGAAGGAGGTAGCTGGTAGAAGTAGATTAAAATGTAATTGGGAAATGTTGATCAAAATAAATAGAATACAATAGAACATAGACATGTTATTTGGTTTTCTAAGTTAATATTAGTAGTCAATTTCTATTTGAATTCGATGTTATTGCTCTAGGGATCTCTATATGTATCTAAATTTCAGAGAAGACATTAGCACATTGGTGGAATTGGTTTTCCTCAGGAAGGAATTCCTGGTGAAATCACAATCTAGTCCCTATTTCTGTCCTGCGTCACACTGTTCACTCCTATTGAGCCCCTACTGTTTAGTTTTGTCTATCCTCTTAATGCTGTTATATTTCATATAATTAGATTTGGCCTATTATTTTAACCTACCAAAGTATTTTTTTTGAATTATGATTTGTTATTCATTGTGCTAGTTATTTCACCCCAGCTTTGCAAGATTTTCTCATGTAACCATGCCAACTAGATTAGATAAAAGTGTATCTTATGTAATTCCAGCTGGTCCATCACTACTGCAAGAAAATCCTTTATTCTTCAATTGATTCTTCATGTAATTCTTTATAAGGAATATTACACATGTTTCTGTTCTGAACCCTTTTCCCTTCTCTCTCTATAACTTATTCCTTGGTTATCTGATCAGTTCTTAAGAGTTCCATTATTATATTTATGAAGATGACTCTCTGATCTACCTATTCAGAATTACTACACTCCTTAAATTCATTTCCTCATTATCAATATGAACATCTGCCCTTGTACACGGTGTAAGCATCTTAAATTCAACATATCTAAAATTAAACTCATGGTTTTCCCCAAACTTGTTACTCCTTCAGAATTCCCCATTTTTTGATGACTTCCCTTATCTACCATTCAGATTTGGATATATTCTTGGCTTTTTACTTTCCCTTAATAGCAGTATCTAATCATCTGCTAAGTTTTGTCAATCTTATTTCTATACGTTTTCAAGTATCCTTCCTCTTCTGTTTTCTCAGCATCTGTTATTTTGAGTATTGCTATAACCTCTTACTTAGTCTCCCTTCCTACAGTTTTCTTTCTTTTGTGCTCAGTCTTTCACACGGGTTATGAATTGATATTCCTAAAATGCAACTGGAATGTCACTTACTAAAACATCCCTCAGTTGCTCCCTATTGTTTTGATGAAAAAATACAAAATCCTCAGCCTGTCATTTAAAGACTTTCATAATTTGGCTCCCTCTTCTATTTCTAGTTTTGTTTCTTACATGATTCTATTTCTTCCACTCTGTTCTGGTTGAATAGGTCTGCTAACTATCCCCCAAGGACTTAAGTGATTCCATTGTCTGGAATGTATTTCCTCTTCACCTCCAAATAATAGACTCTCTACCTACCCTCACATCACACCTCAAGCCTTTTCTAAACCTCCTAGTTATTAGATCCTTCTCCCTTCTAAAATTGCTTTTTACTCTTCTGTTATATATCCTTGCTTACTTTTGTATAAGCTGTATCTCCTTTTCTTCTCCAATTGTTTACCTCTCCATTAGAATGTAAGTCCTGTGACAGCAAAAGTTTTGTTTCTGCATTTTATCCAGCACCTAGCCCAGAGTCATAAAGTTGATGTTCAATAAATGTTGAATTGATAAATTTGAAAAGATTTCCAGATGTTTACTTTCATATTGCTACTCATAATGTTGACCAAAGGAAAGATCCATTGAATATTCAGATAGAATCATCCTTCCAGGTTAATATTGATCTGTTACTTATTATTATTTTAGTCTAATCATCAACCAGTTCCATATCCATATACTACTGGTCCTAGAGTCAGGAAAACCTGAGTTCAAATTTGACCTCAATACTTACTGTTGTTTGACCTTCTTAACCTCTGTCTGCTTCAGTATCCTCAGGTGGAAAATGAGAATGATCATATCATCTACCTCCCAGGATCACTGTGAAGGTAAAATGAAAGAACATTTTAAAGCATTTTCTTAACCTTAAAATCCAATGTAGATATTGTCATTGTTATTGCCATTACCATCAACACCACCATCGTCACCATCACCACTATCACCACCGTCATCGTATCATCATCCTTTTAATCTTCCTTGATTATCTCACACAGTGGCTATTTCAAGTCTTTTTTCTCTCCTCAGATATTCTATACTGCTTCTTCTCTTGCTTCTTTTCAGCAAAAGCCTTTGCTTAAAAACATTTATTTTTCATCTTGTCCACAAGAGTATCATGAGGAATTTTGCATGATACATTGCCAAAATATAAGTACATAATATTTATATCTTTCCCCCAATCTATACATCTGCTAACCATTCATATAAGAGAATGAATTATTATGCCAAGTGAAAGAGTTAGCATTTTAACTCAGGTTCTCAGATGCCCAATTCAATGCTCTTTAGAGGAAGAGGATAGGAAAAAGAAGGGAATAAGCATTTATATAATGCCTACTCTGTACCAGGAACTATTCTAGTCTTTCTACATAAACTATCTTGTTTGAGATACATATTTTTTGTCCTATATCCGTTTAACCTGTTTTTGAGGTAATATGTATTTTTTTATCCTATACCTATATCCTTTTAATCTGTATCCCTTTATTCTGTGCCCCATATCCATTAGCCATCATTTCTCAACAATCATTAACAGTACTGTGGCAATCAAATAGTTGCATCTTGCCATTATCCCAGAATATATTTCCTCCAATCCTGGTGAGGAGTGCTTGGAACCCTCTTCCCACCTCTTCATTTACTTTAATGAGTTTTCAATAACATTTTCCTTAGATCCATCTGAGGCCTAAGATTGTTTTTCTTGGTAGAAAAAAGAAAAATAATTCGTATTGAGTGGTCAGAATATACTTACTGATTTAGTGCAGTTTCTAACCAGATTATCGTAATTTCCTGATATTGGTTTTACCTAATGCTTCACTAAGCTATTCGTTTCTGCCCTACTTCAAAAGTAGTCTTGGCTTCCTTAGTATATATAGTGATCGTTATACTGTCCACACCCTTTCCTTGACCTCCTCGCAAGGGTTTAATTGTTTGATTCAACTCTTCCTCCAGCTCCCCTCTTTCCTTGATAATGTGAGGAATCTAGCACAAAAGGAAACCACACTTGTCCTTGTTCTCCAGGTGCTACATTTTGTCAATTAAAACTTAAAATGTCAACTTCCTTTTGAAGGACATTTTTAATAATTTGATTGCTTGTTGATCTGAGACAAAGAGGTGTGAGCCATCTGTGGGAGCTATGGTTAGTTATTCTTTTGCAAAAGAAATCACTATTTCATTCACAATACCACCTGTATTTAAAGTTTTGAGTCAACCCACACCAAAAAACCCCAAGAATCTCAAGCTGGACTTATGTGGTTAATTTTTTCTATATCTCATACCTACCAATTTTAAAACTCTCAATTTTAAAACAACAGTTCTCATGCCATCCTCTCATTTCCAAAAACTAACATTTTTCTCCCGGTTTATCTCCCATCCTCCTACCTGCTTTATCCATGTGTGTCACAATTATTACGCTATTTTCTCCACCTAACCTTTTATATGCTTTTTTGAGTTGTTGTTCAGTTGTGTCTGACTCTCTTTCTGACCCCATTTGGGACTTCCTTGTCAAAGATTCTGGGTTGCTTTCACAATTCCTTTTACAGCTTTTTTTATTTTTACAGATAAGAAAACTGAGGCCAACAGGGTTAACCTGTGACTCACCCAGGGCCACACACCTTGAAAGTGTCTGAGGTCAGATCTGAACTCAGAAAGAAGAGAATCTTCCTGACGCTAGACCAGACCCTCTATCCATTATGCCACATAAGCTGTCCATAAACAGTGTCCTGTGTACAGTTCACATTAAATGCAGCCTATGCAGCTTATCCTTGTCATACTCCTTATGTACTTACTACCCCTTTTATCCTTCCAAACCCTTTTATTGTCCCAGAAAACTTCCATTCCATTGTGAATGAACTCCCTCTTATTGTTGAACTTTCCTTTGAATGCTTGTTTTATCTCTTCACCTTTACTGAAGTTTATTTCTCCCGTGATAGCATCAGTTCTCTTATAGCTCTCTCCTATGGAGGATGCTGCTCCTTATCCTACTCCCCCTGGTTCAGAGGTCTGGGAGGAAGGGCTGATATAGTTATTGGGCATTGTTCTGCTACTATTCACCCAAAATTACTGACTCTCTTTTGGGAATGTACACACACATACACACATCAGTATATACATATATATGCACTATATACATATATAATATACATTATTTATGTATATTTTATTTGTACTGTACTCCATCTCATGTCAACTTCCTCATAATCCTTTCTTTTATTTTCTTTTTTTTAAATAAATTTTATTGAAGTGTTTCTCTCCATCACCAGGATTATTACCCCACGTTCCTCCTCCATCCTCTCCCACGGAGCCATCTCAGATTACCAATCATTTTTTCTTTAAGGGGTGAAAGGGGAAGAGAAGTCAGCACAAATGAGCAACACATACACAAAATAACAATGACAACAACAATAAAACAAAAACAAAACAAAACAAACCACCAACATAAAGCCCCAAACCTCCCATATCTTCCAAGTTGTGAGATGGGATTTTTAGTAGTCTTAAAAGCTGCCTCAAGAAGTGAGAGGGTAGGCAGGTACACTATGCTACACTGACTTCCCTAGAGTAAAGACTTCCTTTATGTCCATCCAGCCACTGGAGAGAAAGAAAAGGTGGAAAGAAATAGGGAAAGAATCTGAAGAAATGCCCCATCATCTCCTTGCAGCATCTCTGGTCACTGACTGGCTCTCAAGTCTGAATGCACATTGGCTGTCCGGGGTTTCCTACTGGCATTGGAAAGGGGCACTTGGAGTCCCTCAGCTCAACCTACAAAGGGAAAGATCAAAAGGGCAAAAGCAGCTTGGACACCTTCCTGGCCTCATACGTCCAAAGAATGACTCCTGGGAGCCAGGTGGGTGACTGGGATGTGTAAGGCCATCTTTAGAATCATCTAATTGTCCTGGAACAAATGAGAGGGACAAAGTAGCCACAGAAAATTCTTCCTCAAAACTCCCTTCGCATTCATTGCTCTCTGGGTCAATTGAAGTAGACATAGTGTCTCCATCATCTGAAGTGGAGCCTGGCAGTGGTGCTTCATGATCTTTCTATTACTTCATTCTCTTTGTGCTCTTCTTTGTCTTCCTCTTGCACTTCTACAGCTTTTCCACTTCTCTCTATAGCATTTGTGCATGTGTCTTCTAACTCAGCTTGCATGTGGTGAAGGTGGAAGTCATCAGTGCACGTTCTTTGTTCTTGAATTTTGACATGGCTGTTGCTGTAGACATCATTGGCCTGATCATCGTGGCTCTGATAGTCACTGGGGTCACTGCTGCTGGCCAGATTTTCATTGCTTTCATCAGAATCATCACCCTCACTAACATCATCAGTGCTGTCACTCTGGTAGACAGGTCAGAACTCAGCACCCAGAAGGGCATCTTTCAGATCTTCATGAAGTCCTGGGAGAAACTGAGGGGACCAAGAAAGCAGAGTGAATTCTTCATCAGCATTCTGTTTGCTCCCATTGTTATCTGGATCATGGGGAACTGTCATGGTGGCACCTATGGTCAACCTGGAGCCTGAGACTGAAGCTTCATCATCTCTAGGCTGGTTTCTTCCTCCTCTTTCTGTAATTCTCCTTCCTTCTCTCCTACTTCCATAACTTTCTCACTTCTTTCTTCAGTTTGTCTTTGGGAGTTCTGAAACATCTCTGCTTGATTGACAAAGTGGAGGTAAACACTATATATTGTCTTTTCCTTTGATGTACTTCCAGGAGACTTCTCAGGGAGGACTAGAGCTCCAATTGCAATCTCTGCTCTGAGCAGGAATCACTCAATCCTTTCTTTTCCTCTCAAAACTTTTCTGAATCTTCCACTTTCCACATTTCTTTGGCCCTCATCTGCTGTCCCAGGGTTTCTTCTCTTGTCTTGGGTCCTCTACTCTTCTCTCTTTATACTGTTTCACTTGGCTCTTATGGTTTTCATCTCTAGGCTGATTGATATTAACCCATTCATAATCTCTACACTCATATCTCCACCTGCCTATTAGACATCTCAAAATGGATGTTTTGTAGAGTCTTTACATGCAACATGTCCAAAATTATCTTTCCCCTCAAATTCTCTCCTCTTTCAAACTTCTCTGTTACTATCAAACGCATCACTATCTTTCTAGTCACTCAGGAAGGAAGCCTAAATGTCATCCTCACCTATTCCTTCCCATAGTCAGTCCTTTGCTGAGTCCTACAGATTTTACCTCCATAAAATTTCTTGTATATGCTCCATTCTCTTCTTTGATATTGCCACCATCTTGTTTCAGTCCTTCCTTACCTCATACCTGAACTATTGTAATATTTTGCTTACTGGTATCCCTCCCTCAAGACTCTTCCATTCGAGGTCATCCTCTACTCAGCTGTCAAGTTACTTTTCCTATGCTGCAGATCTTACCATGTCAGTACCTTACTTGATAAACTCATTTGACCCCCTATCACTTTTCATATCCATCCTTCACATTGTTAGCAAAATAAGTAATAAATAAAAATTTATTATGTGCCAAACACTGGAGATATGAGCAGCTGGTGGCACAGAGGACAGAGTTTTCAGCCTAGAGTCAGGAGTTCAAATCTGGCCTCAGACACTTACTGGTTATATGACCCTGGGCAAGTTACTCAATCTTGTTTACCTCAGTTTCCTCATCTATAAGTGAGCTGGAGAAGGAAATGGCCAACTACTCCATTATCTTTGTCAAGAAAATGCTGTCGGAGGTCATGAAGTCAGACATGATTGAAAAATGACTGAATGATAACCACTAGCGTCACAAAGTGAAGCAGCTCATGCCTTCAAAGTGCTTACATTCTCTGAGAGGAGATGAAATATATAAATACAAGCATACATAAAACATGCATTTTAGCTATTGTGGGTAGACGGGTATGTAACGCAGTCACTTAGATGCATCTGGTAGAAGCACAAAACCATAGTTCAGGCTTGGACTCTTTTCAAATTGTATCGTTTTCCTTCCATCTCCCTGTTCTATCCACATTTCTTGATGTAATAAACTGACCTTGCTCTCTGCCTCTACTTCATTCTCAATCCTGCCTTATGGACTAACCCTGATCTTGAGCTGTGACTTGAATCAGTATCCACAAACCATTTGCATATCAGCATCATTCTTCCTCCCTGGCACTCTAAATTTTACATTGGAATTGTGATCATCAGCCCCGCTTCTCAATTCCTCCTATGGCAGCAAGAAATTCACAAGAAGTTTTCTTTCTTTTTTACAAATGGCAGCACCAGGCTGCTCCCTCTACCAACTCCCAGTCCCCAAGTCTTCTAAGATATTGAAATGAAATTTATTACAGTGGTTTAGTAAAAGTCCAAGGTCTGCATGCAGCATTTATGAGATTTCCTATTTTTCAAATAATTAAATGTGCTTTTTAGTTATTCTTTTAGAAGGTGATTAAAATGAGACTCTTAGCAGAGGATCAAAGAGTCATTCCATATCTCAGACCTAAAGTAGCACAGCAACTGGTACCATATCTGGCAAATAATATGTGTGCAATAAATATTTGATTGGCTGTTTATTGACTGGAAGGACAATATCACCAAACATGAAGTCCTGGAACTTAATCAGTCAGCATCAGTAATGCTTGTTATAGCACAGTTCTTTTGGGTGGACACAGATAAAGAATGGATGAATGCTGGATAGCACAGCAGCTATTATATATAATGAGCTAAAGTCAGGTAATTACAGTCTTGAGGAAATGCTTTAGGGATCCACCTAAACAGCCTTGAGCAAAGCAACACAGTTGGGGAGGCTTAAGAAACAATCCTGGGGGACAGACGTGATCGCTACATCCCTAATGAATTGAATAAATTTAGAGGAAAAGGTTGCCCAGAAAAAGATTGCTAAAGAGGCATAGATGTATAGGTTCAAGAAGGAATTAATGGCCAAAAGGCATAATGAGCTATTAGAGGAATCTAAGAATCTATGGTAAGACTATTTTTAATCTTTTATCTAGTCCAACTGGTAAAACTGTACCTAGAGTACTTTACTGAGGGTGGAAATGTATATTTAGAGGGAGACAATTGATAGGGAGAAAAGATAGTCAGCGATTAATGCAATGACTTAAGTTAGCTTTTACCTCTGTTGCATGTGACTTCCTAGTTGTTCAGTTCTTTCAGTCCAGTTCGACCCTTGGTGACCTCATTTGGGGTTTTCTTGGTAGAGATATTGGAGTGGTTTGCCATTTCCTCCTCCAGGAGGAAAAACAGGGTTAAAAAGACTGGTTTAGGGTCACATAGCTAGTAAATGTCTGAAGCAAGATTTGAACTCACAAAGACAATTCTTCTTAGCTGTCCATGACTTCTTAAAGGAAACCATAAACCATTTTGTTGAGATTTTAGAATGGGTAAAAATTAAGAGATTAGACCAAAAAGCTAATAGGGGGTACATCTTTTTTTTTCTATTTCCCCAAAGTTTATTAATTTATTTGTTTTCAGTTTTCAACAATCACTTCCCTTAGTTTTAAATTTTCTCCCCCTCCCTCAGTGAGATGGCATGCAATCTTATACGAGCTCTACACATACATTCTTATTAAACACATTTTCACATTAGCCATGTGGCATAGAGAATTAAAATGAATGGGAGAAACCGTGAGAAAAAAAGAAACATAACAAAAGAGAAAGTAGTCTACTTCATTCTGTGTTCAGACTCCATACTTATTTCTCTGAATGTGGATGGCATTTTGCATCATGAGGTCTTTGGAAAAGTTTTGCATCCTTGCATTGCTGTGAAGGGCTAAGTCTTTAATATGGTTACATCTCGATGATGACATTACGGCATTTTACATCATGAGGTCTTTGGAAAAGTTTTGGGTCCTTGCATTGCTGTGAAGGGCTAAGTCTTTAACATGGTTACATCTCGATGATGACATTATGTGTGTCGCTCCAAGTTACTCCCTTAACCTCTTTGTTTCTCAGATTTCTGAGCTTTAAAATGAGTGTTGGATTGGATGGCTGCTAAATTCCATTCTAGCTCCAAACTTACATTGTTATGATCCTATATCCTATTCTACAGTTTAAAGAAATTTTAAATTGTATGTCAAATATTGTTATTTCAGAAGTTAGCAGTCTTCTCTAACCTTCACACAAATATCAATTCCTGTTTAAAATGACAATCATTTAAAATCATTGTCTATCATTTACTTGATATCCCACCTGAAGTTCTCTGAATAGAGCGGGGAGTGGTTTCTTTTCTTTCACTCGTGCTTTACATTGTTCATAGCTGGCATCACTTAAACCTTGAGACAGCAAGGGAGGGACACCATGGATTATACTTGGTATCAGTATGATTGCTACCAGCTCAGAGATCTCTTAGGAGATATCTTTGATGGCAAATCAACAAACCAGGAGCTCACCATACTTTCTATTGCTCCAAAATTCCTTAGGTATTTGAGAACTATTTTAAAAATATTCATTAAATACCTTCATTCAAGGCTTGTACCAGGCTAGAGATATCAAATACATTGCTCACAATTTGCCCAAGTATAACCTGAACCATATTAAAATGCCATTAGGAAATATTTAACAAAATAAATGAAAATACAATAAAATATGGATCATATGACTTTAAAATTAAATCAATTTGGAGCCTACTGGAATCTTTGTGTAAAGACTGGGAGTCCCTATTTGTGTTAACTTTGACGCCAATGTGCTAGGCAAGGAAGAAGAACCCACAAGACATTAATTGTTGTGAAAGTTAGCCCTCGGCTTTTCTTAAGATTCTCGTGGAGCATACTTACACAGGAGCAATCCCTTGTGATAGTTAAATTGATCTGGGCCTTAACAATGATGAGAGACCCTTGTCAATATGGTTGAAAATTTTTTTTTCCAGAATACATTTTTCTCATTTGTCTTTAGTTTTATCTATCTATATGATGCTATCAAAACACTATAAATAGTAAGTTTTAATCACAGGCAGATGTTTGGCACTAATTTACCTGACATCAAAGAAACAGATTGGTTGTGGTAAATAGTTGAATCGTTGTCTGCACACTCAATCTGCTCTGTTTTCTCATTGGTATTGTTTTCAGAACTTGGGAATAAGGATGTCCATACTAGCTTTCCTACTAAAAGAATAAATGACAGCCCATATCTCTCTAAGAAGGAAGTATATAATATTCTATTGCTGTGAGATTTCATTGGAGAGAATTACTTGAATTTCCTTTAGTAGTGCAAAAAAGAGGTATAATCTCCCCATAAAAATTTTTGGATTTGCATCTGTTCTCTGAGCCCCCTTCCTCTACAGACTTGAAATTTCCAATTCAGGGAACTTCAGGCAATATTTTCATAAGCAAATGAGTTAAATTTTCAAGTGAACTTTTTCATGGAAGAATTTAAAATAAGGATTTGGTTATTATTAGGTGTTAATCAGAAGAGGGAAAAGGGATTGGACACTTTTCACACTAGTGGTCCCAGAGTAACCCTACTGAAGTGCTTTCCTAAATGGAAATTCTTAGCTGCAAAAAGAAAATGAAGTGACTGTCGAAAAGAGATCAAATTGGGGCTTTTTGGTGATGTATCACCACATAACAGTGATGACAATCCTGAGGTTTTTATGAGGGGGAATCAGAAGTCTAAAAATAAGTAAATTAAGAGAGCATGAAAAAATCTGCCTGTCAGATGTATGGATAGGGGAAGAGCTTATGACCAAACAAGAGAGAGAGAGGATCATAGGAAATAAAACGGTTCATTGTGATTGCATGAAATTAAAAAGCTTTTGCACAAAAAATACATCCAAAATTAGAAGGAATATAGGAAACTGGTAAATTTGTTTTACACTGATTTGGTCTGATAAAGACTTTATTACTCAAGTATATAGGGAACTGAGATGAATTTGTAAAAAAAAAAGTCATTCCCTAACTGATAAATGATTAAAAGGAAGAGGTGATTTTCAGATGAAATCAAAGCTATTTATAATCACATGAAGATGCTTAAATCACTACTGATTAGAGAAATGAAAATTAAAATAATTCTGAGGTTATTTTCTCTTATCACTCATATTGGCTAACATGACAGAAAAGGAATATGACAAGCCCTAGAGGTAATGTCGAAAAACCAGGGCGTTAATGCACTGCTGGTAGAGTTGTGAGCTATTACCACCATTCTGGAGAATAATTTGGAACTATACCCAAAAGGTGTAAAACTGCATATCCTTTGATCTAGCCTGTTACTAGGTCTATATCTCAAAGAGGTCAGAGAAAAGAGAAAAGGACCTATTTGTACAGAAACATTTATAGCAGCTCTTTTTGTGGTAGCAAAGAAATAGAAATCATGGGGATGCCCATCAATTGGGGAATGGCTGAACAAGTTTAGTATGTGATTGTGAAGGAATATTATTGTGCTTTAAAAATGATGAGTAGAGTGTTTTCAGAAAAAACATGGGAAGACATATGCAAATTGAGGTGAACAGAAGCAGGAGAACATTATATAAACTAACAGCAGTATTGTAAAGATGATCAGCTTAGATACTCTGAACAAGACAATGATGTAAGACAACATGGCTAATATAGAAATATGTTTTACAAGACTTCACATGTATAATTACAATCAAATTGCTTGCTTTCTCAAGCAGGGGCTTGGGATAAGAGAGGAGAGAATTTGGAACTCAAAATTTAAAAAAATGTTTAAGACTTTAGAAAATACTTTATTAAAAACTCAACATTGAATATCAAATGAAAAAATTAGGGGCATTTGTATAGAAATTTAATAATATCAACTTATAAAGTATTACAACACTATTTCAGTCACTATAAGTTCCCTATCAAAATACATGTTATGTTTATTACACATTCTATACCTACTTCTCAGCAGAGGATGGTGTGTGTGGTTATACAACAGTATGATTTGGAAAACGCCAAGAAATTATATAGATGCCTGATATGAGAAAAGATAAAATGACTAAGTTCATCTGTCAGAGCACAGTAAACAAAGGGCAAAAGCCTGAATCCTGTGAAAAGATAATGAGAAAGTGGAATTTTGTATATAGTGCAGTAGTGAAGTAACTGGAAGTCTTGGAATCATAAAATTTTAGATTTTGAATGGACTTGGGAGGTTTTCTAGGGAAATTATCTGTCTAATTAATAATTACCATCCACAACAAGTAGTTGAACCAGTTTAGGGATGAGAATTTATCTATGAGATTGCTTGTTTCATTTCTAGAAGGTTCTAGTCTTTAAAATATTTTTATATTGAATCAATATACATTATCTTGGAATTTTACATTTTTTTGTGCCTTCCAGAGTTACACAGAATAAACCAATTCATTTTCCAAATGCAAATCCTTACAATATTTGAGATTTTAAAACAGCATGGTAAAGTTAGTGTCATAGTTATCCCTGAGATTTAGATGGTTGGCTTAATCATCACTGGAATGACCCAAGAGGCAGCTGTTTGTATTTGATAAGGTGAGCAAATAAGCACTACTGATAGACTTTAAGATTCATTTTCCAGCCTTGAATTATTTAGTTCTTGAACAAAGTATAAGCAACAGTGATGAAAAAGGTAAAATTCTGCAAAACGCTTGTTTGATAAAGTGACAGAGGATTGGTATTGATTTGGATGGGGAAAAAGAAAGCAAAGAGAAGGATCAGTTAAAAGAATCACAAATCTGGAAGAAATCTCAGAAGTTATCTAGTCCAGCCCATACCTGAAAAAGAATCCCTCTCTATGGCATCCTCAGTAAATGGCTTTGCAACTTCACTTGAAAACTTCCAGTGAGAGAATGTCCACTACTTAACAAAATGATTTTCATTTTGGATAACGCTAAATATTGGGAAGTTTTTGTTTACATTGAATTAAAATATTCCTTGCTTTCACAACTATCCATTACTCTAAGTTTTGTCATAAAATCAAGCGGGACACATGCTGTCCTTTTTCTATATATCATCTCTTCAAATACTTGAGAATAACTAACATCATCCCCTTAAGTCTTCTCTCCTCTAGGCAAAATATTCCCAGTTCCTCCACCCAATCAATTGTTACTTAATCCTAAATCAAAGTACTTAAAACAAATGGCAGAGGGTTGTATACAGTAGTTTTATCTGTACTATTATTATTTATTTTTATGGCAAGAATTTGACATACTAATAACCTACACTAACAAATGCTTGAAATAATGAGTCCTCATTCATGATCAGGGAATAATTTTTGTTCTGATTAATGTAGTTCTGTTATCATAGGTCTGATCTTTATTAAAGTCAACAAATTATATGTAATTTGTTTGAAATAGGAGAAAGAATGACTCCTGGCCTCCAAAGATCTGCCACCTAAATTCATAAGCCCTGTGGAATTAAGGAGAAAGAGCAATGAAACCAAAATTAACATGAAGAGGAGAGAGGGAGGAAGGGAGAGAGAGAGAGAGAGAGAGAGAGAGAGAGAGAGAGAGGGAGGGAGGGAGGGAGGGAGGGAGGGAGGGGCAGGTATATAGATGAAATTTTTTGAATTAGCAATCTGGAAGGAAAGACAATGATAGTCATAGTGAGAGAATTAAATAAGACATTTGGTGAAGAGAAAATCCAGAAATCAGAAATAGAAGTTGAATGAGGGAATAAATTATCTTAATCTAGGTTTTTCCTGTCTTCATTCCTTTTCATAAAATCTAGAGAATTTCATTGAAATCTAGAGGAAAAGCAAGGATGAAATGATTGAAACATATGGCCAAAAGAGAGAGTCAATTTATTCTTGATTTTAAAAAGTCACAAAACAACTCATAAAACATTAAATCAGTCAATCAAATGGTAGAAATCAGCACATCTTATATTATAAAATTCGTTATAATTTTGTACTTTAATGGAGTTAAAAATTTTATGGGAAATGATTAGACAATTCACAGAATTACTGAGAAGACTACTATCATTACCTAATTATATTAAAGGTGACAAGCAAATTAAATTGAAAAATCAGATTGTTGTCAAATAAATATGTTCTTGTATTCATAATGCAAAAATAAATTTCAAGGGACCAGTGTTTTTATTAGAATAAAATATGGAGTTGCTTGCTATTTGACAGTTTAATGATAGGCATTAATAAACTCTGTTTCTGTATGGAAAAAACAGAATTGAGTGTTTTGTCCAAAGTTACTTTGTAAAATTTGAGTAAAATTTTACAAAACCCCCCCCAAAACAAAAACAAAACTCTTACAGATATAGCTTGAATAGGGCAATTTATAAGTTTCTTAAAAGTTGCATATAAATTGAATATTTTAAATGAAATCTTTCACATTAATTTTGGCATAGGTTAGAGAAGGAACATTGATTTCACTGTAGAAACAAAAGAAGGAAGATGAATTGGAGCTGACAGAAGGGAATCTTGATATGTGTCAGTACCTTTGGAGGGAAACCATCTCTCCATGTAAAATTTATATTAGAAGAGGGAAAAGCCAGGGATTGTTTGATATTTATCCTAGATTTGGAGCCAGAAGATTTCAGAGGGTTCATAGAAATGACAGGTTTCCAGGGCCTGAAATTCTGTAGTGGAAAGTTAACTCATGAATGTTTGCAGACATTATGAAGGTACCAAGAGAAGTTTTGCTGTCTAAGAGGAAAAGGGGAATGGTATAAATAGTTGGATGTGAACTTACAGGGAGTTCATCAACTGACTTCAATTTAAAAAAAAATATGGACATGTACTGAGGATGGAAAGGCAGAGCATATCATAGTTGTATAAGAATCATGTCAGAAATTCTAAATCTCAAAATGAGCTGAAGAAAACTACAGATTATTAAAATACTTTATTTTGATGTTTAGCTATTATCAATGAACAGAAGGAGATCAAAACATTGCCAACATCTGTCAATATGTTAAGATTGCAGAGTGATTTACAAATATTATCTCATTTATACTCACTCCAGATCTGGGGGGTGGTGGTAATATTATTTATCTCCATTTTATAAGTGAGGAAACTGAGACAGAAAGAAGTTAAGTGACTTTTCCAGTGTTACACAAGCTAGTAAAATATCTGAGGCAAGATTTGAACCCACATGTTTCTGACTCCATGTCTATCATTTTCCTGCACCACCCATTGCTTAGATGGATGGAAAGATAGTAATACTTGTAGAAAATAGAAGATAGAGATTCTTAATTAATTTTTGGTTCTATTTTCTCTACTAAGCAGCATTGTATTTAGACTAGACAGAACAGAGCAAAATGGTAAATAAGGAGCTAATAAGAATCAGCAACAGAACACTTAATTTTTCATGATGACTTAGAATCACCAGACACAGATGAAGTATATCCTTGGGTACTGAAAGAATTGGTAGATATGATAATTTTAACACTGTCAATGTGTCAATGAACTTTGAAGCCATAGAGATCTGGAATGTTATGGGAGGGTGAGTGTCTCCCGATTTTCAAAAAAGAAAAGAGAATAGAATGCAAATTATGGATCAGTGAATTTAACATTAGCTTCTTGATAGTATTCTAGAACACAATGTAAGGAAACTGAATATTTAGAAAAAGAAATTAGTAACTATACGAATAAAAGAATGACTTAAAGAACAAGTCAAGGTAGAATCAACTTTCATTAATTTTGCAAATACAAGTTAAAAAACCTTGTCCTTAAAAATATAAATAAAATTTTTAAAAAATCCGTTAAGAAAATCCCAAATTGAATACATCATAACTTGCAAGTTGGCTGCATAGATTCCAAAATAGGTGTGAAAACATTATGATAAGCAAAAGAACTATCTGATTTTTTAAATCAACTTGACCAAAGTATTATCAATTTTATTGGTTTTTTCATGAAGTCAACTCTTAGATTTATTTATTAGTTCAATAGTTTTCTTAATATCAATTTTATTAATCTCTCCATTGGTTTTCGGTATTTCTAATGGGTATTTACTTGGGGATTTTCAGTTTGTTCTTTTTCTAGTTTTTTTTTTAAGCTTCATGCCCAATTCATTGATCTTCTCTTTCTCTATTTTATTCATGTAGGTGTTCAATGACATAAAACTTCCCCTAAGTACTGCTTTTGCAGTATCCCATAAATTTTGGTAGGTTGTCTCATTATTGTCATTCTCTTGAATGAAGCTGTTGATTGTTTCTAAGATTTATTGTTTAACCCACTCATTGTTAGAATTAGGTTCTTTAGTGGGGAGGAGCCAAGATTTTGGAGTAGAAAGACACACTTATGCTAGCTCTGAAACCACAACCTATAAAATATCTGTAAAGAAGAACTCCTAACAAATTCTGGAGTGGTGGAAGCCACAGAACAACAGAGTGGAGGAGATTTCTGTTCCAGAAACACCTGAAAAACCCTCACCAAAGGTCTGTTGCGCAAGGGACCAGAGTGGAACCCAGCCCTACCTTGGCCACGCAGCCCCAGGAGGAGCAGATCTGAGCAGGCTTCAGGGATGGAATCTCTGGTGGCTGTGGGGGTCCCTCCACCCACAGACGCACAGGTCAGTGAGAGAGACTTCTGGGCTGTCCCAGAGGGGAGCGGGATGTCTCCATAACTCAGGCCCCCTCTGGAGACAACAGCAGAGGCAGTGATGGGCAGAGGCTCCCAAAGCAGGGAGGAGCTCAGCAGGAGCTCCATTACTGAAGATCTCCACATAAACCCCCTGAGGGAACTGAGCCTGGGAGGCAGCCCTGCCCCCACCTGAGCACCAGAACTTAAGCTTCCATTGAATAGCAGCCAGGCTTGCCACCAAAAAGCCCTGAGGCTGGGGAGTAGCATTTGAATCTCAGACCCCAAGCACTAGCTGGGCAGATCTGGGTGGGGATGAATCTCAGAAGTCAAGTAACTGGCTGGGAAAATGCCCAGAAAAGGAAAGAAAAATAAGACCATAGAAGGTTACTTCCTTGGTGAGCAGATGTTTCCTACTTTCCTTTCTGATGAGAAAGAACAATGCTTACCATCAGGGAAAGACAAGGAGTCAAGTATCCCAAACATCTGAAATAGATATCCAATGGGCTCAGGCCATGGAAGAGTTCAAAAAGGATTTTGAAAAATCAAGTCATACAGGTGGAAGAAAAACTGGGAAGAGAAATGAGAGAGATGCAAGGAAAGCATGAAAAACAGGATATAGGAGACCCAAAAAAATGCTGAAGAAAATAACATCTTGAAAAATAGGCTAACTCAATTGGCAAAAGAAGTTCAAAAAGCCAATGAGGAGAAGAATGCTTTCAAAAGCAGAGTTAGCCAAGTCGAAAAAGAGGTGCAAAAGCTCACTGAAGAAAATAGTTCTCTCAAAATTAGAATGGAACAGATGGAGGCCAGTGACTTTCTGAGAAATCAAGAAATCACAAAACAAAACCAAAAGAATGACAAAATGGAAGAGAATGTGAAATATCTCATTGGAAAAACAACTGACCAGGAAAATAGATCCAGGAGAGACAATTTAAAAATTATGGGACTACCTGAAAGTCATGATCAAAAAAAGAGCCTAGACACCATCCTTCATGAAATTA
>CM053770.1:567032416-567077715 GCA_028658325.1 Potorous gilbertii
GGATAGGATGGAGGGAAATACAGTTAATCTTACACAACACGACTATTATGGAAGTCATTTGCAAAACTACACAGATATGGCCTATACTGAATTGCCTGCCTTCCTAAAGGGAATGGGTGGGGAGTGAGGAATGGGGAGAAGTTGGAACTCAAAGTTTAAGGAACAACCATTGAATATTGTTCCTGCTACTGGGAAATAAGAAATACAAGTAATGGGGAATAGAAAGTTATCTGGCCCTACAGGACAAAAGAGAAGATGGGGTAAGGGAAGGGAGGGATGAAAGAAGAGAGGGCAGATTGGTGATATGGGTAATTAGAATGCTTAGTGTATTGGGGAGGGGGGAAAGGACAAATGGGGAGAAAATTTGGAACCCAAAATTTTGTGAAAATGAATGTAAAAAGTTAAATAATAAATTTATTTAATAAAAAAAATAAAACAAAGGGATCATTGAAAAAAAAAGAATTAAGTTCTTAAGTTCCCAATTAATCTTTGAGCTATCTTTCCATGGCCTTTTATTACATATAATTTTTATTGCATTATGATCTGAGAAGTATACATTTCCTATCTGTCTCTTTCTGTACTGGATTGTGAGGTTTTTATGCCTAATACATGCTTTATTTTTGTATATGCGCCATGTGCCACTGAGAAAAATGTATATTCCTTTCTATGCCTATTCAATTTTCTCCAGAGATCTAACACATCTACCTTATCCAGAGTTTTATTCAGCTTCTTAATTTCCTTCTTGTTTGAGGTTAAATTTATCAAGTTCAGAAAGGGGGTGGTTGACGTTCCCTCACTAGTATAGTTTTGCTCTCTATTTCTTCCTGTAACTCCCTTAACTTCTCTAAGATTTTGAATGCTATGCCACTTGAAGCATATATGTTTAATCATGATATTGCTTCATTATCTATGGTGCCTTTAGCAGGATATAGTTTCTTTCCTTTTCTCTTTTGATTAGATCTATTTCTGCTTTTCCTTTTTCTGGGATAGAATTGCTACCCCTGCTTTTTTTTTTTTTAACATTAGCTGATGCATAATATATTCTGCTCCAACCTTTTACCTTTACCCTGTGTATATCCCCCTGTTTCAGGTATGTTTCTTGTAAACAACATATTGTTGAATTACAGTTTTTAACCCATGCTACTATCTACCTCCATTTTATGGAAGAGTTCATTCCATTTATATTCACAGTTGTGATTACTAGCTGTGTCTTTTCCCTCCATCCTCTTTTCCCCTGTTTATGCTTTTAGTTCTCCCTTCTCCCTTCACTTCCACAATAGAGTTTTAATTTTTGACCACTGCCTCCCTCAGTCTTCCCTCCCTTCTTTCAGCCCCCCTCCCTTGTACTGTCCTTTCCCCTTACTACTTCTTCCCTCCCTTTTAGCCTCCCCTCCCATTTTTCCCCTTTGCACTCCTACCGCCTATAGAGTTAGTTATATTTCCATACTTAACTGAGTTTGTTGTTCCCTCCTTGAACCCAATCAGATGATAGTAATTCTCAAAAAATGCTCGTCTCCCTCCCCGTTTTCCTCTTCTGTAATACATTTTTGTGCCTCTTTCTGATCAGTAATTTGCCTTTTTCAGACTCCTCTTTTTCACATCTCACATTACAAGCCCTATGTACCCTTAAATCACATTTTATTATCACATCATTTAATTTATACCTATTTCCTCTATCTATTTATATTCCTTTAAAATATCATAATAAATACACAATTCTCAAGATTAGCAAGTGTCATCTTCCCTCATAGGGATGTAAACAGTTTGCCCTTATTGGATAATACCATTTTTCATCCCGTTCACCTTTTTATTCATCTCTTGAGACTTGTGTTTGAAGATCAAATTTTCTATTGAGCTCTGGACTTTTCATTTTCTTTTCTGGAAATCCCTTATTTCATTAAATGTCCATCTCCTTGCCTGAAATATTATGTTCCATTTTGCTGGGTAACTGATCCTTAGTTGTGGTCCAGGGTCCTTTGCCTTATGGAATATCATATTCCAATCCCTTCAGTCTTTTAATGTAGAAGCTGCAAGGTTCTGTGTCATCCTGACTGTAGTTCCTTGATATTTGAATTATGTCTTTCTGGCTGCCTGCAGTATTTTCTCCTTCACTTCATAGTTCTGGAAATTGATAATGGTATTCCTTACTGTTTTCAGTTTGAGATCCCTTTCAGGAGGTGAATGGTGAATTCTTTCAGTGACTATTTTGCCCTCTGGATCTAGGCCTTCTGGGCAGTTTTCCTTGATGATTTCTTGTGAGATATTGTCCAGCCTCTTTTTTTCATTTAGACTTTCCAGTAGACTAATAATTCTTATATTTTCTCTCCTAGATGTATTTTTCCAGGTTAGTTGTTTTTCCAATGAGATGTTTTATATTTTCTTCCATTTTTTTATTCTTTAGATTCTGCTTGACAGAGTCTTGATGTCTCATTGTCATTAGCTTCCACTTGCCCAATTTAAATTTTTAATAGATTGTTTTCTTCAGTTAACTTTTGCATCTCCTTTTCCATTTGTCCAATTTTCCTTTTAATTTCTTCTGTGATTCCTTTTTTCCTATTTTAAAAATCATTGATCAGTTTTTTTATACTTCCCTAATTTGGCTTTTAAGATTCTTCCTGAGCTCTTCTAAGAATGCTCTTTTGGCTTGAGACAAATTCATATTCCCTTCTACACTTTTAGATGGGAGTACAGTCTCAGTGCTGACCTCTTTGGTATTCGTGTTTTGATCCTTGCACCGACAGAAAGCTTCTATGGTTTTTTCTTTTCTGATTTGCTTCTTGCTCATGTTGATCACCCCTTTCCTGGCTTTTAAACTGGATCTTTGCTTCTGGAACACAGGGGCTCTGTCCCACAGTTCTTGTGCTTAGAACTTTAGTCTTTGTATATTGTGGACTCTGATTTTTTCAGCTAGAATCTAAAATGCTGCAACTTACCTGGGGCTGAGCTGTCTGGTGTGTTTAAGCAGAGGCCAGGTGAAGTCTTTCTGAGTTTCCTAGGAGTTACTCTGGAGCTTGCTGTGTTAAGTGTGAGGGATGGGCTTCCCTCACAGGAGGCCACAGGAAGTCTCCTCTCCTGAACTACACCACAGGCAAGCTCAGTGGTTGGTGAACCCTCTCTGTGCTGGTTGATTCCCCTGGCTGTGCTGAGGCATGCCTGGAGCCCTGGTGTTGGCAATTACAGGCTCCACCTCCCTAGGGGTCAGGATCTCCCCTGTGGTTCGCTGAGGCTGGGCTGTCTGGGATAGCTCCGGTCTTATACTGGTACCCTTCAGCCACAGCAAGAGGTCAACCTGCCCTCCCCTCCCAGTTTTGGGACTTTCCTAGCCTCATGGGCTAAGAGACTGTTTACCCCTTTGGCTGATGCCACTGGCCCAGGATTTTTCCTGGGGAAATATTTTCTTGATTTTTTTAAGGTCAACAAGGGAAAGGGTAGAGCATTCATAGAGTACTCCACCATCCTGCTTCCTGAAAGTTCAAGTAGGTGATTTATAGACATTTAATTTGCAAGGTGATAGTCTTAGGAGTGGTTATTCCTGTTACCTGAGGTTCTGCAGTTCTCTCTCTCTCAGTTCCACTGGACTCCCACTGTAGGCTGATATGTTTGACAATCCGCAGTACTGCTGTTGCTTAAGATTGTACAGGGCTTTCTGTTCAGCTTTTCTATGGTGGGGTCTGCACTGACACAACCTCGATCAATCAGGTTTTAAAAGCTGGAAATCATGCTTTCTTAGCATGTACAAGATAGACAGCAGCTTATCTGAAAATGATCTGATCATTTTGGTCAATAGTGAGAGTAACATGAATCAACTGTTTGACTTGGTAGCTCAGAAAGGTAATGTAGTCTTAAGGTACATTGAGAAATACTTTTTGTAATTAAAGTGAAAGTACCATTATACTTCGCCCTAGTCATATAACACATGGAGTTTTGTGTTCATATTTTGGTGCCATGTTTTGAAAACGGCATATTTGAACTGGAGTCTCTATTCAATGAGATCAGATTGCAGACAATTTCATAATAACACCTGATTGAATGAATTGTAATCTTTTTGTTCCTGCAGAAGACTGGTGGTAAGGAAGCATGCGAACTGTCTTCAAGTATATGGAGGCAAATTTAGTCTTGGAGTGAGGTACACTTCCTACAGAAATATCTGAAAGAAGAATGGACTGTTTTGACCAGTGATGGGTTTCTCCTCATTAGAGGTCAATCTAACAAAGAATGAATGCCAATCTCTCAGGTATATTATAGAGAAGAAGCTTGTTGACATGTTGTTTTGACCAGATGTCCTCTAAGTTCCTTCCCAACTCTGAGAGTCTGTGATTCCTCTCCCCTCTTCCCTCTTTTTCCTTCCCCTCCCCTCCCCTCCCCTCTCCTCTCCTCCACAAATCTTTAACCCAATTCACTCTGAAGCACATTGAACCACAACAGGTCACTGCTCAAGCTCCACTTAATGGATGTATTTTGGGCCCTCCTGGCTTCCCGTGAATGTTAGTGTTACTGTTTCTCTTTGGAACAGCAACTCTGAGGGTCTTCCCTCACAGCTTGACTTTTTTATTTTTCTAATTAAAGGGTCCTTCCCTTGACTCACTCCTTAAAGAGACCTATTCACTGAATGGACATTACCTCACTCTAAGCGAGTATCTTAAGTGCCTTAGCCTAAAAAGGCCATGGTCTCACATTGCATACTGGACCATCTCCAGTTATCTGGATCCAGATGAATCTGAAGGAGAAACTGAGGCTTTTGACTTTGTACAGCTCTCCCTCACTCAAATCAAAGTCAATTGCAAGCTATGTCATCATTTTCCTCTTGGTCCTCTTCAGAAATGGACAAACACAAGTACCAAGTAAAACTTGAATTCAAGAACTGATGCTAAAGACTTCTTTGAGGAAATATATGACTGTAAATGAGGTAATCTTCCATAATAAAAATGAGAGACAAGATATAGACAATTTGGATGTCATACTGCCACCTTTGGAATTAACAAAATGCAAAAGGAGGGTCATGGGTCACCTCAGTAAACGTAATATAGAGGACTTATGATAAAAGATGAACAAGAGCCATGAAGGATTAAAGACACAAAAAGATTGTTACCTTTGTTAGTGTGTGGAATTCTCTTAGCATTACAGTCTTCAAGCACTTCAAACACAAAGGAGAAAAGGAATCCTTTGATGCTTGAAACTGTAAGAATAAATTAATCTATACATTTTGTAAATATGAATCGTTATCTTTTAAAAATGATATGACCATTTTCTGCAACATGAAGATTTTGACACAATCCTATACAGTTAGTATTCAGTGGTCATTCTTTCTCACTATGAAAACTATATAGTTCCTTACAGAGTACTGTGTACCCAGCACTATGTTATCTATTGTGATGTATAAAACAACTGGCTTCCTGGATAACTTAGTAGAATTGTGAATAGAATATTGGACTTAAAATCAAAACAACCTGACTTCAAATCCTGCCTCAGAAAATTACTACCTGTTATAATCCTGGACAAGTCACTTAACCTCTCTATAAATTAATTTCCTCATATGTTAAATTAAAATAATAATCACCAAGTATTTATTGAACAATTACTATATGACAAGAATTGGGCTAAGTACCAGAGATAACAGAAAATGCAAAAGTAGCCCCAAGAGGCTTACATTTTCCCAGGTGAGACAACATATGAGTACCAAGTAAAGTGAAGGTAGTCTTTCAAGGGATGGCCTTAGAAGCTGAGGGTACCAGTATTCCTGGAGGAGGTGGATCTTGAGCCTCACATTAAAGTAAACTAAGGATTGTGTGAGTCAGAATTTGGGTGGGAGAGCCTTGTAGTCATTGGAAGCAGCTAGTGAAAAGAGATATATTTAGGAAAAGTGTTATATTCAAGGAACAACAAGTAGACCAATATAGCTAGATTGTGTGGAGGGGAGTAGAATGTATGAAAATTGGAAAAGTAAGAAGTATCACATAGTAAAAAGCTTTAAATGCCAAAGGACTTTTTATTTGACGCTGGAGCCCTTTTAGGCTAAGGCCTTCACAGGTAGTCACTCAGAATGAGGTAATGTCCATTCAGTGAATAGGCCTCTTTAAGAAGTGAGTCAAGGGATGAACCCCTTAATTAGAAATAGAAAAAAAATCAAGCTATGAGGGAATGACCCTCAGGGTTGCTGTTCTAAAGAGAAACAGTTACCACTAACATTCACTGGAAGCCAGGAGGGCCCAAAACACAGCCATTAAGTGGAACTTGAGCAGGGACCTGTTGTGGTTCAATCTATGTGCTTCAGAGAAGTAACTTCAGAATAGGAACTCACTGAAATTTATTAAGCAGGGGATTATAAAGAGAATCACTTTGACAATCAACTGGAAGATAGCTTAGGGTAGAGAAATTTAGAGACGGAGAAAAATAATGAAGCATTTGTAATTGTCCAATCAGTAGGTGATTATAGGCTAAACTTGGGTGGTTGCTATATGAGTTGATAGAGGGACATACGTGAAAGACTTTATAGAGAAAGAAATGAAAAGATTTTACAACTGATTCCTTATAAAGGGTGAACAGGAAGGAGGAGTGAGGATGACAGAAAAGTTGCAAACCTGTGTGATTGGAGAGATAATGGTTTCATTAATCATAGGCAAGTTCAGAAGAGGGGAGAGTTTAGGGATAGAAAACAATTAATGCTGGCTTGGACCTGTTAATTTTAAGATACTAATGGTAATATCCAGTTCGAAATGTCTGAAAGGCAGTGAAGCTGCCGTGGATGTGAAGCTCTCTAGGGAGAGGTGAGGTTAGGGCTAGACATATAGATCTGGGAATGATCTGTATAGAGATGATATTTAAGCCTATGGGAGATAGTGAGATGATTGAATGATGGAGTGTACAGAGAAAAGAGAAGAAAGGTCCGGATAGAAATTTGTGGGAAATCCAGTTGGTAAGAATAATGTGAATGAAGATATAGTAAAAAAAAATACAAAGAAAGGTCAAATGGATAGGAGGAAAACCAAGAGAGTGCAGTCAATAAAACTCAGACAGGGGAGAGTATCTAGAAAGAAAACAGTGCTGTAATGTAGACAGATCAAGAAGACTATGGACTGAGAAGAAGCTATTAGATTTGAAAATAAAAAGATCACTGGGCACTTCAGAAAGAACTCTATGAGTTGAATGATGAGGTTCAAACTTGTTTGCAGATAATAGTAGCACCTGTCTTACAGGGCTGTTGTGAGGATCAGCTGAAATAATTTATACAAAAATGTTTGCAGATCTTAGAATGCTTTATAAATATTACTATTATGTGACAACGATGATGACTACTACTACTACCACTACTACTACAACTACTACTACTACTACTACTACTACTACTACTACTACTACTACTACTACCTTTGCTGCTTCCAATATCTTCCTTTCCTCTTTGCTTTGTCTTCCTCTTCTATGTTCAGGATATCTCACTTCAATTGAATAATTTTCTTTCTGTTTGGATGAAACTGACTTGGCTATTATTCAATTTAACTCAATAAAATTCAGTGACATTTATCAAATTTCTTCTCAGTGTTGGAGGAAACAAAGATGAATAATACATGGTCCCTGACATTGGGTTATAACATTGTTCTCTTGTGATATTGGACTGACTGCCATCCTGACAAAGAACATGCTGTGCCTACTAAGCATGTTGCTAGGAGTGTGTTAGAACCATGCCTACCAATGCTATGGGAACTTAGGAAAAGTGACAATACTTTCCTAATTAGAGTGGAAAATACATATAGGGGAATAATGAATGATAATTTTGAATAGTTCCAAGAAACACAAAATGTCAAAATGGGTAGGATCTTTGAGGAATCCAGTATTTAACCCAGTATCTATCCTTATAAAAATGTCACATAGCCTTCCTTGGAAACTTCTGATAGGTAATTCATAACCAATTGTTAGAGTCTTGTTTGACAATGTTTGATAATTTTAATTTTTAGGATCTTTTCTCAGTCATGTTCTCTTTAACAGACTCTCACCTAAATAATTGCTGAACATTGAAAATCATCATGACAGTTCTGAATTGCCTTCTAGATGTCGGTACTAGTTCACAGTATCAAGTTACTACATTGTTCAAACCCTTTGAACCAGCAATGCTATTGTGAGGACTATGGTCCAAAGAGACCAAAGAAAAGGAACAAATAAAAGGGAAAAACTATGGCAGTTTTTTTGGTGATGGCAAAGAACTGGGAACAGAAGAGTGTCCAATATTTAGGTAATTGCTGAAGAAATTATGATATATTAGTGCAATGAAAACAGAAACCTGGGAAGACTTGCATGAATTGATTCAGATTGAAATAAACATAATCAGGAGAGCAGTTTGTGCCATAGCACCAATGTTTTAATGCAATGATGAACCTTAATTCCAAAGAACTGATGAAAAAATGCTGCCTACCTACTGACAGAGTTTGATGATTTAACTGTACAAAATGAGACACATTTTTTAGACATGGTAATTATATAATTCTTTAATTCCTTCCTCCCTCCCTCCCTTCCATCCTCCCTCCTTCCTTTCTTCCTTCCTTCCTTGCTATGTGACCCTGGACAAGTTACTTTATTTCTCTGTGCCCCGAGTTCCTCACCTGTAAAAGGAGAGTGTTACACTTGATACCTGACCTTCTAAGGCCCCTTCCAGTTCTAACACCATGACCCTGTGATCCTGTAAAGAGTGTATGACAGTATATTATGAGAGGAATGGAAAGGAATAGGAAAACTAATATTGAGGTCACTTCCCTTCTCAATTGGGCATTCCATTCTAATTTCTATCATTTATATATTCCACTAGTTTTTCAAGTTAGAAAACTGGTCATCTTATTTAAATTTCTGCTCATCTGCTAAGGGTGTGTTGGAAGAGTACTAGATTTAGAGTTGTCCCACTCTACAAAAAACAAGCAGCCAATCATCTCAAAGACGTATGAAATATATGCCTCTAGGGTCATTTATGAGGGTTTCTTTGGCAGAGACTTTTCCTCATGTTCCCCAGTTTGACTTGTTGCTCCCAGGCTGTTTTCTGCTACTCATAGTGAGAAGGTGGGCCTTGGTGATCTTCCTCTCTTTTTATCTTTCCTTCTTCCTATTGTTCCTCAATGGTTGGTTACCAAATCTTTTGTTTTCTGTGTCTAGGTGGGGCTTTCCTAGGGTAAAATGCAAGATGGCATATCATTGGTCCTCCTCTCCTTTCTGGCTGGTCAGTGCTTTCTCTACCCAGACTCTTTTCCTTCTATCCTTCAGTCTTAATTACTAGCTACTCAGAAGATCATGCATATCTCTTGTGTTTTATGCTTTTATTTTCCCCAGTAACTCCAGTGGGAAAGGGAAAGAGCACCTGATCTAGACTTACCATATATACTTGAGTGAGGAAAAGGTAAAATAAAGGACATTATTATTCATGAAAATATAAGACTTAATACTGATATAATATGTTGTTCCCTCATTTCCGTTATGTCTTACTCTTTGTAATCATATCAGGGATTTTCATGGCAAGATACTGAGTGGTTTGTCATTTCCTTCTCTAGATCATTTTACAGATGAGGAAATGAGGCAAACATGGTTGAGTGACTTGCCCAAGGCCACATAGCTAGCAAGTATCTGAAGTCAGATTTGAACTCAGAAAGATGAGTCTTTCTGTCTTCAGGCCTGGTGCTGTATCCACTCTACCACTTAGCTACCCTGTTGATATGATAGTGCTCCTTAAGTACAGAAAATATATTTATGCAAAGAATGATGGCCAGTGGGTATACATTTTAATTGGAAACATTAAAAGTGGATGATCTGCTACCTAAAGAAAGCAATTAAGTTGCAAAGACATTTCCTGATAGTAAGAGTTGTTGATCATTGAAATTAGTTGCCAATAGTTCAGGAGAATAACTTCTTTGGAGTTCTATTTTTTCTGATGTTTGTCTGGACTATTTGAAGGAACAAAGGAAAAAGACTCCTCTGTAGTTGTCAATCATTAATCCTTAAAATACATTTATTAAGCACCTGTTCTGTACCAGATACTCTGTTATGTACTCGGAATATAAATGCTTCCATTCCCTCTGTTTAGACAACATGTACAAATATCAGAACAAATAAAATAATAAATACGAGGCAAATTTGGGGGTAGAGAAGGGAGACAGTAGCATTGAGCGTGATGGGGAGGATGATTGTGTAGAAGGTGATGCTTGAGGTAGATTTGGAAGGATCTAAGGATGTCAAGAGATGAAGGTAAGAAAGGAATTCATTTCAAGTGTGGGGTAAAGCCCCTACAAAGACACTGAGATAATTATCATTTCTGTGACTTAATAACACTTCAATTGAATGATTCTGGAATAGTAGAGTGAATTAACATCATTGTTCACTAGTCAATCATTCAATTTTAATTATATTATCATATAATTATAATTGCTTGGATTTCAGCTACAAAGGTTGAGAAAGCAATTATACAGTGTTTTTATTATATCATTATAGTTGCTAGTAATTTATGAGATTAGAGTAGACCACATAATAGCAGTATTTGTAAAAACAGTAGAATGTCTCTTTGAAACCTAATTTAAGCAACTCTTGAAAGTAATTCATATAAGCGCGTTTTTTAAGAGAGAGAAACTTTTCTCTTTATTATGCCCTGCGGCTGGAATAATTTGAATGTTTTTCATCAAAACAGCTTCCTTTGCTTAATAAAGAATACATTAAAACCTAAGTTTCCACAATTTATTTCTTGCTATCTCTTAACTCAACCTTGTTCATTGAGATACCAATCTAAGCCATCCATAGGACATCTCTAGAACATCTTTTCAGATTCATATTCCATTTGCAAAGTCAACCAAAAGTGCTTTTATTGAGAGTTGTGACTTATGTATGATTCAGGGTCCAATTGTCATCCATCTGTATGGCAATTTTAGAAAGTAGTGTGCACATAAATCAAAACTGAGCTCTGTTTGTTTTACTGTCTCCACATAAATTGTATAGGTAGCTAGAAAGCAGAATTCACATTTCATTCATCAGGCATGTCTATAGCATCCTCTTTTGTCTAACTTAAACAGTTGATTTCAAAGTTGATCGTGCATATTTGTTAGCCTTCTCCAGTGGACTCATGTCTCAAATGGAAAGTTTGTGAATGAATCTACAAAGCTATAGGTATACATTAAAAATGTAATAAGATAGGAGGGAAGGCCAATTGGACCAGTCCATAGAATATATACATACAAATTAGTATGCTTTTGTTCTGGCTTCTCAACCAATTACTTTCCTGTAGTATACTAGGCTAAACTAGATAGAGATGTTGCTGATTTGGTTGCCATGCCATTTCCCAGATGGTTAGTGAATGCTTGTACAAACTTTGGTACTTTTTTTTTTTCTGAACCCACCACTATGATCTGATGTTTTACCAGTGTTAATTTCTAGTAGTAGGAATAGGATAAAGAACCGTTAATGGTCTGTCTGGACTTGCTTTCAATCATGAAGACTACATCAAATACACATGTCAAACCTTTGGATTCTTTAATTCAATCTAAGATCTGAATCAGATCGTAAGAAATCCTCATTTGCTCAGAGATTTCCCCAGAAACTAAATCTTTTGAATTATTAGGAGACTCTGACTTTTTCTTGAGACATACTGTAAGAAAGAAGAGGAAAACGTTGATGAGAAGGCTAAATCCTATGGTTGTGAGGAAAAAACTCTTGTGCTCTGAATCCTAAAAGATAAAATTATAATCTTAATAACATTAGCATTGTTATCCTTTTGCTGCTTTATAAATACTCTCCCCACACTCCCTTCCCCTTTTCCCCCAGAAGGTCATCTTCTACAAAACTTCTCCAGTTGTATTTTCTTGTTAGGTCATCCAAAAAATATATATGTATACACACACATCAGTGAACATTCAAATTGAACTTCAGTTAATCTATTTAGCATGTTAACAAAGGCAGGGGTATTTTTAAAAGTAACACAATTCACTTACATTTTGAAAGGCAGTTTGACTTTCCCTTTCTATATCATAATATAGATCTCATTTAAAAATTTTTCTAGGTATTAAAAAAACTCATCCAATACAAGAGTACTTCTTTTGTATGAAATTTTGACAATTAAAATTATTATAGGGGAAAAAAAGTCCAAGTTGTTAAGTTTGACGTGGTGACATTTTTAGTCTCCCCATGATGAAATCTCAGAAAATGTCTCCATTAAACAGCATAAATTCTACTCAAACCATTTTATATGGCAATTAGAAGCCACAGAAGAATGCATAAGTTTCCCTCTGCTACACAGGGAGTTATTTTTTTTTTAATCTGGGAAATAAGAATTGAATGTTTGCCACTACTTCCGTATGACTTAAATAAATGAGAAGATGCCCAACTAGATTTAACTGAAAATTTAGTTGAATGGTAACAGGATAGCTGCATGGACAATTTCTCAAAGCTGAGATAGAAGAGAAAAAACCAGTAAGACATAAATATAATATAAAACCTTCAAAACCAAGAATGGCTTCAAAATAGTCATCCAGTCTTTTCCTCTTTAGATTTAATTCTCAACTTTTGCTTTTCATTATTGGATCCATTATCTCAGTGAGGTAGAAACGAAATACAGAGTTACAATTTCAATAAAGGAGTCTGCTGTTGTCATGGAGGATGTTTGATACAGTCTAAATGAGAGACACGTTTCTTATAGATGAAGAGGTCTTTCAGATTGTACTGTTTGTGGATGACACTGTGCTAACTATATTAAATTATAAAATACTATGAAGACTTCTAAACGAGATCCACAGTTACTTTAAAAAGTTTGACCTGAAGTACCTACAGGGGAAGAATCAAATAGATGAGGAATGCTTATTGTCTAGATTATGATTTCAGATGGATAATGTATGGTTTTGGTCTTTTGCCTTTTTGATCTGGTCCATAAGCATATATAGTTGAACAGGTATTGTAGGTATGTAGTATACTGGATACAGTGCTATATTCTGGACTTGTAGTTAGGAAGAGGGGCACCTTAGTGGTGCTGTGTGTGGATAGAGGGCTAGGTCAGGAAGACCCATGTACCTGAGTTCAAATTCAGGCCCAGACACTTATTAACTGTGGGACCCTAGGCAAAACACCTAACCTTGTTTGTCTCAAAACCCTCATTTGTAAAATGAGCTGCAAAAGGAAATGGCAATGGATTCTAGAAACTTTGCCAAGAAAACTCCAAATGGAGTCACAAAGAATTAGACATGTCTGAAATGACTGAAAAACAGTCAGGAACATAGGTTCAAATCCTGCCTTACACACTTGTTTTCCATATGACCCTGGGCAAGTCACTTAGCCTCTCTGAGATTGTTTCCTTATCTAGAAAATGGAAATTAAAAAAAATTACTTTCCAATGTTATTTTAATGCTCAAATGAGATAACATTTACAGAGTTCTTTGTAAGAGCACTCTGTAAGTGCTGGCTATGATGACAACGATGGTAACAAGAAAAAGAGACTACTATTGAATAAAAGTAAGACCATAAGAAGGACTGCATCCAGACTACATAATCATAGAATTATGACCTTAAGCTTTTACTGAAAACACTTGTTTAAGTATATCAATAGCTTTTCAGTAATGCAATAGAGAGGTGGAAATTGAGCAAACATAGACTATAACTTATTACCAACAATGATAAAAGTGACATAAAAGATTTTATCAGAAAAATATGTGACTGGCACAAGCTAGTGATTTATTGAGCACAATGGATAACTAATGAACAGCCCATATATTTCTCTGGTGTATGTAGAAAGTCAAGATGAATATGGTGCATTATAAGGAAGAATGGTTCTAGAGTCCGAAGACCTAGGTTAAAATCCTTGCACTGATTTTACTGACTAGAGAAGTCACTTAACTTCTGTGGGTCTCAATTTTCTCATCCATAAAATTGTCAGTGTATGCCCATGCATGCATGTGACCAGGGGGTTGGACTAGCAGGCCTCTGAGGTCCCTTCTAATTCTAAATCTGTGCTCTAAAGGATGACCTCATCATGTTGAGTAAGCAATGTGTGTGTGTGTGTGTGTGTGTGTGTGTGTGTGTGTGTGTGACAGAGAGAGAGAGAGAGATAAAATGTAGACAGTCATATAGGATGAAAAGATATGAAAAGATGAAAATGGATTGTCATTTTCACTGTTGAAGGGATTGATCACTTTGACTAGATAACAAATCTGTCAAAGTAAAGGGGATGTGTGTGTGTATTTGCTTAGTCAAATTGTTAGGGCCTCACGCCAAATAGTTATTTTAGGAAAGACATTGATAAAGCTTTTGTTTCAGAGTAGGTCACTCAAGATGACTTATAGTGGTTTGTTGAAGGAATGGAAAGTATTTGTCCTGGAAAGGAGAGGACTTGGGGGTGTCGCAGGTGAAAGATGAAATGATTTAGGAAACAAAGGTTCAATCTTCCAAGTATAAGGGTTTATTAAGCCCAGGGGGGACAAACTTTTATGCATTATAATAATTGTTAATTAAAAGGAAACAATATGCAACATCAAGTAATCTGATTTCTAATTGGATGAAAGATTAGGGACTCTCCAAGTTTGGGAGGAGGAGAGAGGGAACAAGTTCCCTTACTTGAATTTAGAAAAAGAGATGTCCTACTCCCCAAAGTGTTTGTGAACAATCAAAATACAAGAAAAAAAAAGCTGATTTATTGGTATGGGTCAGTTTTCAGGTGACACTTAAGGATTGCTTGAGATGGACAATTATGAGAAAACTCCTTACAACAGCCTTTGGATCCGACCAGGTTTCTGATTGACATAACCTTGATCCTGGGTTAAGGTTCTCTAAGCAGTAGGTAGAAGTGGTTCATTTCTCCAGTCATTTAGGACTAGGTTCAAATAATGTAACATATTTCCCCCCCACCCTAATTTCTACAATGGAATAAAGACTTCTCACAAGATGGAATTTGGTCTAGACCCATAGTGCAATAGAAAGGGAACTGAACCAGCTCCAGATCTGAGTCCCAAGATTGAGTCAATGTAGTTCATTCAATTGCTACCATTAACTACTTGCTATCCTAATTTCAGTTTCCTCAGGGGGTGCATAGTAGCTGTCTTCAAATATTGGGAGAGCTGTCATTTAGAAGAGATATTAGAATCATTCTGTTTGGTTCCAGAGAAAATAAGTAGAAATAATGGTTTGAAGCTCCAAAGAAACATATTTAGGCTTGATTTCATGATAAAACAAAACCCTTCCTAATACTCTGTAATATCAACACACATATTCAACGGGCTGTCTCAAGATATAGTGATTTTCTCCTCACTGGCCATCATGAATGACTTTTATAGAAAGTGTTTCTTTTCAGGAATGTGTTGGAACTGATGGTCATTGAGGACCTCTTCAATTTTGACTTTGTCATTTTTTGCTTCTGTGATAAGTTCTAATAGATTTAATGTTTCTAAGGATAGTTAAACAGACAAAACACTGAAAAGATAATGTGAAAGATTGCTTTGTATACACATCAGAGTCTCAGATTCTTCAAGATGATACTGATTTCAGGAAAATGAGTATATTTTTTATCAATATTTTTTACTCATTGATTAGTCTCTGTTCAACATACTATCCCATTTTCTGATTTGGATTCCAAATCTAGAAGTTGGAAGGAAACTCAAGAAATCATCTAGTCCAACAATTGCTTTTTAAATATAAGGAAATTGAGACTTCTGAACATTAAATTTATATAAGTACAAGAGGTAACCCAAATTAATTCTCTCTATTGTGTATCACAGTATTTCTCATTTGTAAAATCTAGTCAACACATATCTTGGTGCAACCAAGGTGTAATTTGTGGTTTCCAGGAACCCCTAGGACCAATCTAATCCAGAAAGTTGTAATGCGAACTCTGGAGGCTCTTCAGAAACTCTTCTAACTAAAAGTCACAATTGGCACCAGAAATTATTGGAGTTGAATGTCACAACTCCAGTGTAGCAGATACAGTATCAGACTAAAAATAGACATGTATACAAGGATTGTTTTCTTTTTCTTTTTTTCCTTTCTATCTATCTATCCCTAGGTCTTTGCATGGTGTCCAATATATTGGAGGAGGCACTTAGTAAATGTTTATTGACTTGACTTGTCAGAAAGGTAGAGGAATTAGTAAGACAGGTTATTTACTACTAAGCCAGTGAATAAAGAAAGCTGCTTTTAAGCTCTGCAATATGAAATTCAAGAGTGTAGAGAGGTAAAGCCAGAAGTTACATGGCTACGGAATTTTCATTTTGCATTTTTGCCCATTGGGAATAACCAGTAAGATATTTTCCAGAGTACTTAAGAAATGTCAACATTTCCACCAAATGATGCCCAGGCTTTAGGGATTTTCTTTAAAAATATTATGGTTTATAATAAACTAATAGGAAATCTATGCTAGTTTGCTTCTGAGCTATTTTTAATTAGTTCTTAAAGTAATAAAGAAAAGATTATAAATACAACAGAGGATTATATGGAAAGTTTATCAATCAGTACTTCATAAAGAACAAAGCAGCTTATATTCCAAATTACTTTTAAAAAAAAGAAATTCAGTCTTGTTAGTTTTGTACTTTTATGGGCTGTAAAGAGAGAGTCTGCTTTTAGTTGGACCAAACATTTTTCAAATGCCTACTACCCTTATCTTGGTTTCTGACTCTCCATATTAGAGAAGCACAAGATCTGAGTTGGAAAGGATATCTCAACTGTCAGCTCAGCATAGACATGAATAAGAATTATAACAGCCTATAAGGGATGACAAAAGGAAGTGATTTATAGAAAAAGGGCTCAATGTTGCTGAGAAAATAACATCATATACTTATCTTTGTTTAGTGATGAAATAAGGTATACTATAAGCTCCTGGAAGGCATGGCCTGTTTCATTTTTGTCTTTGTAACCCCAGCTCTTGACAGAGTGCCTTATATATAGCATATAGTTTGAGCAAGTGAATGAATGATTGATTGAATGAAAAATGATTAGTTAAATGTTTACTATAAACCAAGCTATTTACTCAGTACTAGAGATACAAATGCAAAAGCAGAGGCAGCCTTTGCCTCCAAAGATCTTGGATTCTAATGGGAGAAATAGCATGTGTAGGGGAATAGTATCTTTAAGGGGTATTTTCAGTTTTGGGGGTTTTAATAATGTGACATCATAAGGGAACAGATGAGAATACTTTTTCTAGTAGTACTAGAAAAGCAGTAGGTGATACTAATGTGATAAAATTTCCGGAAATGGAGATCTGGGTGTTCATATAAATGGTAGAAGAAACAAAGTGGTTGGAGAGCTTGTGGGCGGGAAGTAGAGCTCATCCAACTACTCTGGAAAGCATTTTGGAACTATGCCCAAAGGGCTACAAAAATGTGCATTTTCTTTGACCCAGCAATATCACTTCTAGGACTGTATTCTCCAAGATATCATAAAAATGGGAAAGAGTCCCACATATACAAAAATATTTATAGCAGCTCTCTTTGTGGTGGCCAAGAACTGGAAATCAAAGGGATGCCCCCCAAATTGGAGAATGGCAGAACAAGTTGTGGTATATCAATGTAATGGAACACTGTTGTGCTATAAGAAATGATGAACAGGAAGACTTCAGAGAGGCCTAAAAGGACTTAAATGAACTGATGCTGAGTGAAAAGAGCAGAACCAGAAGAACATTGTATAAAGTAACAACCATAGTGTGTGAGGAATTTTTCTGGTGGACTTAACCCTTCTCAGCAATGCAAGGACCTAAAACATTCCCAAAGCACTCTTGAGGCAAAATGCCATCTGCATCCAGAGAAAGAACTATGGAAGTGGAACACAAAATGAAGCAGAATATTTTATCTTATGTTATATTTTGTTTTGTTTTTTCTCATGGTTTCTCCCATTCGTTTTAATTTTTCTATGCAACATGACTATTGTGAAAATTTGTTTAATAAAAATGTATGCAAAGAGCCCATATAAGATTGCATGCTGTCTTGGGAAGGAATGGGGGAGGGGGAGAAAATTTAAAGACTTATGGAAATGATTGTAGAAAACTGAAAACAAATAAATTAATAATTTTTTAAAAATCCATATATGACTCTATGAATTAACTACTTAGAAGCAGAGATCTGAGTTCCTGGAACTAAGCAAAGCATTTTGGACAAGTCCAGGCTACAACATAATGTATCACTTCATATTTATATGGTGGTTTAAATATTAGCCCATCATATGGGTGGTATAGCATAATAAATACTTTTTGAAATAAATTAGATTGGGGGTATCATGAACTTTGATTGAGTCACTGATCTTTTAATATTGATTTATATAACTCTGAGAACTTGTAAAGAGCAAAGATAAAGTTGAAATATTCCAAGGGTTAGATTTCACTGGAAAATGAACCAAAGCTATGGGAAATGTTCCATGATAATAAACACCCAGTGATCTGTGTGGATTCCTTTGTTGTTTTTTTGATGCCTCATTACTTTCTCATCATCATTAAGTAGCAAATGTACTTCATCCAAAATCTAATTAATCCCTAGCCTAATTAATCCTTACTTACATAGTCTTTTAAACTGGCATGGGAAATTGGGGAAGGGGGAGAGGTAGACAGATGTTGATGTGTATAATTAGAAATGTCCTAATTAAGCCAATCAGGTTTGACAAATGGAATAAGAAAAACAAATCAAGGAATGAGTTCTATTATTTTTCTCCCTACAATTGTAATAAAAAGCAAAATTCATCTTCTGAAAACAAACCTAGCAGTTATTCGTGATCATTTCCCTGTATAATTATTTGTTGAATTAGTCCATCACGTGTCACATTTCATGGGCAAAGAATACAATATCAGGTTACTTGACTTACCAAAACATTTTATTTTACAAGTTATGGGTACTAATATAATTCTTCATTACATAAATGTTATCATTAAGGGAAAAAATATGTGTTTCTAATGGAGAGGTTCAGGATTTTATATTTGGCTAATTGTTTTACAAGTGATAGTCTCAGCTAGAAATATATTGAACATATTGATGTCTGCCCTTATGGGCAGTTAAAATTCATTTTGATAAATTGAAAATATAGTATCTATGTGATAAATTTACAGCAGGAAGGGATTTCAGAGGTCATCTAGTTTGACTCTCTCACTTTGCATGTGAAATCTTCAAGGCCCAGAGAAGGTACATGAGTTACCCAACCTTGCATAGGTAGTAACTGGAAGTGTTAGAATTTTTAGCTCAGGCAATGAGTTAAACTCCCACCTTCACATCTGGTGCCTTTTCTATTGAACCAACTATTATTGTCTAATGGGGAACATAAACCTAAAATGTTATATTTTACTTCAATCACAGATATCTGTTTGGAACCATGATTAACATTATGACTAGTTAACCTCTTCAAAATCTCTACAGTTTGATTTCTATAATTCTCTCATATGAATTTCCTATTCACCACTTTTTTATCTATTAATTATATAACTAGGCCAAAGATTATATATGCTATGATAGTATGCCAACTCTTGTCATCATATAATCTTGAGCAGAATTATGGATCATTTTTTAACATTACAGAGTCTTGTCAATGTTTACAGAGGTAATAAAAACATCTACAAAACTGGAACAGGGTCAGCCACACCTTCCCCCCTTTTTTTTCTCACAATCAAGCTTGTTAGACATTGAGACATGGAAGGAGAGAAGGCTGGTGAGCACTGTGAAGGTTCCATAACCTTGGGTTCTCTAACTCAAGCATTCCCTAGAGAACAAAAAAGAATACAGATGGTGTTCTCAAGGATAGAATCACTACTAAACTTAGTGACATAATGTCATCACTACCCAAGACTCGCCAGGGAAATAAATAATACAGGAAACACACAGAGCAAAACAAAGGGAAAGGTCACCAGGCTCAAGAGACTTTCTTGCTCTGCCACATAGATGTCCCGTATGATTCTCTTTCTCTCTTAATCTTTGTCACAATAGCACAGTTAATTTTGTTTAGTTCTGAACTTAGGGATAGTTCAGAAACACAAACTCAAAAGTATAGTTTAGCTTTGGTTTTATGGTCTGCTTATAGGCATCCTCAGAGGGGAAGAGACATTGTGCCCTTGTCAAGGTTACTGGGACCAGCTGCTATCTTCCTCGTCCAGAGATAAATTGTCCTGCTTTCTGTACTATGTGTAAAAAAAAGGAGGGGGGAGTTTGATAAAAGGAGAAAGGAAGGGAGGGGTCTATGGGCTTATACTTTTGCTGAAGGTTGAAGTGAGGAGTAGTAACTAAAATTGCCAAAAAGACCAGAACACTGTTCTCAGTTTCTGCTCCAAAAATCTTGTCAAGTATTACAGTGATTTTCCCCTCAAAAATATTTCACACATGTATCAGTTATTCAGGCAAGGACTCAGCACTCACATTCTCTAATCCCTCTTTTCCATATACATTCATCTTCTAAACTGATAATATAGTTGAATATTTCAACATATTTACATTACAATTACATCTTGCCTCAGTTTCTATTTTTTCCTGTTGACCATATTAACGTTGTCTTAATTCTAGGTAGTAATTCCATTTTGTCCTTAGCATTATTTTTTATCCAACTATTCTAAAAACTGTCTTTTTCCATTAGCTCAAGTTAGTTGGAAAGTTCTTCCAATTAACCCCCAGAAATACCTCAATAAGTGAGATTAATTCTTAGAAACTGTTGCACATCTATATATACACGTATATAGATATAGATGAGATATATATGTATATATTTGTATACACATATGTGTGTGTATATATATGCATAAAATGTGTCTCTCTCCACACACGTGCGCGCACACACACACACATATGCACACGCACAAATGGAAAAACTTTGAATGTTATACAGCAGCTATAGCATTAAACATAGAGTCAGGAAGACCTGAGTTCAAGTTTTACCCTGAGGTGAAATTTTCTAGCTTTGTCACTCTGGGCAAGTCATATAACCTCTGCCCACCTTAGTTTTTTTATCTGGAAAATGAGAATTATAGTAGCATCTACCTCCCTGAGTTGTTGTGAGGGTCAAATGAGAAAATTTTAAAGTGCTTAGCCCTATCTATTCCCCTTCTTTAGCATATGTGTAAGTGGTATATAAATGCTAACTATTATAGATATTAAATACTGAATGAGAAGCTTCAAGTTATAAAAGTAGGCATTGTTCTTTAAATCATGTTTTCCTTTTCTTCTCAGTTAAATAAGATGATGAGAGATAGTAGTAATAAGATGAATTATTTCTATTACACGCAATATCTTTTTTTCTTATTGGTGATTTTATTTAATCCATTTATTCAGACCAAAACCCTTTGTATGTTTTAGCATACAAAGTTTATTAATTGCTATGATGGGAAAAAAAGTAGACCACTCTTTGTTTAAGGTCCTCTCTGAACAGTAGAGACTGTAACAGCACAATCCCTCCTTGGGTTTACCCTTGAAGACTTTCTGGTGAGGCAAGGCCTAACAGAGCTCTCATTTTCCAGTGGTCTAGCATTGAAGGACCCAGGCTCATCACCATATCTAGATGAGGCAATGGAGTAGGACTTTAGTCGAGGAACACATGTTAATCATTGTTAAATAACAATGGGGGGTCACTAAACATTCGATATTTTTATTGCACTATTAAATAAAAGCTGGGTTTGGCAATGGTGCTAAAGTACAAATGATCAAATGCTTTGCATGAAGGTCTTTGCCTCAGGCTCTTGGAAGACTGATATGTGGTTGAAATGAGCATTATATCTCTAATTGGCTTTTCAAGCTTAGCAGCCAGACTTAGTTAGTGTCTAAACTTGATGCATTCTGAATGTTAAAATCAAACTGGTTCATTAAATCTGGTCACAGATTTAACTCAGCTTCTGGGCATCATGGAAACAAAATTTAGTGTCATGGTTATCTAAAATGGATTATTCATTACAAAACAAGCATTTGTGAAAGACCTACTATGTTCCAGGCACTTTGTTAGGTGCTTCAGATACAACGAGAGAGAACTGGCAAATGATTGTATTTGTGGGGGGAGAGAAAGTAAAAAGTAGATTATGCTGAGGCTTTGAAGCTGGAAGAATGGTAGTTTCTTTGTCAGAAATAAGGACATTTGGAAGAGGGGTAGGTTTGGGAGAAAAGATTAAAAAGATCTATTTTGGTCATGCTTATTTTGAGAGGGCTCTAAGACATCCACTTTGAAATGTCCATTAGAGAACTGGTAATGGGGCCCTAAAGCTTGAGAGAGAAACTGGGACTGGATATATAGACTTCGGAGTAGTCTGCAGAGATAAGGTAATTAAGTCCATGGGAACAGATTAAGTAACCCACAGAGTATAGAGAAAAGAAGAAGGCTCAGGACAGAGCCTGGGGGAGACATCTACAGTTAGGGACAGCATACAGATAATGAACTTGAGGAGGACAGTGAAGGAATGGAAACACAAGTAGGGGAACCAAGACAGAGTGGGGCCATAAAACAAGTGTCCAGGAGGAATGAGCGGGTCAGTAATGTCAAATGCAGCTGAGCAGTCATGAAGGTTGAGGAAAAGACTATTGCATTTTATAATTAAGAGATCATTGGTAACATTGGAGGGGAAAATTGCAGTTGAATTATGAAATCAGAAGCAAGATCGCAAAGGGATGAGAAATGAGCAAAAGTAGAGACAATAGAGACAAGAAATAATTCTTCTTTCCCTTTCTCCTTCTCTACCATCACCACCACTCTCTCCTCCTTCTCACCCTCTTCCTGTCCCTCCCCCTGCTCCTCCTCAGTGACAGTAGCAGCTGAAGCAGTACCACCTATTTCCCTGTTGAATTTTATATATTCCTAAACCAAGCCCTTCAAGTGTGTAAATTTAGTCATGCTTTGCTTGGTCATATGAGTGTAGTTCATGAATGCCCATATCCTTAAACCTTTCATGTTTTACACTTTTACTATAATATACCCCAACAATGGTTTTAAAAAGTTCCTCTTCCTTTTTCACTTTTCCTAGTCTATTCCCTTTCTCCTCCTTTTTTCTTTCCTCTCTTAAAACTGACATAATAGGGGTGAGGGGTGAAATCCATAAGTTCTGTTTATGCTTCTTTTCTCCCTTTGTGACTCTAAAACCAAAAGAAGTTCTGAAGGGACACTTGTCTCTCCCTTTTTGCCTTATTAAAATGCAAGCACTTCATCATTTAGCCCCTTTCAGTTGCTCATGTAGATTTCCCTTTTTAGGTTTCTCTTGTTTCTTGGGTTTGCATTTCAAAGACTCTTCTCAATTCTTCTCTTCTCATTAATAATGCTTGAAAGTCTTTACTCTTTTTAAAGGTGTTTTTTACCCCTTGGAATATTATGCAGTTGCTAGGGTATATTATCCTTGATTGTGAATTTTTACCTTTCATATTTTGATATGTTTTATTCCAAGATGTTTTCTCCTTTATAGAAGTTATAGCATATAGTCCTACATGATCCTGTCCATAGTTCCTGTTATTTGCACTGTTTCATTTTGGTTTGCAGGTTTTTTTTTCCTTTGGTCTAGAAACTCTGAATTTTGATTGTGACTTTCTGGGTATTTTCATTTTTTTTTGTCATGCATGTGGTAGATTCTTGGTATATTTACTTTTGCCTCTAGTTCTAAGATATCTAGGCAATTTTCTTTTATGATTTTTTGATATATGGTATCCAAGGTTTGTTTGGGGGTGATTTTGATCATAGTTTAAGGGAAAGTGTTGATTCTTAAATTATCTTTATTTGATCCATATTCCAGGGTAGTTATTTTTTTTGGATATTTTCCCCGATTACATGTAAAAACAATTTCAATGTCTATTTAAAAAATTCAAGTCCCAAATTATATCCCTCCTTCACCTTCCTTCAGTCTGAGACAGTAAACAATTTGGTATAGATTATACATGTTCAATCGTGCAAAACATATATATGCATATTATTCATGTTGTGCAAGAAAACATTTAAAAAATGAAGTGAAAAATGGTATACTTCAATCCTCATTAAGATTTCTTCAGTTCTTTCTCTGGAGATACATATCATTTGTTATGATGAGTCCTTTGGTATTGTTATAGATCTTTGCAATATTCAGAATAGCTAAGGCATTCACAACTGATCATCATACAATATTACTATTACTGTATACACTGTTCTCTTGGTTCTTCTGACTTCAACTTGCATCAATTCATGTAAGGCTTTTCAGGTTTTTCTGAAATCATCCTGCTAGTTATTTCTTATACCATAGTATTCCATTATGATCGTATACCACAACTTGTTCAGCCATTTCCCAATGGATGAACAAATGTCCCCTTCAATTTCCAATTCTTTACTGCCACAAAAAGAGCTTCTGCAAATACTTTTATAAAAATAGGTTCCCCTCTCCCACCTGACCTTTTAAAAATCTGTTTTGAGATACAGACCTAGTAGTGGTATTGCTAGATCAAAGAGTATTTACAAGTTTATAGTTTTTTGGACATTTTTTCAAATTGCTCTCCAGAATGGTTGGATCAGTTCACATAGGTTATTTTTGACAATAAGTACATTTCACAATCTTCTAATTTTTCAGTATTTGATTTTGTTTTAATGTATCTTTTAGTCTCACAGAAAGCTCTGTAAGAGTTCTATATTTTTCTCAGGATGTGAGTATGGTTATATGGATTTGGAATTTGTTGAATGATAGTTTCCAAAAGTAGTGTTAATAAATCAAGGTGCACTCAGAGGGAGTTTTCTAGTGAAGTGTATTAGAAATTTCTGTTTAGTCCGATAATGCTTACTATTTTTTTTTATCAATGACTTGAATAAAAGCATAGCTCATGTGCTTATCAACTTTTCTTATCCCATAAAGTTGAGAGATATAGGTAGCATGTTAAATGGATGGACCTTGTCTGGTTAGAGTAAACATTTGAAACTATAAAATAAAATTTAATATGGATAAATTAAATTATTCTATTAAATACTATATATTTAGCTAGAGAGGAACAGGATATATATATTAAGGCAGAATTATAAACATCAAACTTACAAAAAAAGCCCCTGTAAATAAGACTAATTATCTGTATTGGGCTGTTCCTACAGTTGTCTGGAAGGGCACAAGATAGGGAGTCACTATTATTCCCAAGACTCTTGGGCTCTGAGTTGCACTCTGCCTCCATTGAGGTCTGAGGAGAGGTAGTGGTGGTGGTTTGACCTGCCTGGCATATAACTGTCTCTTTCTCAGGATGTTTTATTGTTGCAGCTAGTCTACCTAGCCTTCCTTAGTCATGTTAGTGAGAGGCTGAATTGGTAGACTAATCTTCATTGCCAGAGGGACTTTCCTTTTTGAGGAGTTCCCTGTCTCAATGGAAATCACATGCCCACTTCTATTCCCATGTGCAGGTAAAATGGAAAAATAAATAATCTACTCCAAAGTAAATGCTGGGTTTCAGGGTGGTTCCTACATAGTGGATTCGCTAGAGATCCTAATTATACTATTTCATATTACATACTTTTTAAAAATTCCACAATTAACAAATATAATTTTCTAATAAAAATCATTTTTAACTTAGATGCTGCCTACATTTTGGACAGTTTGCTTTAAGCTGTCTTCTTTCCTTTCTTTCCATTTATAGAAAAATGTTCAATTAATTGGACATTCTTATATTTTTAATTCTAGTGTCGCATAAGCATAGCAAAGGCAATCTGAGTATAATATAATTATTGTTAAAGGTTATTGATATGAAACTGGATGCTCAGTAGTTGTCTTAATTTCAATCACTCATTAATAGGCAAATAGATGATTTTCTTTTTTTTTTAAAAAAAGTGGTTACCAACCAAAATTTTACATACTAGATTTTAAAAATAAAGTAACAGATGAACTCTTATGAAGAAAAAATATTCTCCCTTATCCCTTTAAAAATGCTGAAAAATTTAAGAGATGAAGTAAGATGAGGTTCAGTTAAATCTATACTTTATTTAACTATATTTGCAGAGTGTGATTATTCCCCCTAACATTCCATTTGGGAATTTTTTAAAAAAATCTACTTAAGAGAATCAAAATTTAATTAGCCGTCTGTAACGGTAAATTGGCACTATGGGAAGTTGCAAAACCCATAACTATGATGGCTAAGTAAATTTATAGCATATATATATATTTATGTTTAATAATTGTTGTAATGGCCATTATTATGTTGAATTTGCTTAGAAAAGGGACAAACTGCTTATTAACACCTTGTGATGTGTGGTCCTCTTTGCCACAGTAATAGATGAAACCCTTTCTTGTTCACAAGAGGAAGATAAGAAGATTAGGTTTGTTGTAAATTTGCACTTCGCAACAAAAGTTGAACATTTCATATACAGTCCTCTTTCTTGTTCTTTGCATATTGAATGCATGTGTTTGTTAAGTTCATAAGAACAAAAGAAACATGTAAAAGGTAAAAAAAAAATGAGTTGCTGGGAAATTGTAGGAGCAGCAGAGATTCTGTTTCTCTGATAAGATGAGAATGTGAAAGATTAAAATTTTTCTGAGAATGCATTCCATTGTGTGAGGGGTCACTCTCATTAATGGTTTTATTTTAGGTAGTTATGCATGTGTTACAGTTTTATCTCTACCAGATTTAGTTAGAGACCAGTTCAAGCATGCTTATATCATTAGCTTTGATTCTCTGTGCTTCAGGTTAACTTATTCAAGGAAATGAATTTTTGTGACCAGCCCATAAAAAGTGGAATCTCTGAAGATATTGAACATGAATAGAAGTTGGTATTTGAAATCTGTTCAGTTGGGAGGTCTTAGCTTCCATTTACACACCCCAGAAAGCAAATTACCAATTTCTCTTTGTGCTTGTGCTTGGAGTTTAAATCATGTTGGGAAGGTTATTAGACATAGATATAAAGCTGTTGGCAAAGCTTCAAAGAGCAACATTCACCTAGCAACCAAAGTCTTTGATAGCTGGAAACACTATTTACTAATGAATTTTGTGACAGAGATGAGTTGGTATAAAAGAAGATGGAAGATCTAAGAACATGCCAGACACGTATTCAAAATCCCTCATTTTCTTTTATTGCTTATTTTACAAATCATTGATTTGAAATGTCATATATCTGTGACACTGGCATCTTCTCAGTGACCATTGCTTTCCATAAGTTTCCTCATAATATCTGAACTCTCAGGTCCACTCTGGTTCATGTTCCTCTCAGTGACTATCCCTATTAAGTCTAGTGGCTATTCCATTGTTTGTGGTCTTTGTCTTTTATGTCCCTATGCCTTTTCCTTTGGTAATTTTATCCACTTCTGTGTTTTTTTATAACTTTTTTTTGACCTTTATTTCACCAATGCTTACCACAGAACCTAGCACATAGTAAGTATTCAATAAAATGCTTGTTGATTTCAATTAATCACCCAATCAATAATTCTATTGTCATCTGTGATTATTGTGTTCTATGCAAATGACTTAACCTGTTCACATTGAGCTCTGATCTCTCCCCCTGAGCTCCAGTCTCTCCTTTCACCTGTTTGTTTCATAGCACCATTTGCATATCCCACCAGCATACTGAACTCTGCATGCAATCCAACAAGAATTTATTAAACATCTGTTATTTCCCAGGCACTGAAGATACAAAGGCAAAATGAAATGACCTCTGCTCTTGGATGATAGCTTGAAGGGATGGAGGAATCATGTGAAGTTATTTTTTTTAAGTTTCAAAGAGATCAGGACATATTAGCAGCAGCAAAAAAGCCTACTAGATAAGGAGAGATTTTAAAATATGAGAAGAAGGGATAATTGAAAGAGCAAGTTCTCAGGTGGTATACGATAAGATGGGGCCAAAACAGAAGGGTTAATCTGAGTGAGGAGAAAGGCTGTCACTTCTGAAATTGGAGCTAAGGGTGAGAAACTGAATGAGGATAATGTTGAGGGGATTTTAGGCAATGTGAAGAGGAGTGAACTCATAATGGATGGTCTCATTTTTTCAATAAATTATGAGATGAGGTCATTTGCTAATATGGAGGGGAAAAGTATGTCTAAAACTGAGCATCTTATGCAAATCTTACTTGTCCTCCCAGTCATCCAAGCTTTAAATCTTGGTCATCTTGTACTTTTCTCTCCATTTCCTTCCACATCCAATCAGCCTCCAAATGCCATTTCCCTTACATAGGCGTATCTCCTACACGTATCCCCTGTCCTTCACTAGCATTGCTACTACCCCAGTTTAGGCTCTAATTATCTACTGCCTGTACTATTTACTCATTTATATTTCATCCTTTGTGTACTTGCACAAATAATCTCAAAAATATAAAACTCTGGTTATGTTACTTCCCTTCTAACATGCATATATGCATGCTCACATGCATAACTTCAGGAGCCCTTCACTATCCTCTCTTTTAAATAAGATCAAATGTAATTTCTCTAGCTTGACATTTAATGCATTTTGTCATCTGTCTCCCATCTACTTTTTGGGTCTTATTTTATATATTCCCTTTTTAACACCGTATTTCAGCCAAATTAAACTGCTTAACTAGCTATTTTGCAACCTGGTTCTGCCTTTTTTTTGCCTTCTATATTTGTGCAGATCATCTCCTTTGCCTGAAACACACTCTCTTCTCATCTGTCTGTTAAAATCTTTCTCTTTCTTCACAGTCCATTTCATATACCATTTCTATGAATCCTTCTCTTTCCTTACTTACTGAAAGTGATCTCTTACTCTTCAAATTTTCCTAGAAAATTTTATCTTAATTCCTCTTTTATCATATTCTTTGTATCATACTTATTTATTAAGATATCATCTTCCCCATTAGAATGTAAATTCCTTCAGTATAATGAAGTGTCATGTTTTATCTTTGCATCTCTGCTGTCCACATAGTAGGTGATTAATCAGTCTTTATGGGATTAAATAATACAAGATAGGCAAACTACATAAGGACATTTCCTTCTGCTGTATGTGATTTAAGCAAATAAAAAATGGCTTCTAATAAATGTGATTCATCCCATTATTTCAGTTCTTGGACATCTAAAATGATTATTCGGAGTTGAACCATAGCTTTCTAAAATGAATTGAGTGTTACTTCCAGGCCAGTGAGCTGCATGTTTAACCACTTCACTGATCTATTTTAACACCTATTTCTGAAGTTTGTATTTCTAGTTGCTTAAGAAACTGAATTTTTCATTTAAATCATGGGATTTAAGTTTAAATAAGGTTTGTTCACCTTTCTTTAAAAAGCATGCAAATGACAGACATAGTCAAATGACATGCAGTTGATTTGTTTTCCATTTTAAATTAGAAAGATGATAGAGAGAATAGAGAAAGAGGAAGAATCTATGTCCAATAAGGCCAGGGTGCTAATTTCCATTGTTGATACTGTAAAAGGAAGTCATGAAAAAATGAATTCCTAAAAGTGACTTTAAACATCCCTGTAAATAAAAACAAAACTTGACAGGGAAACTAGCAAGGCAACATAGTAACCTAGATGGGACTTTCCTTGGCATCAGGAAGACAAGTGTTAAAGTCCTGGTGCCTCTGACACATATTAACTTGGTGTCCACAAGGAAGTCCCTTATCCTTTGGGTGCCCCCAGGCCACTAGGGAGGGCTACAAGTTACAGACATTTGCTGATCTACAGAAATGGAAAGAGTTGCCAGTATGGATGAACTGATGAAATCATAAGTCCAGATAACATGTCACAATATAATATAATAACATAGTGTAACAGTATGGTATAGGCAATATAATATTTTGTATGCATATATATATATATATACACACTCATTGTTTACATCATGTGGTATGGGTATATAAACATTCATATATGTATATATGTGTATTTACACATATATACACATTAAATTAGCATGTGTGTATGTGAAATACATATATATATATATATATACATATGTAATGGCAATTATGTATCTATGTAGATCAACGTATATACACAGACATGTACACACATTAAGTTAGTGAGGAAGTGAGGCGTAAAGAATTGGCCTCCGATCCAAGAAGACCTATATTAATGTCTCCCCTCTGACACATATTTCCTGTGTGATCCTGGGTAAATGACAACCTCTCTGAGCTATAAGCCATTGTCTTTAAGATGATAAATATGCTGGCTTGCATTGGTAGAGGACGTTTCTTTTCTGGGTATTCTCTATATCGATAAAACTCACAGGTCTGTTTTCCATAGGAGTGGGTGGGTCTGTCCCTAACCTATGTTACAGTAGCTCTGCGATTATGAGAAAACTGAATGGTGGAGAAAAATAAAATCTCCTTTTTGGATAACAATGTGTTTTTGCTCTTACTGTCTATGGGACTTATTCACCTTAAGAAAACAGAGAAACAACAATAAAGACATTTGGAATTTTAGAGGACAGAAAGAGGTGACAAATTCATACAAAGTGATTAACGAATCCAGATTCAGATATTATCGGTTTAATGGTGATGAAGGTCCAATTATACTCAAAGATGCTTCAGTCCAAAATAGTGGGTGAGGAAGGACATAGAAGATTGTTGTCTATCTTGGACACCAGGGACCATTGGGACAATTCCACAAGTTTATCCCTTTCACCAGGGAAAGGCTCTGTGAGCACAACTCTTAACAGAAAACCAGGAGGGGAGATTGGGCCTGGATCCTTAATCTTCTCAGAAAATGTCTCCCTGTTTGAGATCAAGGTGGCAATCAGAGGAATAAGAGGAGCACTGTTTGGTAGATGAAGCTGCAAAATGTAAATGAGCTCTCAGCTCTATTCCCAGAGTTTTATCCTCAATCCAACCAGTGACTCACCCTAGGCATTAAGATGGTTGGTTTATCCAGCTGAGTTTGAGTTTATCCATCTGTAAAATTATACTTATCTTGCTCACTGGGGTGTTATGAAGCTTACAAAAAAAACCTCCCCACCACCAAAAAAACACAGAGACCTTGTCTTCTGCAGTCCCAAAGGCTTCCTTTAATGATAAGGGTTGTGTTTCTGCCTCTGCCCATGAACTAGTCATTTTGGACACTCAAATACTGAGGCTTTTGCTGTTTAGTCACTGCACCTTAGCCTCATGTGGAGCAAAGCCTTTTGACTCTAAATGAGTCCCTTCGACTCTGATTGCGTTGTGAGCATTGAGTGCACAGCCCTCTGATTTTCCCCATTATTGATGTTCAGGTCACCTTGGTCTAAATTGTGCTACCGTGTGTTCTTAAACCATTTCTCTTTGCTGCCTTGTGTCTGCTTATCCTCTTTCAATTTGCCCCGACAGTAGTTTTCGTATTTGGGTCTTATCAATTCTTAGCACATATTTAGCCCTCTGCCGCTGAACGGCAATAACCATGTCCTTTATACTTAGGCAGTAATGGCAATCCAGAACCTCATTACCAAAGGTTTTGTCCTGCCATTTTCTATTAAAGGGAACTGTGGAGACGAAGTTCTTTCAGACTCTGGCTATGAATTTAAAGTTTACATTCTGTTGGAAAGGATACTCATTAGATGGGTATCAGTCATGCTCAAATTGTCAAGCTGTAGCATACCCCTATTTTTGAAATAACTCTGGAAGAGAAGGGGATAAGAGAAAGGCCCAGGTTAGCAATACCGGTGGGAGCCCAAAGTACCATGCTGTTTCTGTGGTATTCCAATGATCACAGAAACCTGTCCATGATTAAATGAGTCCTCTGTTAGAATCCACCTCCTACGTCATTAAAAGACTATGTATGAGATATCTTATTGTCTCTGCAAAGGCATAATGTAAGTGCTTCCAGATACAGAACTTCAGTCTGGCCCAAAACCAAATCATGTTTGAGCGAAAAAGCAGATTCTATTATTCAGCCTTGGAGTACAAATTAATTAGTGTTTTTATTCTAAATACTCTAAAATAGAACTATTCCTGAAAAGTTAAAGGGAAAGCTTTTCTTTTCTTCTGGAGGCCAAACCCATGCACAACTACTAACTTGGTAAGCTACTATCATGAAGTGGCAAAACCACTAGATTTCATGTTGTGGGACTTGATTTCAAAGCACAACCCTGTTACTTGCTAACTGGGTGATCCTGGGCAATTCACTTATCTTTAGGAATTGTTTTATTATGTGTGTGTGTGTGTGTGTGTGTGTGTGTGTGTGTATGTGTGTGTAAAGTGAGTGAGTTGGCTCTAACTCTTTAAATCCTGTAATGAAGTGGAAGATTCCTTGATTGGGATGGGGAGGGGGATTCGACTCTAACTGTAAAATTGTACTTTTAAATCAATAAGCTTTAAAAACTAATCCAATGAAAGAAATAATAGTTATTTTTAGAGTAGTAAACAAATAAGCCACAGATCATAAATGCAAAATATTTTGCTGTTTTCCACACGGTTTATATTCCATGCATCAACACAATGCAATCCTTTCTCACTTTTTAAATTCTGCATGATACTTTACTGGGTCTTTTTACATCTTCAACATAAAGGAACTATATGCAATATGTTAGTGGTCTTTTTATTTTTCTTTAAATGCCTTAGTGATACCAATGTGGCACCCAATGCTTCTTTTTGCCCAGGGATCTTTGCCAGCCACTGTACTGGCAAAGAATACCTGGTTATCCATAACCTACTAAATAAACATGAACCAATTTTCTTTAGAGAGAGGGGTTTATATTCACCACAGGAATGTTAATTATCCTCCCTGACCCTTACTTTTCCTGTCTATAAAGTTGTACTAGATGGCTTCTGAAATCTTCTTCAACTCTAACTCAATGACCCCACGATTAGGCAAACTGTTAAATATTTAAACTATAGGGGAAAATCTCTAGGCTTTTTAAAAAATATATTTCTTTGCATTTTTCCTTTTTTTTTTTGGTATCCCTAGCACTTAGCACAAAGCCTAGCACAGGCTAGTGCATAATAAGTACTTTTTGATTGATTGATTGAAAGATTCAAGTCTATTAAAAATAAGTCCTATATAATAAGTGTGGAATTCCAAATAAATATAAGGCATTCATTGAATTTTGAAAGGAGGATGGCCGTGGATAACTCAACCACAGTTGGGCATAGCTTCTCATGAGGTCATGTGAACTTTCCAAATCCTGACATAGGAAAAGAGAAAAAAAGGAAAAATGTTTTTTCTTCTGTCATGAGAAGAATTTCTACTGTACAGAGAGAGACTGAACTTCCACAAAGCTCTTTAATTTGTTGTCTTCAAGGAGAGAAGGAAAGACAGAACAGAAACAAAGAGCTTCCCTCTTTTGTCATCCAGGTAGAGACGAGTTAGTGTGAGAGCAGAGATAGACTTTTGCTCTTCTGTTCAACCAGAGGGAAAGAGAGCAAATTTGAGAGAAAGATTACAGAAAACCTGCTCTTGGATCCCTGTCAAGTATTTCAATTGCAGCCAGGACATCTGTTCCTCATCATATTTCTTATGAGAGCCTTCCTTCCAAGTCAGCTTTCTTAAGAGCCTGAAGTAAAATTGTGTCTTCTACATTCCAAACTCTGCCATGGTCAGCATAGGTTGATCCCTTTCTCCAGGGAAGTCCTTGCTCTGCTCAGCAGTAGGAAGTCATCCCCTTAATATGGTTAACCTGAACCATTGTGGACCATTTTATTTGAAGACTATTGCTCTAGATGAAGCCTGGACATATATAAGCTAACAATTCATATTATTCTTGCCTCAGGTCAGGGTCTTTAGTAAAAACCTACAACTACATAGTCACAAACAAGCATGTTACCCTTGAATCGAAGAGCAGCTCCATATTTATCAGCATATCTTTCATGTCACCAAGCCTGGTCCACTGATGCACTGTATAGGTGGGCCCCTTGGCTGGATTACTCTAAAAGACAATGTAAAAGCTCTGTCTATCATCATGGGGAAAGGGTGGGGACATCAGAGACTTATAATAAATGCAAGAAAGAATAGTATTAGTGTTAGGAATGAAGCAATATAAGTATAATACTGGTTAATTTAAATCAATTCAGAGGAAGCCCTGGCAGAGAATTAGCAAAAACGCTGGACATAGAAAATACATATGATTGCTATGCTAGATGATCCATTCGAATATGAAAATCAATATAAACGATTTTGCTTTGCAAAATTTGAAGTAATTGAAAATAAGAACATAAAAAGAGATAATTGTAAGACATCATGACTTGACCTGTTTCTTCGTATCAAGGATAAAATCCAGGCAGTATAAAGAGGCACGTTGAAGAGAAATACTATAAAAATAATAAATGATTATTTGGGGAGAGTCAAGTGTAGGAAAAGACTCAAAAATCAGTGTGGCTTAATTTGGGAGCAGGTTTTCTACCATAAGGATGATGTACTATCTAGAGAAACAAAGAGATTCTTCCTAGCCTTCATTTTCTATTTGTAGCACCATTCCCTTCATATCCGCTACGACTCTCTTAGCCTCTTATTACCCAAGTCTTTCCCAGTTCCAAATTCTCAATTGACTTTAATTACAGGATACTTTCTAGAAATAACAAGGCTCATTTAGGGAACTTAGGGCCATAAATACTAGTAGAGAAGTCCTGTTATTTTTAGCTGAAGGCTTGTTGCTCTCTACTTTGACACAAATTCTTAGCCTTTCTTTAATTGCATTGATTGCTTCTGCCCCTGCTCGAATTCTCTGGCTCTATTATCTTGGAGGCCAGAACACTGCAGCTGTCTCATGGATATTAACTCCACAGTTTTCTGAGGGAGAGAAGACACAGAAATAAAAATTACTCCCTATAACATAAGGAAAATAGTGTTGTGTTTATAGGATAAGTCCAGCAATTGCTCCCTTTAAGTCACTCTCATGACAAATGGTAAAATTTTAAAAACTAATGGTGACCCTCCCATTAGTATCTAGTCCATGGTTTCTCTCCCCCTCCCGCCTCCCCGTATAATATAGCCATTTATTTCTTTTACCACAAAAGAAATGACTAAACAGGAAGGGCTCATAAATGTGCATTGACTAATTCTCAAAATATAAGATGGCAATTCATCACTCCCACGCCATTCTCGGAGGAGATGGGAAAGTCTTCCAGGAGATTTACGGGACTGTTGAACAAACACTCGCGTTCACCTCAGATCTGTACTGAGTATGTCATTCAAGGTTCATATCTTTTAGCTAGCCAGAAATACTGGTTTATTGTCCCATAAAATGCTCACCTTTTCATCTGAGAAGGAGTAAAGTTCCAGAAAGCACCTTCTACTGCCAGTTTGCTCTTAGAAGCTCCCAAACTCTTAAATGAGATGGGTTTCAAGGCCAGAAGCAGCCATTTCACATTTACTGTTTGGTCAGTCACCTGTGCTTAAGGAAAAGACACAAAGGAAAAGTGGCAGCGAGGGATTTTAGGGCCATAAATTCTAGGAGAGAAGTCCTGTTATTTTTAGCTGAATGCTTGTACTTTGACATGACATTCTTAGCCTTGCTTTAATTTCATTGATTGCTTCTACCCCTGCTGGGAGTCTCTGACTCTATTATGCTGTAGACCTGAATACTCTAGCTGTCTCAGGTGTGTATACTGTAGGTAAGGATGCGTCCAGTGATAACAGAAGTTTAATATGGAGTAGTAAGATACTGAGTTTTGTTTTAGACATATTGAGTTTAATATGCTTATTAAACCCCAGTTTGAATTGTCTATTAGGTAGTTATAATGGAAGGGTGGCTCTATGGAGTGTATAGATCTAGGAATTTTCAGCAGAGAAATACTTGAGCTCAAGTATGCTGATGAAGTCACCAAGTAAGACAATGTCAAGAAGGAGAAGAAGGCCCAGTATAGAGCCATGGAGGACACCCATGGTTACGAGGGGTGATTTCGATGAAGATCAAACAAAGGAGGCCCAGAAAGTACTGTCAGATAGATAGGGGAAAACAAAGCAAAAATGAACAGCCCTGAAAACCTAAAAAGCAGAGAGTACCCAGAAGGAGAATGTTTTAAAAATAGTGTCAAATACTACAGAGAGGTCAAGAGGGATGAGAAAGGAGAAAAGGCCATTAGGTTTGACAATTAAGAACTCTTTAGTGTCTTTAGAGAGAGCTGTTTCTGTTTGACGTAGAGCTTAGAAATCAAATTGCAGGTTTAGAACAGAGTGAGGAGAGAGGAAATGGGGACATTTAATATAGAATGGGGAGCAACTAGGTGGTGCAGTGGATAAAGTACGAGACCTGGAGAATCAGGAACTCTTCTTACTTACTTACACACAGCTTACTAGCTGTGTAACCCTGGGAAAGTCACTTGATCCTCTTTGCCTCAGTTTCCCCAACTGTAAAATAAACTGGAGAATGGTAAACCACTCCAATATCTTTGTCAAGAAAATTCTGAGTAGAGTTACACAGTCAGACATGATTGAAAACAACTGAACAACACAAGATAGATTGAATTTTCAAGGAGTTTAGCCAAGAAGAAAAATTAACAAGAAATGGGAACATGCAGATTTAATCTACTAAAGAAGACTTTAAATAAATTTTGATGGAGTTATGATATCACAGCCCAGGACTTTGTGTGGTACATAGGAAGGTACAGGAAATGATCATGCCCACAGAAAGTGAGAAATCTGATCTGGCAAATGAATGAGAATTTGATACTGCTGGCAGTGTTAAGGGTGGGGGCAGCTTTTTTCCAATCTCCACCCACTCTCCTACTCTGATGGAGAGGTTACCTGAGTCCCAGGCAACATACTACAAAGAGAGAGAGAGAAGACAGGGTCTATAGATTTTTTTTTCAATAGCACTATATATATTTAACAAATTCACTTCCCTTGACTTCTTTAAATACTTTCCTCATTTTAATATCGCTTTTTTTACTTGGCTAAATTCCTTTTCACTTTTTATACTTATATGAAGCGTCTACTAAATGCCAGTCACTATGATAGGTGCTGGATGATGAAAACGAAACCACCTATGACCTTACATGACTTTCCTTCTGCTGATATCTAAAAAAAAATATGAAAATCTACTTGGAACAGATCCATAGCTAGTGTATATTGAATGTTCTACCATATCTAGAAAAAGTTAAAGGTCTTAAATTTCCTGGATTGCCCTATGGTTGTCCCCTAAGTCTCCCCTCCCCTCTGTCCTCCCCTACCCTCTAGCCTCCCCTCCCCTCCTTCCCTTCCTTCCTCTCTCTCCCCTCTCTCTGTCTCTCTCCCTCTCTTCTCTCTTTTTGTCTGTCTCTCTTTCTCTCCCCACTCTCTCCATCTTCCCCATTCCTCTCTCCTTCTCTTCTTCTCCCTCCCCCTCACTCTCCCTCTCCATTATCTCTCTTGGTGATCTCATTAGCTCCCACAGGCTTTCAATTGTTATCTCTGTGCAGATGATTCCCAGACCCAAAAAATCTGGCTTTTCCCTCTTTCTTTAGCTTCTGCCCACATTTTGAACTGAAAGTACTACAGATAGCTCAAACTCAACTTATCCAAATCAGAACTTACTACCTTCCCTCTCTCCCTACCTCACACTCACCCTGCATCCAAATGTGACTGTCATTTTCTAGCGTATCATCATTCTCCCAGTACCCTAAGTCAATATCATTTTTCTACTCTCACTCTCTTCCATCCATTCAGTTGCTAAATCCTGTCATTTCTGTCTTCACTTGTCATTTAGTGTGTGCTGTTTGGATGCATCAGAGAAGTGCTATAACTTGACTAGGCACAGAAGATGGCCACTAAGTTTTAAGACAGTGGGGTTACTGTAAAAGACTTAAAAGCTACTTGTAAAAATGAACATGTATATTTTCATGGCAGAAAATCCTGTTCTTCATGACATGACTTTGTAACACATGATATATGACTTTCATAACTTTGTGGTACACTAAGGTATATAAGTAAGGATGAAAAGTCAAGCCTTCTGATGGGCAATATACTTTATTTCAGGTGTGTAATAATGAAACAGAATTTATTGAGAAGTTTCTTTGTCTATACATAAAGGGTCTTGGTACAAATAAACTGATGCAAAAACTTTGATAAATTAAAGTTGTACATAAATTAAATCATCTATAAATATATAAATTATAATTATAATATATAAAATTAAATTATATATGATGAAATTATTATGGTTCAGTAGAACAATGGTGTCAAACTGAAATAGAAAGGGATTTTTCTGGACTGCAGATTGACTTAGAAACTACATATTAACATTATCTACATCATATTGTATTTATTTATTTTGTTAAATGTTTCACAATTTTATTTTAATCTGGTTTCGGAAGCACCGTAGAGTACTGCAGTCCACATTGCATCAGGTATTTGATATTTTTGCAGTAGAGTATGGTGAAGTGAGACTCTGTGCCTTAGTATAATTAAAGGAACAAGCTTTTATAATTTTATCTCTGTGTTAAGCTATCTTCTGCTGTCTGCAGATATTGATACCGAATACTGAAAATATTGGTATCTGCTATCTTTAAACACTGGCCATGAGTGAGTAAGTATCAAATAATTAAGAAACTAAGTCCTGTTCTAAATTTATGCTTGATTTAATGACACTGATTTTTCAGTAAGAATGAGTGAAAGCTATCTAGAGGTGAATATAAGTCCAAATACTTGCTTCTCACTATCAGATGATGAACAGCATCTCTGTTCATAGATTCTGATGGGAGTTGAGGGGTGGTGGTGGTGTGCTAAATCATGATACATTGAGTTCTTGATAAATTGTTGACTTCTGAATTATTTATAAAATAGACCAAGAGAGAAGAAATGTTGTTTTTATTTTTTATTTCATATAACTATTTGTCCTATGTTTAAAATGACATCAAAATGACTACCTAGATTTGAATTTAGAGTGAAATGTGATGCTAGAAAAGACATTCAGAGGTCTTAGCATCATTGGCAGTAATGTTTAAGTATGGATGTAAAAATTTTTTCCCTACTAAAACCAGAATCCATTTTTGATAACAAAAATTTAAATGCCCATTTTGAAGTTTTATTTATAACACAGCCTGTCCTTACTTAAAACAAACACAACTTCCTTTAATTGAAAATACTATCTTAACTACTGGTAAGTTAGTTGTTGCTGTTCAACAGTTTTTTCTGTAGTGTCTGACTCTTTGTGATGTCACTTGAAATTTTCTTGGCAAACATACCAGAGTGGTTTGCCATTTGCTTCTCTAGCTCATTTTTACAGATGAGGAAACTAAGGCAAATAGGGTAAGTGACTTGCCCAGGGTCGCATACCTAGTAAGTGTCTTCAGTCTGTTTCAAGTTCAAAATTCAAAAAGTCTGTAAATTTGTAACATTCAATCTTGGCCAAAATCTTATTAACCAAGTTAATTCTTCTTCAGTGGAACAGCCTGGTCTTGAATTGGGCACAGATGCCAAATTCACAGCAAACTAAGTCAAAGGGCTTTACTTTAAAAATAAATTACATTTTATTTTTTTTCAAGCATTTATATTTTCTCCTCTCCACCCTCCCCACCTATGCACTCTCCTTACTCAATCTCTGCTGGTAGAGGGGAGGGTGGACCATACAGACCCAAAACATTTATAACAGTTATATATAGTCTCAAAACCCATTTCCAAAAGTCCTTTTTTCCTTATGCATAGCTAATCAATTGCATCTCTATCAGGAAATAACTTTCTTCGTCAATTTTTCTCTGAAATCATTGTCAGTCATTATGTTGATCAGAATCTTTAAGCCTTTCAAAGTTGTTCATTTTAACAATGTTATATTATAATTTTTTCCTCCCTGGCTCTGTTGATTGCCCTCTCCCTCAGTTCAGAGATCTTCATAGTTTGATTGCTTAACTTCTATGTTATTATATAATAGTATTTTTTATATTTATTGATGTTTAAATGTTATTAGCTTATCATAAAACCTGCTAATAGATGACAGTCACCATTTGCTAGCATTGAGTGGTGTAAATGAATCTTAATTTTGCTTAGTTTTATTCTGTTGGGGAAAATAAAAGTAATGTCAGATCCTTTAAGAGTATGGAAAGAATGTTTATGCATGGAATCAGTAATTCTTTTGGATATCACTTGTGGGAGAGTAGACTATGTTGTTCATGATGAAATTTAATAATTAGATTACCAAGGAAAATGGTGAGGATTCCCAAATATATTTTTCAGTCTTTTCTTTTTTTGTACGAAAATTTAATCTGGTGTTCAAGGATAATAGATGACATTGCATAGTCCTTTAGCATTTACAAGGTAGTGTCCTTTATACATGATCTAATCTGAACCTCACAATAACCCTGTGAAATGGATGTCTTATAATTTCTGTCTTATAGATAAGGAAAATGTTGCTAAAACAGATATTTTTTTTTAAAAGATGGAAGATTTGAAACCAGTTTTTTCTATCTGCAGGTCAAACCCATTGCCTTCCTTCCTTAATATGGGAGTTTCCATGATAAAATTGAATCCCTGAATATTACAAAAATTCTTAATGTTATAAATAAAATCAGTTAACCATTCAATAATGTAAAAAAAATTCCAAAGAGCAACAAATTAAATTATTTGTTCAGAAAAAACCCCAAAAGATTGATTTATTTGACTTATTGGACAACACAGTTTAAGGCAAAAGAATTTTAGAAATTTAAAAAGCAAAATATTCTCCATTGTTGTTCTACTGTACCCCAATAGTGTCAATTAAGAACAGATGTGTTAAACAATTAGTCATGGTAACAAAGCCATAGTGGCTTAGGGCAAACAGAGTTTTGAATTATTTTGGGGGTGGAAGGTAGGGAGGAGTGCACTTCCTTCTTTGTATTCATTATATTGCTTGGGGAATGCTATGGCACAAGTTGAGGCTGCTACACCAGTGTCCAGACACACATCACATTTCCTAGGGCTACTTTCTTTCCCAGTTTCCATGGAGGAAATGTTCTCACTCCCTAGGAGATAGGCTGCCCCATGTTATGCCCCTGCTAGATCAGTGCTTGCAATGTTTTTTCTTCTATCAGTGCTGGGCTGGTCTTAACTCTCCCAATTCCAACTGAATTTGCTTCAAGCATAGTGAACCACTAGTTACAGATCTGTGCATTAATGTTGCTGATGGAAGAGTTTCAATAAAAGTAGATTTTATATATTTTATTCATTCTAAAGAAAAGATTTATAGTAAAAGGACAATACCCATTATTTATACATACATTATTGGATGGTATTAATGTGAAAATGCAATTGACCAAGGCACTGGAAATTCAAGAAACATAACACAAATATACAATGGACTACAAGGAATGATTCTTTAGAAAAATAAATTTGCCAGATATGTACCACGTGTAACACACCATTCGAAACTAGACTGTATAAATGCATCTTCTTTGAATAATGTGTCATGCATTTTTCAGAATAGTACAAAGATTTGTCATTTAAAAAAAAATTTCCACCAGCTGCTTTGAAATGTTAATAGAACACATTATAGACATCTCTTAAAGGGCATTCAGAAATGATCTGGTCTTCCCAGTTTTCTTTGAAGCTTGTGATGAAACTTACTTCCCACCTACTGATGAGGCAGTGATGGACTAAATATTCAGAATAAGATGCACACTTTTGGACATGACAAATATGAGAATTTGTTTTGATTGACTATACATATTTGTTAAAAAGGGTTTGGGTTTTTCCCCTTTTTTGAGGGGAAGGAAGTAGGTGGCAGGTGGAGGGAGAAAATACATGTTTGTTCCTTGAAAAATTAATTAAAAATAATATACTATACAATATGTAAAGTAATATATTTGCTAACTTGTGTCAATAATGATGATGATGGCAGCTGATGTTTCTATAGTATTTTAAGTTTTGTAAAGTTTGCTTTATTATCATATATCATTGATTGTTATAGTTACCAGCTATTATGAGCATTTTTTAAAAAAATAATGTTTTCCCCCAATTACAAGTCCAGAAAATTTTAGCATTCATTTTTCAAAGATTTTGAGTTCTAAATATTTTTCCTTCCTCTTTCCCCTCTCCTATTATGAAAATGGTAGGCAGTTTGATGTAGGTTACACACACGCTATCATGTAAAATATTTCCTTATTAGTCACAGTTGTGAAAGAAGAAAAAGATCAAAAGGGATAAAACTTGAAAAATTATAAAGTGAAAAAATATATTTTAATCTGTATTTGGAGCCCATCAGTTCTTCATCTGGGTGGGGATAGCATTTTCCTTTGTGAATTCTTTGAACTTGTCTTAGATAATTGTCTTGCTGAGAAGAGCTGAGATATTCATAGTTGATTATCACACAATGTTGTTGATACTGTGTACAATGTTTTCCTGGTTCTGCTCATTTCTTTAGCATCAGTTTGTTTAAGTCTTTCCAGGTAATTTGAAATCTGCCTGTTCATCATTTCTTATTGCTCGACAGTATTCTATTACATTCATATACCGCAACTCATTCTGCCATTCCTTGATTGATGGATGTCCCCTCAATTTTGAATATTTTGCCATCAAAAGAAAGGTTGCTATAAATATTGCTGCACATGTAGATTCCTTTCCCTTTTTTGTTATCTCTTCTGGATACAGAGCTAGTAGTGGTATTGTTGGATCAAAGGGTATGCACAGTTTGGTAGCCCTTTGGGCATAGTTCCAAATTGCTCTTCAGAATGGTTGGATCAATTCATAACTCCACCAATCATGCATTAGAGTCCAAGTTTTCCCACATACCCTTCAACATTGATCATTCTCCTTTTTTTGTCATGTTACTCTAGCTGAGAGATGGAAAGTGATATCTCAGCATTTCTCTAATCAAAAGTGATTTAGATTGCTTCTCATATGCGTCTATATAACTTTGATTTCTTCATCTGAAAACTGCCTATTCATATCCTTTGGCCATTTATCAGTTGTGGAATGGCTTGTTTTCTTATAAGTTTAAGTCATTCTCTATGTATTTGAGAAATGAAGGCTTTATCAGAGACACTGCCTGTAAAAATTGTTTTCTAACTTTCTGCTTTCCTCCTAATCTTGGTTGCATTGATTTTGTTTGTACAAAAGCTTTTCAATTTAATATAATCAAAATTATTTGTTTTACATTTTGTAATGATCTTTTTGACTTGTTTGCTCATGAATTATTCTTTTCTCCATAGATCTGTTAGGGAGACTATTCCTTGTTCTCCTAATTTGCTTAGGATGTCACTCTTTATGTCTAAATCATGTACCTATTTTCACCTTATCTTGATATTTTGTGTGAGATGTTGGTCTGTACCTGGTTTCTGCCATACTCTTTTCCAGTTTTACCAGCAGTTTTTGTCAAATAGTGAGTTCTTACCTACAAAGCTGGGGTCTTTGGGTTTACCAAGCATTAGGTTACTATGGTCATTCACTGCTGTGTCTTGTGTACTTAATCTACTCCATTGATCGATCTACCACTCTATTTTTTAATACTAGATTGTTTTGATGATTAGTGTTTTATAATATAGTTTGAGATCTGATATTGCTAGGATATTTCCTTTGTATTTTTTTCGTTATTTCCCTTGATATTCTTGACTTTTTATTCTTTTAGATCAATTTAGAAAGTTTTATAGCTCTGTAAAAATTTTTTGGTAGTTTGGTATGGCACTGGATAAGTCAATAAATTTCAGCAGAATTGTCATTTTTAGGGGTGGAGCCAAAATGGCAGAATAAAGAGAGGGACTCATCTCGGCTCTCCCTCAACCTCCTTCTTACAAACCTTTAAAAAAGGACTCTGAACAAATTTTAGAGCAGCAGAACCCATGGAAATACAGAGTAAAACAAATTTTCAGTCCAAGACAACCTGAGAGTTTGACCAGAAAGGTCTGTTGCACCAAGTTGAGAGAAGAGTGCAGTACAACATAGGCTGTGATAATGCAGATCCTGCCCCAGCAAAGTAGGAGCAGGCTTCCATGGACTGAATCATTGGAAGTAGTTGTGAATTTCCAACCTTCTCAGCCCACAAACTTCAAAGACACCTTAGAAGTTCAGCAGGAGGGGTCCCTTTGTCCTAGCTGGGAGAGGAGTGCAGTCCAGCCCAGGTCAGGCCAGCACAGATCTGGTCCCAGAAAACCAGCAGCAGGCCTTGACAGTGACTGAACTGGAAGCAATAACAACTTCTGGAGTTCTCAGACCAGAGTGTTTGAAAGTCACCTATTTTGACTTCTGGGAGTCAAGATGGTAGAGTAAGCCATAAGTCACTTTCACTCTCCCTTATTGATGTTGAAAACCCAGAAAATATCACCCCAGAAAAAATCTTTGAGCACTGGAGCCAGCAGAAAATGGCGGCATCAGTCTTTTAGCTAGGGAGGCTAGGGGAGATTAATAGGAAAGGTCCCTTTTGCTGTGGCTGAAGGGGACTAGTATACCATGAAAGGCATTCCGGCAAGCCAGTGGCAAGCCTCACCCCAGCAAACCAGCCGAAGTTCCTGAGCCTCAGGGTGGTGGATCTGACAAGTGTCAATACTAGGACACTGCAACCTCCCCCCCCCGCCCAAGTCCCTTGGCACAACAAGGGGAATTGGTAGACACTAGCAAGGAGAACCACCACAAGAAGTAATGGATAGGTATCTACCAGCAATTGAACTTACCTATGTTCTAGTGAAGTCCCCAGTGAAGAGGTAACTTTCAGTGGCCAGACCAACTCCACCTCCATTTCCTACAAGCTTCAGTGTAAACCTGTGGAAATGCAGAAAAACCCACCTCAACTTGGTACACACCAGCCACCATCATTGGCTCCAGCTCAGCACCAGGTAAGCTACCAGATCTCTGCAGCCTTCAGCTGCCAGCCCCTGAGGACCCAGCACACAAAACCAGTAATGAATCCCTAACCCCCAGTACAAGAAGTATGGGACAGTACCCCCTGTGCCCAGAAGCAGAGATCTTTAAAAACCAGGAAAAAGTCAAATACCATGAGGGAAAAGCAGCAAAATAAAACAATTACCTTTGAGAAAGATTATGGTGACAGGGTAGATCAAAACACAAATTTAAGATTCCCCTCAAGGGGGAATATGAACTTGTCTTAAGCCCAAAAAGCCTTCTTGGAAGAAGCCAAGAATGATTTAAAAAGTCAAATAAGAGAAGTAGAAGAAAAACTGAAAAATTCTTTTAAGAATACAGTTGACAAAATTGGGGAAAAAATTCACTGAATAAAACTACTGCTTAAAAAGTAGGATTGGTCAAATGGAAAAGGAGGCACAAAGGTTAACTGCAGAAAACAATTGGTTAAAAATTATGATGGGGGGGCGGAGCCAAGATGGCGGAGTAGAAAGACTCATATTTGCTAGCTCCGAAACCCACAGCCCATAGATTTCCTGTAAAAAGAACTCCTGACAAATTCTGGAACAGTGGAAGCCGCGCAGCAACACAGTGAAGGAGATTTCTGCTGCAGAGAGCCCTGAAAAACCGATTGCCAAGGTACCCCAGACGGGAGCCGAGTCCTGTCCTGCGGAGTCCTCCCCTCCCCCTCCCTGGCCACACAGCACTGAGAGGAGCCAGCAGGCTTCAGGGACCTGATTCTCCCGCGGCTGCAAAGGTCCCTCCACCCACAGACGCACAGGTCAGTGAGAGAGACGGACTGAGAGGGGAGCGGGGTATCTCCGGGACTCGGACCCCCTCGGGAGGCTGCGGCCCCGGGAGAGGCAGA
>CM053770.1:567078215-567109515 GCA_028658325.1 Potorous gilbertii
AAAGGGAATAGCAACAATGGGGGCAGGATAGGATGGAGGGAAATATAGGTAGTCTTACACAACACGACTATTATGGAAGTCATTCGCAAAACTACACAGATATGGCCTATATTGAATTGCTGCCTTCCCAAAGGGAATGGGTGGGGAGGGAGGGATGGGGAGAAGTTGGAACTCAAAGTTTTAGGAACAACTGAAAGAGTATTGTTCTTGCTACTAGGAAATAAGAAATACAGGTAATGGGGAATAGAAAGTTATCTGGCCCTACAGGACAAAAGAGAAAATGGGGACAAGAGAACAGGAGGGATGATAGAAGAGTGGGCAGATTGGTGATAGGGGAAATTAGAATGCTCAGTGTACTGGGTTGGGGGTAGGGGACAAATGGGGAGAAAATTTTGTAACCCAAAATTTTGTGAAAATGAATGTAAAATGTTAAATAAATAAATTTATATTAAAAAAAAAAGAAAGCAAGCAATACACAATGAATATACTCCATTTTCTATGTGAAAACCTACCCATTAAATACTCTATGATAACCCAATACAAACTCAGTGGATCCTGGAAGGCAAAACTATTTCCCTTTTGTTTTTATATTCCCAGCATAGAGCACAGTGCCTTAAATGGAGAAGGGCTTAATAAATGACTGTTGAATCAAATTCCCTTGAAATTCTTTCCATCTCAGTCACTATTTTCTTCTTTTACACTAGACTGTCAGTGTCCCTCTTAAAGTGGGATACCCAGAATTCAACACAACACCTCTGAAGTTATCTGAATAGCAGAGGACAGGGACCATTAATTTCTTCTAGCTGGATGCCAAACAGTTCACTGTGCATTTTAGGTGTTTAATAAATCATTGTTGATGAATGATTGATCCAGGGACACTGGCCTCCTTATTCTTCCTTACATTCCAATTCCTGACTAAGCATTTTCATTGACTATTACTCCATGTCCAGAACTTTGTGCTTCCTCATCTCTACCTTCCCTGGCTCCGTGAGCTAAAATCTAACATTTTTAAAGAATCCTTTCTAAATCCACTTTGATGAAAGTTGCCTTCCCTCTGAGATTATCTTTGATTTATCTTATATGTATAGTGTTTATACTTAGCTGTTTTCATGGTTCCATCTCTCCTCTCATGTTCCTCCCATGATCTCCTTGAATACAGTGATTATCTGATACCTTTTCCAAATCCTAGAGCTTTGCACATTGTCTGGGACACAGTAGGCACTTAATAAATGCAGTATGATTGACTAATTAAATGAAGTCAAAATTTTAACTTCTTACGCACCATGTTTTTGACTTCCATGAACCTTGGAATTAACTAGACACATCTGGAATTTCTTAATCACATGAATTTTGCCAACCTAAGTGAAAAAAAAGTATTCTACCTGGAGACTGATTGGGTGAATACAAGATGTTGAACTAGATGAAGAATAGACAGTGGGGGATGGAGTTTCTAAAAGACTCTCTTGCAAGGAGAGATTAGATAGATTCTAATATAATTCCATAGAGCAGAAGTAGGAGCAATGTATGGAAATTTCAGAAAGATCAACTTGACCTTGTTTTAAGGAGGAAACATGGAAATTTTTAACTATTGGATCTTTCCAAAATTGAAATGGACTGCCTTAGGAGATAATGAGTGTCACCTAATAAAATATCTTCCAGAAGATACCAGATGTTGACTTGAGTATGTTGTAGATGGGATTCTTGGTAGAGTACAGATTGGGCTAGATTTTTCCTGAGGGCTTATGTTGTGTAATTCTATTAAAGTTGTTTCCATGCTATAATTTTGTAAAATTGTATAATTTGTATAATTTTGTAATCTAAATGCAAGATGTTACATTTATCACATTTATATTTAATCTAGTTGGCCTCAACTTATAGTTATATCCCATTAAGATCATTTTACATTCTGATTTGATCATCTCTTGTATTAAATAGTAACATGACAATATTGCATTCATAGCATACATAAAATAGCTTTCCTTATAACACTTCTAGGAGGTTGGTAGTACAAGTATTACTATTCTACTTTTATATATATAAGGACAATTTTATTTTGTATCTAATCTGTATGTTTCTTCATCTGCAAAATGAGCTGGAGAAGGAAATGGCAAACCACTCCAGTGTCTTTGCCAAGAAAATCAGCCCTAAATGACATCACAAAGAGTCAGTCATGACTAAAATGACTGAATAACAACATTCTATGTATATTTGTTGTGTATATCCTTGTTTATACACATATATACACATATACACTTGTTTATACACAATATGTGTTTATACACATATTTTCTATCCCAATAGAATGTGAGCATCTTCGAGACAGAGTCTGTCCTCAGACATTTTTACAGTTGCACAATAGATAAAGGGCTGAGACTGGAGTCAGGAAAAACTGAGCTAAAATCTGGCTTTATACAATGACTACTTAATCTTTATCTGCCTCAGTTTCTTCAACTGTAAAATGGGTATGATAACAACTCCTACCTTCCAAGGCTATTGTAAAGATCAAATGAAAATACATTTGTAAAAGTGCTTAGCATAGTGTCTGACAAAGAGGAGATACTTAAATGCTTCTGTCCTTTCTCCTCTTTTTATCCCCAGTGGTAAGCTAGTGCCTAGAACATAGCAGGTGCTTAAGGACTGTTTTATGATTTATCAGTCAATGGATAAATCTAAATGGTTTGCCCCAAATTAGATATCGAGTATCTTTCAAAGATGGACTTTGATCCTGGACTACCTTGCCCCTCCATCCATGATCTTTCACTTTGCTACATTGGGCATTCCCAAGCTTTGCTACATCTGTTTTTTTTTTAAACAAAAATTATCATACATGTCTTCAGTCAGTCAATATATTAAAATGCTAATGTTTAACATGGACCAGGGAAAGGACATTATGGACAAGTGTATATTCATCTCCTACTATACAGGTTGCTTTTTAACTCTGTTTTCCTTTCTTCACTCTTTCTAGTGATTTCATGTTAGGGGAATAGAGTCAGGAAGAAAGAAAAGCAAATATATTCATCATTACGTGCTCACGAACTAATTCCATCTAAAAACAATCCAGATTTTCTTAATTTTGTGTTCATTCTGATCCTTCAGCAGAGAAATCGTTCTATTATTACACTCCAATTACTTAAATTTGTCATTCATTTGTACTGTTAATAAACATTTTGATGTATAGGATATGTTGAAGTTTTTGACAAAAAGGAGATTATTTGAATATAAGCTCATTTAGAGTAAAGGCAATTTCACTCTTTGTTCTCATATCCCCAGTGCCATGCCCAGCTACTTACCCATAGCAAATAAATACTTGTTGTTGACTTATTAAGTCCTTATAATTCTGGATAATCATTGATCAATGCTATCCTCTACCAATTTTTTCGATTGTAAAAATATGATTGTGCTGAATTATCACTTTGAAAACAGAGAAAAATACAGCCATTGTAATTGGCACAAGAAAGCAAATATAGAACCCAAAGCCAGTATTTTCTCTCCTTTCTATAAGCAAAGTTTCCAAGGTTGCAAAGTAATGTTGGCATTATATGCTCAGCTCAATTATAGGAGATATAGAATAAAATGGGACCAGGGTGGAGAAATAGCACATGAACTGCTGAAGGTTCATCCAGCAAGATGATGCATATTATGTAGAAAGATATTGAACAGTAAAGGATGTTGAAAGCAAAAACTTTGTCTTAGAAATGTGTTTTCTTTTGGGTAAACACCCTCTTAGAAATATATCTTTTTTTGCATTTTGAAGAGGCAGCAGAGAAGGGGGCTTAGCAGAAGCCAGCGACCTATAATCTAATAGTTAAATAGCCTGAGAAGGTAGTAACCCAGGCCTCAGCAGTAAAAGTTACTGAGGTTGGAGGCAGAGGGGAAGAGGTCCCGTCTTGGCTTGGCTGGAAGGGTTTCAGCTGTGGCCCTGCCCCAACCAGTAGAAATAGGAAGATGCTTGATTATTCAGTTTCAAGAATGTGATGATACAGATGAAGATTATGGAAGAGATTCAGCCCTTGTAGCTAAGAAAATCACATCATCACCCTGAGTGGCTAGAAACAAGCAGTCTGGGAAAAATTCACAGGATGATAGTGAGGACTCTGAAGAAAAAGAGGTGAAAACCAAGAAGGGTGATTCATACCCACTAGAAGATAGTAAAGGTGAGAAAAAACGTCACAAAAATGTTTACCAACATCAGTCAGCATTCAAAGCAGCTTCTTAGTAGGAAGAAGTGGCCAGTAACGAACAAGAAGGGGAAGATGAGAAATCATTCCAGAAGGATTCCAGCAGTGATGAAGACTTCCTAATGGAAGGTGATTTTGACAATGATTATGGACCCAAGCCAGAAAGGAAAGAAAAGAAAACGCCCTAACCCAGCTTAAAGACTACAATGACACCAAACCTGTCTGTGATTATTTTTCATTGCCAAAGATCATGACATTAGAGAAAAGATGACATGATTTGCACTTGACTCTGTTTTGAGTGAGGGAGGGCTGTGCAGGTCACCAGCCTCACTTCTCCTCCAGAGCCATTTGCATCCAGTGATCAGATATTTATAGGTCAAGGTCTTTCAGTGCATTCTGGGCCTTCTCCAATGACACCAAATGCACTAAAGTGAAAAGGAAAATTAAGCTATCCCCACAGCATCAAAGGCATCAAAGGAGAAGACTTCTTCTTCCAAAGAAGAGAAATGAGTCAGAAAACCCCAGAAAGAAAAAATCTATCAGCCCTGTGCCAGAAAAATCTGGGAATGAGAGATCTTAAGATGAAACTCAGTCTGGAGAAGATTGAAAAGCAATAGTTTAGGAAGATTTTGTGTGTGTTTTTGAAAGAGAGGGGAAACAAAGAAAACATACTTAGGGTTAGAACATAACTTGGGCTGCGGCTTGACTTACAGACTTTGAATGTTTCACTCTCTTCCATTTTCTTCTTCCTTCCACACTGTTGAGAGATAATGTCCCCTTTTCTAAAAAGAGAAAATTTCAATCTTTTAAAAAATTACCATTGTTTGTTGGCTAATCTTCCTCTCCCAACCTCTAGTGAAAGTCATGACAAAATATTCAATGAATTTTCGTCGTTGTTGTCCAGTCATGTCTGACTCTTCTTGACTGCATTTGGGTTTTCTTGGCAAAGATATTGGAGTGGTTTGCCATTTTCTTCTCCAGCTCATTTTGCAGATGAAGAAACTGAAGCCAACAGGATTAAGTAACTTTCACAGGGTCACAGAGATAATAAGTAGTTTAGTCTAGATTTGAACTCAGGAAGACAAGTTTACTACATCACCTTGCTGCCCTATAAATTTACCCAATGACTCGACTGTCTAACATTCCAAAAAAATAAAAAATGAAAGGATTACTACTATAGGTTAAGCAATAAGATTTGAGGCAAATGTTTTTGGATTTTAAATTTTACTAAAAATTACCAAGATGAGCAGGAATTCAAAAGACTATAAGGATTCCAAATGAAAATTGTGGTTCCTTATTTACCTGAACTTGCAAAAGATCACTGTTAGTAAATACAAAAAAAAAGTATTTTCTTTTGAATTATTAAACTTCCATTGTCTAGGAAAAAATGGCAATAATCATGAATACAACCTCATTCTTTTCCTTATTTTGAACCTCGTTTGGGAAGAACCAGGGAACATGACCTCTTGGTGTGGAATTTTATTAGGTTTTTTCTTTATATTGCTCTGTTTTGTTATATTTCACTCCTGGTTATCTCAAGGAGAACAGGAGTAAGTCATCCCTTTTTCCTGGTAAAATCTTTAGGGAGTTAAATGATGCTCAGCCTAAAAAGTCAGCAGAGGAGTGCACCAAAATCTGACAGACTTTGTTTCAGATTTTTATATCCATGGTTTTTAAAATAGATATGTATCTATTATTTTTGTTGGAAGAAATTTTTCCAAGGAACAGGAGGAATTCAGCAAGATTGCTGTACCACATCAAAATGTGTTTCTTCTCAAATTGACCATGTTTGGATTTTAAGAAAATAAAGAACCAGTTAATATGAAACTAAAAAACCTATATTTTTTCATATATCCACACATGCTCAAAGTATTAGAAACATTATATACTCCATTTGTATAAACAGTAAGTTAATTGATGCCAGACAGTTTAGAAATGGATAAGTCTAGAAATATTAAATTCATTACATGTTCTAAACAACTTGCAAAATGAAAATGTGTCATTTTCCCCAAGTAATTTCTTTTTGATCTTTAAATATAAAAGAGTAGTTTCTCTGTGCATAAATCTTGTTTTCTCAGAGATATTAGTGGTCTAAGAAGCCTGTCAAATCATTTTCATTACTCTTTCTGATTGCTTGCACTAGCAATTCTCATTTTAAGCTGTAAATTGAATTGCAATAGATAAAGATGTAGAGGTTATTGGAAACATAAAACCCTTGAGCCTTGAATTTGGAGACTGTGCAAATGCATAACCATTGATATGACACATATGCTATATTATGATCTGGGTTTTAAAAAAAAGACCACTCAACTAGGAATCCAGACACCTACATTGTAGGCTTTAGTTCTCCTATTAACTATGTGACCTTGAGGGAACCACTTATTTTTTTACGTGATTTTACTGAACACAAATCAAATGAGAGCAATAACCCCTGTTTAACTTACAGAGCATTTGTTTTTAAGGATTAAAAAAATAAGATATTATAGATAAATGTTCTTTAAGGATTACATACATTACATATTCATATACGTATAAAATGCAAGTTAGCAATATATGCATATATATATATATACATGTGTGTATGTATATGTATGTATGTATATAAAATTTCATCAGGGTGAATGACTGATTCCATTGATTGAGGTCCCAGGCCCTTCAAATCTCAGTACATAACAGTCAGGATAGTTGATGAGTTTCTGTATTCATAATATTCATTGCCAGAAAGGCAACCTTCTGGCATTTTTTCCATGTTTTGAATGCTAATAATTAGAAGAAAGACAAACAATTGCTAATAAAGCCCATTCTCAAAACCCTTCCAGCTAAGTAGATTCTGTCTGAGCCTGTGGTCCACTAGAATAACCTATGAAAACCAGAATTTGGAGGTTTATCGGTATTATGCATGCAAAGACTAAAAATATGTTAAGTTGGATCACAACTTATCAATTACTTCCAATTATTTACCTACTAACTCATAATCTACTAATGAATTGATTATTTTGAAGGAAACAGGAACATTACATAGACTCTCTAATCAAATTTGTCTGTTATTTCCAATCTGACCATTGAGCTGAATATTTTCAAATAGCATTTTTATGGATTAATATACATATATGTATACCTATATTAATGAAGATAGAATACAATGCAATTATAATCATATTGGTATCTTCATGAGAAAAATAGATAGCATTAATTTATATGGCTATTCATGCTCTTTATTATCTATTCACTTCTCTAGAAATAAAAATATTATTAGACAAGAATGTGTGTGTTTGTTGAATGTCTTGCAAAACAATAAAAGAGGTTTGAGCTAAAAAGGACAAAGATGGAACAAACTACTATCCATCAATGTATATCACAGAGGGTGGCTACAATGAGTAAGGAAGGCTAAAAACTGAAATACTCAGAAATTTGCAAGAGACAAAATAAGAAAAGAAACTATAATAAAACTGATTAAATGCCTGAAGTCCAGGCAATAATTAAGAAAAATTAAGGTCCTAATGAAAAAGGTAAAGCTGTAGGTATGACTGAGGGCTAGTACAGTGAAATTGATTATTATAATATGGGTCTGAATATATGTACCTCATTCAAAAGAAATGGACTGCCTAAGAGTTGGTGGTGTTGGAATTGGCACTGCATATTAAAAATGTTTACTCAAGTGAGAAAATCCAGAAAACAGAAGAGGAATGGTGGAAAGTATTTGGATTGTGGTTGTTGTTGCTGTGTTCATCCTTCATTTTCAAAGAGGACCATGACATCAGAGAAATGATGACATGACTTGTACTTGACTTCACCTTGAGTGAGGGAGGGCTGTGCAGGTCACCAGCCTCACTCTCTCCTCCTAAGTCATCTGAATCCACTTACTACTAAAGGAGTATTTGGATAAAGATCAATGGAAGTAGAAACAGAAATAATTGTGCCATCTGAGCATACTACTGACTATCTGGATAAATGATAAATAGTTCTAGTAACAGATCACAAGCTTAGCACATAGACATGATATATGAGTGATGGAATACTTCAATTAAGAAGATACCTACTAGAGTTCTTTCTTTGTGATAAATAGGAATATTAACAAAATATATGCTTAACTTGCAGTAATTAGATCCTTTAAAAGGCAGAAATAATTTCTATACTGGATTTGACAACCACTAATGGGGAGAAACTCTTTGCTATGGCGGAAACAATAAGAACTTTGGTAGGAAAATATTCTCATTTTAAGTTTGTGATAAAAGAAAGTCAAGGATAGCTTGAGCCTAGGTATTGGGAAAATTGGTTACAATTGGTTCAGAGGAAGGATAGGTATTATGGGAGAAGTCCAGGAGGAATGTAAAACCTTCAAGAATGAAATTCTAAAGACTGAAAACATGCAAATGAGTAAGGAAAATGCTGGTTGTCATCAAAGTCCAATGGCTGGGAACTCACCAGTTAACAGAAAATTTTAAATGTCTAAAAAAAATGATAAAAACAAGATTGATTTTTTAATTGTTATATAATACTGTAATATAATGCATAATGAGGTGAAAACAGCAAAAGTACCTAAGACTAATAAAAATGTGATTTTTAATATCATATTGAGAGAAATAGAAGCAACAAAGAAAGAATAGGAACATTACTTGAAATGAATAGAATGATAACAAAAGAGGAAGATGTGCTTGATTCTTTTTTGATTCATTTGTTCCTGCCAGGAAGAATCATCTACACTGAAAAGAACAAAGATGGTTAACAAGGAATTGATGACCAATATAAGTAAGGGCCTAGTAAGAGAGCACTTAGTTACCACTGATCAAAGGAAGCTACATAGCCAAAGTAAAATGCATACTCAGGCACAGAAAAAAGGCAGATGTAATTGCTAAGTTATAGTCAGTGATATTTCAAAGATCATGAAAATGTCAGAAATACCATATAATCAAGAAAATGTAAATCTCTGATTTCTCTTCCCCCCCCCCCAAAAATTGAGAGAGCAGTTTCCAAATTATAAGTAAGTTTATGGTATCTTGGAAAATTTGAACACGTATTCTTAAAGTTTTGATTTAGCAAAGGATGACATGATTATAAAGAACATGCATGGTTTCATCAATGACAGGTCATATCAGACTAACCTAATTTCATTTACCAACAGAGATACTAAACTAAAAGGTCAAGGGAATACTATACCTCTATGGAACCTCTGAATTCATACCCCAAACCCAAAAATGGACCTACAAAGAAGCAAAGGAACCTTTACAAATACACGAGAAGAAAGGATATTGCATGCAGAACAAAAATGAAGAAAATTCAAATGCCAAAAAAATACAAAGAGAAAGCTAGAGTTTCAGAAAATTCCAAGTGATTTGTCTTAATTTTTGTAACTGTACTGTTGCAAATCCTACTTGTGTCATTTTATTAAAAATGCAGGAATTTGGGTTATTTTTAAAGTCTATGCTAATGGTGGGCATGCTACTCTTGTGGGAAAAGATGGAGAGATAAAAACTAGATGTCCTTGAACCTAGTCAGCCATATTCAATAATATATTCAATTATATATTGACAGGAAAACTCCTATGAAGTACTACATGGACCTATGCTTGCCCTGTGCTGTTCAAGATTTTTCCAAGTGCCCTGGGTACAGGTATAAATGCCATGCTATATTTTCAGATCACACAAAAGTAGGAAGATTAGCAAACAGACTATCAAAAGAATCTTGAAAGGTCAGAGCAATGGGGTGAATCAAATAAGATTAAATGTAATAGGAACAAATGTAAAGTCTTACCTGGATTTAAAAAAAACTTCAAAAGTAAAATATTAGTTTGTCTAAAAAGAAATCTGAGGTCTTTTATGGACTACAAGCTCAACCGAGTCAACACTGGCATGAAAAATAATTCCATCTCAGAAAACACTAAGAAATACATAGAATAAGGAGAGGATGATCTCTTGGTACTCTGCTCTGCTTAGGACACATCTATGTCATATTGGAGTTCTACAATTTAAAAAGCACAGTGATAAAATGCAAAGAGTCCAGAAGAGGGCAAACAAAACGGTTAAAGGCCTCAAGATCACAGTATATGAGCATACATTGATGGAACTAGGGATAAATGACAGCTATCTTCAAATACTGGGTGAACTGTCACATAGAAGAAAATTAAAGTTATTCTACCAGGCCCCTAAGGGTAAAATCAATATCAGTGGGTGGAAGCTACAAAGAGAAAAATTTAGAGTTGATGTCAAAACAAATTTTCCTAACAATTAGAACACTGCAAAAGTAAAATGCATTGCCTTGAGAGTTGATGGGTTCCTACTCATATGTTAGTATTCAGTCATTTAAGTCATATCCCATTTGGTGTTTTCTTAACAAAGATACTGGAGAGGTTTGCCATTTCTTTTTCCAGCTCATGTTATAGATGAAGAAACTAAGGCAAATAGGGTTAACTGACTTGTCCATGGTCACAGAGCTAGTAAGAATCTGAAACTTGACTTGAACTCAGGATGATTGTCTTCTTGATTCCAATTCCATTGCACTATGCACGGTGCCATTTAGCACTCTCATCTTAGTCATTTGTAGTCTTTAAAGTAAGGCTGGATGAACACTTATCTAGTATGTCATGCTATGGATTCCTTTCAGGCATAAACCATTCTAAATGGCCACTGAAATCCATCCTAATTTTCCACTTCTCAAATTTTGTTCTTCTGTGAAATAGAAAGGAAAATAAACAACCAGATTATTTTCAAAGTCCAAATCAATCAAAGGTCTTATTCTTACAGCCAAATAAAATATTAGTGAAGACTAGATTTGTGTGGGGGCAGAGCCAAGATAGCAGAGAAAAAGCAATGACTCTTCTGACCTCTCCCCCAAACCCCTTTGAACACCATTAAATAATGCCATAAAACCAATCCTGGAGCAGCATATCCCACAAACAGATGCAGTGAAATAATGGATCACAGTCCAGTGCAGATTGCTCCAGCACATTCCCAGTCACAGCAAACTAGGATCAGGCCTTGGGAGTGACTGAATCAGCAGCAGTAGCAGCTGTAGATTCCAGAGCTCTCAGTCACAGACAGGAAGGGGGTCAAACAACTGGTCGGAAGGAGAATACAATGGTCTCTTGGTTAGCACTATGGCAAGACTATGTTACTATGCTCATACTTGGATCTAGGTTGCAGTTCTGGGGGAAGTCCCAATGTGAGGAGGCGCACTAGAACACCACAGCTTGTGGCCACAGTGCAGCAGGGGAACCTCTTCATGGTTCCAGGGCAGAAAATAGTGCTTGTAGCCACTGACAGATCAAAGCATCAGCCAGAAGAGCAGTTAACACACCTCTCCTTAGATCATACAAGTTTGGAAGAACTAAAAATGTACAGGTCCCTAGGAGTATCTCTGAAAACAGCTGCACAGATCCCTGAAGCCTGTGACAGTGAATCCTCCAGCCTGGAAGCAGAGATCTACCTTAACAAAGAATTAAAACTCAAGAAATAGGCTGGGAAATGAGCAAACAGCAGAAAACAAAATTCTGACCCTATAAAGTTACTATGGTGACAAAAAAGATCAAAACACTCAACTGAAGATAAAGTCAACATTCTCACATCCAAAGCCTCCAAGAAAAAAAAAATTAGAATTGAGCAAACAGAAGCTAATCACTATGAAAAATCAAGAAATAAAAGAAAATCAAAAGAATGAAAAAATAGAAGAAAATGAGAAATATCTTACTGGAAAAACAACTAACCTGGAAAAGAGATCCATGAAAGATAATTTTAAAATTATTGGACTACCTGAAAGACATGATAAATAAATAGTCTAGACATCTTCTTTCAAGAAATTATCTCCCAGACCAACAGAGGCAGCAGCCTGAGCAGCGCAGCCCATATCCTCTTCTGCCTGCCCACCCCCCCATTCCACCCTTCCTCCTCTGCCTATCCAGTGGGTACCTCCTCACCTTTCTGCCTGTCCCTATTGTTCTGCCTCATCCTCCCACCCTATCTTTACCCTGTGCTCCCCTTTTCCCTTCACTCATCTCACATCTGAAGTTTTTGGCTTCCACTTCCACCAATGACCAAAGACGACCACTGTTCAAAGTCCAAATCTTCAGAACATGGCTCAACATGGACATCAGTGTGATTGAAGGTGGATTAAAGGTCACTCTCACCATCTAGCTACTTATCCATGGAAAGAAGCTGGAAGCATTACTGGAAAGAAAGGAGAATCGGTTAAGAAGATGTGTGAAGAGAGTGGTGCTCATATCAAAGTCTCAAAAGGGAATTGTCCTGAGAGAATAATTACTCTGGCTGAACCCACCCATGCCATCTTTAAAGCTTTTGCAATGATTATTGACAAATTGGAAGAGGACATCAGCAGCTCTATGACCAATATAGTAAAGCTGCCAATAGACTCCCAGTCACCCTGAGGCTTGTGGTCCCTGCTAGCCAGTGTGGCTCTCTCATTGGAAAAGGAGGATGCAAGATCAAGGAAATAAGAGAAAGTATAGGGGCTGAGATCCAGATGGCAGAGGATATGTTACCAAATTCAACTGAGCGGGCCATCACTATTGCTGGTATCCCATAATCTATCATGGTGTGTCAAACAGATCTACATGGTCATGTTAGAGTCTCCCCGAGGGTCATGACCATCCCATACTGGCCCAAGCCATCCAGTTCTCCAGTCATCTTTGAAGGTGATCAGTCCTATACCATTCAAGGACAGTATGCCATTCCACAGCTAGATTTGACCAAGCTGCATCAGTTGGCAATGCAACAGTCTCACTTTCCCATGATACATGACAACACCAGATTCAGTGACATTGAATCCAGCTCTCTAGAGGTGAAAGGCTATTTGGTAGGTTTGGATACATCTGCTCAGACTGCTTCTCATGAGCTCACCATTCTAAATGACTCAATTGGTTGCATTGAGGAGGGACAGAGTGAAAGGAAAGAAAGAGACTAAACAGGGAGAGAGGAAAAGATGAAAGGAAATAAGAATTAGCAGTCATAACTGTGAAAAAATTTGAAGCAAATTTCTCTGATAAAGACCTCATTTCTCAAACATATAGAGAATTGAGTCACAGCTATAGAAATAAGACCTTCCCCGACTCATAAACAATCAAAATATATGAACAGTTTTCAGATGAAGTGATCAAAGCTATCTATATCCATATGAAAAATTACACTAACTTACTATTGATTAGAGGAATGCAAATTAAAACAACTCTGAAGTACTGGTTCATACCTATTAGATTGGCTAATAGGACAGAAAAGGAAAATGATAAATGTTTGGTGGGAATGTGGGGAGAATAAGACACTAATGAACTGTTGGTAGAGTTGTGAACTGATTCAACCATTCTGTGGAGCAATTTAGAACTCCCTCTTCCCTAAGGGCTATAAGAAGCACACAATTCCTTTTGACTTAGCAATAACACTACTAGGTCTGTATCTAAAAAGAGATTAAAACAAAAACCAAAAATGACAAGAGCCTATATGTACACAATATTTATAGCAGCTCTTTATGGTATCAGAGAAATGGAAATTCAGGGGATATTCATCAAATGAGGAATGGATGAACAAATAATGATATGTAATTATGACAGAATACTATGGTGCTATAAGAAATAAGTAAGATGCTCTCAGAAAAACCTGGCAAGATTTACATGAGCTGATGCAAAGTGAAATGTCCTGTATACAAAGTAATAAGCATATTGCAAGATAATCAGCTGTGAATGACTTATCAATTATCAGCAATACAATGATACAAGACAACTCTGAAGGATTTAAGATGAAAAATGCTATCCATATCCAAAGAACTGATGTTGTCTGAATAAAGATTGAAGCATGCTTTGCTTTTACTTTCTTTATTATTCTTGAGGAAAACTTAAAAAATCATTTTACATGTAATTGGGAAAAATAAAATATTAAATAAAGTGAAAAAAGAAAAGTCACAAAAAGACTAAATTCACTTATCTTTATCTCAGCAGTTAAAAGAGAATTTTCAATTACTTCTCCCAGAAGCCACTAACAAGGAATTGTAAGGGTCTGTTAAGCATAAACAAAGATTCTTACAGAAGAATAATCATATTCTTATGTATCGCACATCATATATTCCTAGGATGACCCACATATAAGCCAATGACATGCTTTTAAGCTTCTTCTAATAACTGAGAAAACAAAGCACAAATTTGATTTTGTCCCACAAGGAAAACATCAATATAGGCCCCAGGCTTCCCAGATTCTCAGGCTGTCTCTTCATAAAGCCTCAAAAATCACACTGCCCTGCTAATTGGCTAAACTGTTATCTTTTCAAAAGGCTTTGACTTCAGGTGATGAACGATGATAATATGCATAAACATCTTTAAATGAGGCCTCTATGAATAAGTACCATGGAGATAAACAACGGACTAAGCCTGTCATCCATAGACAAGGACCACACTTGGGTTCACAAGTAGTTAATGTGTTACTAGCGCACATCTTGACAAAAAGTTATAGTTAAGATTCATAATAAGAATCATAGTTATAAAAATAGACAGTTCTGATCCTTCAAGGAGAATATGCAAGTTCCCATACTGTACTTTCCTTAATCATTCCCATTCCTTCAAACTAGCAAGACTATCTCTTCATCCCTCCCTGGTAATCCTTGCCCATCATTGCCTCCAAAATAATGTCCCCAAATTAACCTTTTTAGGGACCGTTTAGTATTTAATCCTACCCTTATTCTGACAACTATGTACTCTATTAATTTGGAATTTACATATATGCTTTATATTTTACTTCTGTGGGTGTGTTATTTGTGTGACTATAAAATTTTGCATATTCTTTGGCATATTTTGCAGTCACTCATTCTTATACTTTAGGAGCATGGGGTTCAGATCTTTAACGAGTCTAGGGAATTTTGTCTATGGAAATCCACCTTCACCCCTCCCTTTTTTACAAATTAACAACTCATCTAATTTATTAGAGTACCTAGAGGTTTTATGATTTGCCCATGTTCTCAAATTCAGTATACATTAGTGTCAATACTCAAACCCAGGTTTTCCATATTCCAATATGATCTTCAGTTATGTGATACCACCTGTCCATCCACTTTTAACATGTGTCCAGTCTGGTGGTATTAGGTCATCATCAGTATAACCTTGTATCACTTTGGACTTAAAGATATTGCTCTGCCTCTTCTCCTTTGATTCTATCTATGATTGATACAAAATTCTTGCTAAACTATTCAAGAAACTAGACATCATTAGTGAGCACATTTGATAACACTGTCATTTAAATAGTTCATCTCAATCTTAAAAGAAATAAATGTCACAAAAAAAGAAAAATTCTCATGGACAAAATTTACAAATAAGAAGGAGGGTGTACCAGAGAATATCAAGGTCAGAAGGGACTTTTCATCCAATTCAATCCCAGTTTGAACAGAAATTACCTTCTGCAGAATCAGTGACAGGTGACCATATACATGTGATGACCTCCAGTCAACGGGTACTTTCTAAGGCAGCCCATTCTCTTTATAAAAGCTCTTGGAATTCACACATTAAAACTATACTCTATGACTAAAACTATACTCTATACTCTGTGACCTCTACCTTGCATTGGACTGTTCCTGTTAGAACCTTCACTTAAGGAGGGCACCGAGACCCACCATGTATCATTATCTAGCCTGTACTCTGATCTTTTTTTTATCATGCCCCTACAAAGAGTATCTTCATCACTACTCCATCTTTTCAGCTTCCTTTTATATGTCATCTTCCCCTATCAGAATAAGACAGCAGAGACTGTCTTTCTATTTGTATTCCAAGTGCAATGCCTAATACATGATATAAAATTAATAACTGCTTATCACCTTACTGTTTTGAGTCTTTTTTGAGCCTTTTCTTATACAACAGTGTCAATTATGTAGATTTACAAAGAAAGATAAAATATCAAACATGAATTTAGCATCATCACTGTAGACACAGAAATGTTGATGAAACAAACACTCACTCCATACATGACTTACTGTTATATTTTCTAAATGGCTTCTCATTCACTAATATTCTGGCATCTGCTGAGAAAAATCACCAATATTCCAATAATCCTAGGTGGTAATAATGGATGGCATCCTCTAAAAAAAGAGGAATTACATGAGAAAGAAATCATTTAGTCCATTCAAAAGTCTGTCTTTTTCAATACTGTCCTAACTTGATAGCAACTGGTAAGTGGAAGTGCTTACCAGTTCTTGAAGACTATGCCAACAGAGTACAATCTCTAGTATGTCCAAAAAGCTAGAAAGGCTTCAAGTAATATTGTAACATAGCATAGTTAGATCTAAAATAAGTCTCTTAGAAGTCAACCAAACCAAACTTTCTCTATCCACATCCAAATTTAACCAATAAAGAAACAGTTCCACAGAGGAGAAATCACTTGCTCAAGGTTACATGGAATAAGTAACAAAGAGAGCATTTGAACTCCAAATCTGGCATTCTTTCCACTGTACTCACCTACTTAACTCTGGTGAACAGATTATATGTTTACCACAAGGGTGCCAAACTAATTAATTCAAAGATACTCATCACCAGATTTTTATCTGCTAAGTTACCGATTTTTCTAGTAGAATAGCTCAGAAAAAATTTCTGTGTGAAAATAAGGAGATTTTTATTGAAAGGGTACTAAATATAATAAAATCATGGATCGTTGAACTAATGAAATATTATAACTCTTAACATCTGTGCTTGAGGTCAGAGGTAAGAAGTCCTTTGCAAACAGGTACCAAGTCAAAGTGATGCATTCTCTACACTTTCCACATATCTAATGACCATTCAAGAATATCATTTAATAGTAATAGTGATGTGAAAGTAAGCCTTGGTCAGTTGGTTATATTTGCTCCATGCTAGCATAAGATCTGTTAAAAAAAATGCTACAGGAATTTAATGGCACTATGCAAGTAGAATTGTAACATATTTTATGGAACTTAGCATCTAAAGTAAAAATGGAATTCAAACTGAAAGAAAAGAGGTCAGTTCCAGTGCATATTAGAGTTTAAATTATCTCTGATTCTGTAGTTATTGTTATCTCTGCTGACTTTATCCATGAAGTTGATTGAAATGTAAGTCATCCTAGATTATTTCTTCACTAACATGTTATTTCCTCTTACTGGCAAACTCCCAATTTCTCTACTGTGCAGCCATCCCCTCAGAGTCAAATTATACAGTATGATAAAAGAAAATCACATGTCTCCAAGCACAGGCTCTTTGGATATTCTCTTTTGAAAACCTCCTTATATCTGTAGGATATAGGAAGCAGAGCCTAAATGCCAGGGCAAAGATCTGACATCCTGTGAGGTAAATCTCTTAACCCTTCAGTGGCCCTGTTTATTCACCTGTCAAAAAGGGCCAGTTTGCTTGAAGGGGTATTTGGGGAGTGGAATCATTTTGGTAGACAGTTTTGAATTGTGCATGGGAGGAAATGTCATTCTCATTCAGCAGTCCTCATTCTTTATCAACTGATTTCAATGCCCTTGATTAACATACAAGATTTCCAAAATTCTCTTTACAGACAACTGAATTGATTTGATAGTAAGTTGAATCATCTCTTTTTAATGAGGGTAGGGGAGATAAGAATCTGGAAAGACTAAAGTCATGCCTATAGAAGACAAGCCTTTTGCAATATTTGCCATGTCTTCTCCTTAGAAAATGTTTGCTTATATATCTAAACATCAAAGGAAAATATTTTCTATGCAAAATTATGCTTTTTTTCTTTTCTGATACAAGAGATTTTTCTAAGCAGAGTGTACTTTGCCCTTCTGAAGGGATACTTGCCATTGTTCTAGTTAAAGAAGCAAGGAGTTAATCCATATTTACTCTTTTCTGCTTGCCCAATTAGTTCTTGTTACTCTCTTCTTTACCTAAGATCATCTCTTTGACTCTAGACTCGACAATGCACCTCTATTTATGGAGAAACATGAATGGGGAGCCTTATGCTCTCCATAATATAAAGTCAGAGGGTCCTCTTCCCAACTCCCACTCACACCAATGATTTTCACCTCTGAGAACAAGGCTAAATTCCTCCCCCAGGGTCATAGAAGTACCCCCCCCCCAGAAGTTGGAAGTGATTATCTAAAGGCATTGGTTCAACTTGCCAGTGATATTCTTCTCCATTGCCCCAAGATGACCAGTTGAGACTCAGTCAGGTAGACAGACTTAAGTGGCTTTCAGACCAAAAAAAAACCATATTTACTACAGTGGTACTGTAAAGTGAGATGTAACAAATAGCTGCCTGCTACTTCTTCCCCAGGATTAAAAGTTCTTAAGCCCCAATTTAAAAGAAAAGGTAATCAGAAATATAAATAATTTTAAACACTGGCAAATTATCTTCTCCCTCTTTCTTCTCTGACAGAACAGTCCTCTCTTTTTAACAAGAGGAACAACTGAAGGAAAACAGATTAGAAGCTTTTAATTCCAATTAACTTTGCTTCAGATCGCTGTGTAATGCTAGGTGACTCACTGGTCTTTTGTAAATTGGGGTGAACATCTCAGAAATAATAAAGGTTGATGGGAGATGCAGTGGAAGAGAACCCAGATAAACATCCATTCCCACCTAGTTTGATGTTAAAAATATCAGAGGAGAAGAGAGATTATTCCAAGCCAAAAGTCTATTTTTAAATAGCCATTGTTTTGGATTATTTCAGTAGCTCACATCTTTATTAGTGAAGATAATTAAGTTAACTTTTTGCAGCTTTGTTGTTAATGCATTAAGAAAGGGGGAATCAAATTTCAGCAAAGAAGTCTGCTTCTGTCTTTTAACCATGGTTCTCCTTCAGTAAAAACATTATATAAGTTTACATGTGTTCATCTATGGGTGCTCATGTATGTATATGTGTTTACATATACAGATGGGGGGTGAAACTTGGGAAAAGCTTCAGGAAGGTAAGTAATTACAACTAAGCTAGGATATCTACTACATGCAAAGCGAAATGAACAAGCAAGACAATTACCTGTATAATTCAAACATCTAGATATTATTTCAATCAAGTTAGATTAGAAAAAATAAAGAAAATAATTTTAAAAGGATTAGTTGAGTTGAATGGAAGTTGACAGCTGATAAGTAGATACCTTTAAGTAAGGAGATATATAGGAAACAATTTCAAATCTGTTCCCAGACATTTATGACATGTGTGAGCCTGAGCAAGTCATTTAATCGCTCTCTGCCTCAATTTGCACATCTGTAAAATGGAGATAAATAATAACACCTCTCTCAAGGTTATTGTGAGGATAAAATGAGGCAATGTTTGTAAAGTATTTTGTAAAACTTTAAAACCCTTCATAAGAACAAGCTATTATTTTTGCTATTATCAGGATCAATATTTAGTGAATTATGGCAGAGGGGATGTGGTATAGCAGGAAGAGTCAGAGGAACTAAATTCAAATCCTGGTAGCACTTGCTACCTGTATGACCTGGGACATGTCACCAGGACACAATGAGGAAGTCTAAAATAAGATGCTTCAAGTTCTCCTCAAATAAATGCTCGATATTTTTTTCAATAAATAACTGAATATATTTAGAAGTGAATTGTCTGAGAAGCAAGATTTTAATTGAATCAATGCAGATTCTGAGTCTGGGGAGATAGGATGGAGAGACAGGAAGATCATTCGTGATTAAAATATTTATAGTTGTGGATTTCTTTCATTTTGATTTTGGAACATAAGCATCTTTACTCCAAGGGAGAGAAGCACAAGGTTCTTTAAGGACAGGGACTTTTGTTAAACTTCTTGGCATCCCTACCAAGTCCTGCATAATCCTATACACAGAGTATATGCTCAAAATTATTTCTTCAATGAATAATTGGATGTGTGGAGGAATGAGTTGCAAGGAAAGCAGAAAAGATAGTCATTTTTTCATATTTTATTCAGTTGGTACATGCTGAAAGCAGGGTATATTGTTGAAAATCTTTAGAGGGCATATAAAAGCTTCCTGCTGATTCTGAAGAATGCCTTATAGGAGGGGAAGCAAAGCACAAGAAGGTTGTCAGCCTAGACAGGGATGTCTGTGTAAAAGAAACCCTTTATGTTTGCTTTATAGACCAACCTGATCAAGGGAGACCACAGACAAGGCTGCTACAATTTAGGTCTTCACCAAGCTGAGAATTTTGTTTTGATTGATGCCCTGGAAAGGTCTAAGGAGAAGGAAGTTCAGTGGTGAGCAAGTTTTCTGGCACTAGATACACAACTTTTAATCCAAAAGCAACTTTTAGAAATTGCTTATTCCCAATATCTGAGTGAAGCAGTTAAGGTTCTTAGGCTGCCTTTGCCCAGTGGTCTTGCAAGCCCCTTGTTCCGACTGCCATATATAGTTCTTAAGTCTTCCCTTGTCTCCTAATGGTCTGTCCTAAAGAGCACTGAGATCAATGTTTGACGTATTGGTCAGATTCATTCATTCAACAGAGCTGCTTGTCATTATATTGTCCGCTGATGCCTTCATTGAATGTTTCTTATGGAAAGTTGTAGGTGTGAGTGTGTGTGTGTATGTGTGTGTGTTGAACTGAATAGATTGATAGCTTCTGACTATAGGTATATAGCACTCATTTGGATCTCAAATTTATTGTTAAGGATACTCATAATTGGGAAAGTATATAAAGAGAGGGTTAAAATTTTGTAAAATTTCTAAATCAGAGAATCACAGAGTTACAGACTTGTAGCAAATTTCAGTGACCATCTAGTCTAATTCATACCAGAAAATGTAATTCTCTCTACAGTACAGCAGACAGGTGGTCACCCAGACTTTTCTTGGAGATTTCTAATAATGGAGACCTCATTGCCATACAAGGTAACCCATTTCATTTTTGGAAAACTCTAATTGAGAGCAAGTAGATAGCATAGTAGATGGAGCACTAGGCCTGGAGTCAGGAAGACTTGAGTTCAAATCTGGCCTCAGATTTTACTAGTTATATGACTCTAGGGAAGTCCCTTAACTCTGTTTGCCTCAGCTTCCTCATCCAGAAAATGAGCTGGAGAGGGAAATGGCAAACTACTCCAGTATCTCTGCCAAACAAACCCTAAATTGTATCACAGAGAGTAAAACATGACTATAAAATGACTGAAGCACAATTTATAGTAATGTTTTCCTGACACAAAACCTAGTGGATGTAGCATGGAATATTCAAAATGAACTTAGAGTCATATGACCTGAGGTCAAATTCTGACTCTGCCACTGTCACATGTGTGACAATATAATTTCTGGACCAGGATTATCCTAGATCAGAAGTGTAGCTGTAGCTCTGACTCTTGTAGAATTAATTAACAAAATAAGTAAAAATATAATAAAATATTAATAACATCACATTTAAGTCAATATGAGGCCCACAGGCATCCTTAAGCATGCATGTAATATTAGCGTCCATTTCTATTTAAGTTTGATGCCATTGCTTTAGATGATCTCCAATATTATTTCCAAATCTAGATGCATGAATCAAAATTTCACTCTCTGTAGCTTCCACCCTTTTTGGCCCTGGTTCTGTTCTCTTGACTGACACAGAATAAATCTAATCCCTCTTCTTCATAACAACCTTCAAAATCTTAAAGGCCCTCATCTCCTCTCTATACACTACACAGTCTCCCTTACTAGTGTATTTGTTGTTCCTTAATCACAGCAGTTTGACAATCTATTTCCCATCTTATGTGATGTGGAATCTTACACATATTTCTCCCAGAGTTTCCCTTCATGTCATATGCATTTAAATTTTGGTGCCAGAACTTTCATCTCTTAAAGAATAATATTTGTCTACTCCCAATCTGGTCATGTCTACCTTTCACATATTATTTGACTTGCCATCACCATTGCAGGATAAAATTGAGTGAGGTGGAATTACAATCCATCATTTCTTGCACAATTTCAGACAGTTCCTCAGGCAATCACCCAACCAATGGACCCTAGTTTATTACAGATCAATAGTGTAAGACTGCATAGTTTGTAGAAAAGACTGATATGAAATTTTCCCATTTTTAAAATATCATTCCCTTGACACCAGCCAATGCTTTATCAATTATCCACTCATCACTTAAGGACATCCCAAAATGTTCACAGAACCATATTGCTCTCTGTAAAGAGAGAAAAAGAAAGATCAGTAGATATGGTCTGTTTCCTATGGTTGAAGAAATATACTTTAACATGGATTAAAAAACTCCAGGATAATATTTATGAAATCAATGAAATAATTATTTCTGTAAAGTGATTACGTGTAAGTGCTGATGGGTTACAGAGAAAAATAAAACCTCTCCTCATAGTGTTTTGGTTATGCCTTTCTATTTTGTAGTATCAAAGAACAGAAGCTATTACACCTTCCCTGGGCCTGAACAAAATGTATAACTCAGGTCCTGGGAATATGCTTAGTAGCTATATCCAAGGAGGATAAAAAGAAAAAAGGAAAAGCACTCACAATGGCAAAAACCACCGGAGAGAAGTTTGGCCCCAGCCAGCCAAGTTCTTTGCCTAGAGACTGAGGAAGCACAAGGGAACGGATTATTCAGTCCCAACAGAAGTTCTGATGGGTAGAGCAGTTTCTTAGCACTGGCCTTGTGGAGGTATAATATGAAGAAATGATGGCTGATTGGGATGACCTTGTGATTTCTTTATTTTATTTTATTTCTTTATCCTTCAATGAAGCTTATGCCGGCAAAACAGGCGTAAGTATGATTCATTGCATACAATGATGAGAATCTTTCAAATTCAAGAAAAAATTCTCCAATATCGCTTATCACATTAACCCACAATCTTAATATAGTTATCTGTGTACTTGCTTTATTTTTATACCCGTTTATGAGCTTCTTGAAGTCAGGAGTCTTGTTATATTTATCTTTGTAGGACCCAACAAGACCTGTTTTAGTGCCTTGCATATAAATAGATCGGTTTTTAAGAAATATCAGTTTGGCAACTGTGTAGAAGATGGATTGCACTGGGTGAGGTATGAATCTAGGAGAAAACATGATGAGACATTTGATTCAAGAAGACCAGTTAAGAGACTGTCTGGAGAGTACAAATGAGAAGTAAAGATATGGGCATGGATTAGAGTAGACAGTGTTAAGTGGAATAAAGACGGATGAAAGAGATGTAGCACTGTTTGCTAAATCCAGCATAAGATTGAAGATATTTGCTAAATAATCCCTAGCCTCAAAGAGTTTATAATCTGCTATGGAAATAGCCCTCTGGAAGCACACAGAAGTAAATCTCTTAACTCCCTATTTGGTCTAAACTACCATTTTCTCAGCTTCTAACGGTTTTCTTTTGGCAAGCCTCCCTTCCTCCTATCATTTAGATTTACCTTTGTTAAGTCCTATGCCCCCAGAACAAGTTTCCTTTACCCTTCAAGATAACAATTAGCTAATGCTATAAATTAACCTGAAATAATGAGTTTATTAGAGGAGGCTAGAAAGAACCCTTGGGCTCTCAATTTTAATAATGGCTTTCTGTATCCAATAAACCAGGTAGAAGGGGAAAGTCAAAGCTTGGTAAACTGTTGGGGTAGATACTCAAAGGGAATCTATACAGGATTTCTTATGACACAATTTAAAGGTAGTCACAAGCCCTTATTCTTAAAGTCTCTTCCATTTCTATAGTTTGCTTTCATATTAGGTTTATCCAAATGCAAGACTCTCAGATCTCCACTATCTCCTGTTAGTCCTTTGAAAGTCAACTACCAGTATTTTAGTGCTAAAGTGTGAAAGAGGGTAGGGGAAAGGGTGTCAAAAAAGACTTCCTGAATCTCCAGTCAGTTGTAAAACCATAGATCTATCGTTGAACAGAGTCTTGGATCATCTAGCCAAACAGCCCCATTTTTCTTTTTTTTTTTTCATTTTATTCTGAACTTAAAAAATAAAACAAGTGGGAAGCTGAATTCCAAGATAACACAAAACAAATGGGAACCTGAAGTCCAAGGTATCACAAAACAAATGGGAAACTGAAGTCCAAGGTAACACAAAAAGTAAGAAGCTAACCCCTAAGCCATCTAACTCTATGCCAATTGCCCTCATGTGCCCTTTTATGTAGGTTACAGCACATAATGCCAACTTCTCTATTTGTTAGTAATTGTAGTCAAACTATAGATCAGAATGCCTTTCCTCCGATTTATCTATATCATATAGCTATATATTTATCTATATTACCAATTTATCTAGATTTATCTATATTACCAATGATGGGCTTGGGCTTGGACCCCAATTTTAAAAATGACACTTCTCCCTAGCCTCAAAACACTATCCTTGACAATTTTCTCCCCAGCCCAAGGACACTATGCCTAGCATTAACTCATGAGTGGGCCACAGTTAAGACAAACTACCTTATCCCGCAATTACTCATGAGAAGACCCCAGTAAAACAAACTATATTTCCCAATCACAACAATAAGCTGACCTCTGAAGAAATTCATTTGCAAAAATAGGAGTACCTTGTAACCACAGAATTATGATTAATTTCCAGACATCATATTCAATCAAGAGGTCAAGTTATAGATATCAGTTGTGAAGTTATCTTTTTTACAAACATAACAGACCAAAAATACACCACTGAGAAACCCATTCTCCTGTTTCCAGTAGCAAATGAGTCCAATGACCAAGGTTGTAAGTTATCACCTAATTAGCATATCTGCCATTATCCATTACTTTCCAGGTATAAGCTTTAGCATGATTCCTGTTAAATTGAAAGTTCTTTAAGGAGCTCTGCCCACTGTAACAGCATAGCAATAAGCCTTTATTAACTTGACTTAAATATTGCTTGAGCTAGTGAATTCATTCCAAATGATCCTCTGCCCCATGTCCTTGTGGAACCTCTCATTTTACTTTGAGTTTCTCTTTATTATTTATATGTCAAAATATGTTTTGTGGTTCTTCACCTTTAATCTGTGATAAAGCTTCAATTCATAGTTCTTACAAAATAAATGTTTTATTAAAAATTATTGTAATATACACAAACAGGATATTTACATAATATGGGAAAATTTAGATCAATATTTGTCTGCCTAAGAGCTCCATCAACTGAGAGCTGTGAAATATCTCTTTGTTTCTATAGTTTCTCTAAGTGTAAGTCCACTTTATCTTGGACTCTGAAAGTAATTGTGAGAAAGTATATCATATGCAGACTTTGGGGTGGATGTTTTGTGACAAATGTTAATATAATACATCTGTAAATATCCTTTACTAAGAACTGGTTAAGTCTATGTGACTAAATTATTCTTAACAGATAATCTGTGGGAAACACACCAGTGGGGGCTTGAATAAGTGGCATTATTCACTCCCCAAATTATAAGTGATCCCTCTAGAACACTGAGGGGAAGATGTAGAGATATGAGACTCATCTATGAGAGTGGGAAATGGAATAAGGACCCCCAGAGCTTACATGGGTTACAAATGGAATGGAATGGAATTGTAGTGGTAAAACCTACACCCAATGGAAGAGGAAGAGTTACTCTAGTAGACAGATTGCTTATGGCTAGGAAACAATGCTGGTGTTACCCACTAGGAGCTATGTGGAATTACAGGAGGATCCATGTAAGAGGGCAAAAACTGATTTCACTGCAGGGTACCATTCAAAACTGCTAGAGTCATCATTATGGATGTCTGACAATTTTAGAGTCAATGGGGAACTGTGAGTGATAATACCTGCTAGGAGCAGCAGGAGAGAAATTTGTCTATTTGTGACTGTGAAGATGCATATAGATCTTTGGGAGTAGATTGCTCACTGGAGGATATCTTTCTTTTCTGAAAGCTCTCCTGTGAGTTGTAATTTGTTTTCTTTGATCTTTCAATTAAACATACCTATTGGGTGCCTGCAAAGGCTGAATATGGGGGAATGGCATTTGAACACAGGATGGTGTCACACAATGAGTTTTCAAAGTGTGGGGATATAAGACTATGAAAAGTCATGGAGACAAGAATGGAAACTTACTTGGGAAGAACAGTAAGAAGGCCATTTTGGTTGCACCATATAGTATGTGAATGGGAGTCATGTGTATTAAGACTAGAAAAACAGGTTAGACCAAGAATTTAAAGATTCTAAGTAACAAAGAGAGGCATTTAGACTTGATTCTTAAGAAAATAAGAATCTACTGGAGCCTACTGGGAATATTACTTTGGCAGATATGTAGAGAAATACCATAACATGAGTCTGGACTAAGAGTTCCATGGGCAAATGACTAGTTTTTGTAATTCTTTCATGTGCTCTATGTTCTAGATAAATTACTTTTCTTGATGTTCTCTGTACTGGACATTCTTTCACTCTCTTCCAAATTTTTGCATAGTCTACCCTCCTTGACCGAAATGCATTCCTTCCTCACCTCTCCCCCTTAGAACCCCAAGTTCTTTTTGAAACAAAACTCAAGAATCTCCTACACAAAGCCTTTCCCAATTCCATCAGCTTTTAATACTGTCCTACACATACATAAATACACACACACACACACACTCACAACTTTATAACTATTTTGCCTATATTTTTATTTATTTATCTGTATCTGAGTTGTTTTTCAACATATTTTGCAGAAGCTAACCACTAGATTGAGACTACACCCAGCCCTTGGCCTGGTTCACCAGAAGACTTAAACCCAGAGGAAATTCTTTAGACAGCACAAAGCAGAAGTGAAATATGAAATGCTGATTCAGAAAGATCAAACTGCTTCATGTTTTGATAATCAATTTTCAACCTTCTGAGAAAGCATAACAATACTCATAAGTCTTTCTTAATATATACTTGTGAATCTTTTATGTTAAGAATTTCTTTCATGTGGAGGGAATAAGTAGTTATGCTCTAATTTACACTGAGTACCTTTTTATTCCTTCCACTTAGGAAAAACCTAGACACTAGCTAAAACTAAACTTAAAGTCATTTTTCTCAGAGCTGTGGGGTAAGAGATGTATAGAACCATAGAGTCCAAGACAGAAAGCTAGATACCTCACTTCAAAAAGACTCTACTCTCCAGGATTCAATGCATGACTGGGTCCAAAATATATGGTTCCCTAGTTGAACAGAGAAGGCCTAGTTCAGTGTCTGGTGCTCCATAAACACTTGACAAGTATTTGTTCCTTGAGGGCTTTATTTTAAACTAGCTGAGATGATCATCCAAAACAATAGCTGTTCTGAGGGACTAGTGAGCAGGAGGGAAGAGATATTATTTAAGAGAATAGGGCACTCCTGGGTAGGAAAAAACCAAACAAATCACCAAGAATTAAAATTACAAACACAATTAAATATCATAACAGTACAAAAACAATGCTTAGGGGCTGCTTTAGTTGTGTGTGTTGCACAGAATGGTTTCCTCTGATGACTGAGAAAGTGTTACACAGATTTTAGTTAATAGACAAGCTGTTTCTGGAATCAAAGTTACAGTGCTCATTATCTTATCTCTTCCTTCATGAGTCACAATCAGAGTGGTAGTGAAGGGAAATTCTATACCAGGGAAACTGAGTAGTGTTTTGGAGAGGGGAACATTTTGAGAAGCCTCATCCAGTTTAGCCCATTTACAAATAATTAGAAGCAATAATTAGAAGCAATATCTTTTTGTAACCAATCACATTGATTCCCTTTTAGATTATGAGAGTGTTTACACTTTGGCAAGAGGTTTGGGAAGTTGAAGAAATGCTGCAGTGAACTTTCTTCTGGTTCCACCAGCTTCAAGATCAAGCCCCAGCTTTTCAAGGCTTTCTATTGACTCCCAAGTGTCTGGTAAACTCACTGTTCACATCATAATGGATAAACAATGAATAAGAGAAGCAGATTTAGCACAATTCCTCTGGCTGGACTCCTATGCCAAGGAAATGTTACACTCCTACATGAGTTATAAACTCTGTGGCACCGAGTTTGCAGAAGGAAATAAAAGGAGATTTAATTTGCCTTAAGGCTCCTGTAAGCTTGATTCCCTTAAGAATTTCTCAGAAGCCAGAAACAGTGAATATCACCTTAACCTTGGACTGTCCATATGGCATTCATCGCTTCATATAATTACTCTTGATTTTATAAAATGCCTGGATTTTACAAGCAATAAGGGGCCCATAAAACTGAGAGGCATATAAAATGCAAAGGGGGATGAAATAAATGTAATTTGTAAGATAAAGTAGAAAAGTAATATTGTTGGATTTCGTAAAGATTTTGGTTTCTTTCAAGGTTCTGGAACTCAAGGACAAATCTCTATTCTAACCAGGTGTGGTTTTTTGCAGAACCTTCCAAACCAACACCCACAAACAGTGCTCTTAAAATGTCAAAATGAATAAGGCACCACATTAAAAAAATCACTTTCACTTAATTGAAATTTTCTTTACTTCTATACTAAGAAGCTTCTAAGTCCACCCCCATTCATTTTTAGAGAACTGATTTAAAACCTAAATCTAACTGAATTTTCAAAGATTAAAGCAAATCATCATGGTTTAACCGGAATTATGCAATGCCCAGAACCCACACAGAATTACTCAGTGTCTTACCTTCTTAGACAAATGACCAGAACTGGAATTCTGAAGAACAATTCAAGCTTTCAGAAAACACAAAGATCCTAATTGATGGACAGCACTAGATTTGTAAGCCTGTAAACCCTGAAACATTCCAGATTTGAGATTATACTATAAGGGCTATCAACATTCCCATGTGAATCCTGCATAAATATCATCTACTCCTAAACTAACCCCTCAGAAATCAATTCAAATGCCATTGTTTAAAATACCAACCACTGAAGGAATAACGGAAAACAGATAAATAAGTCTGTAGGAATATCTCCCTGAAACCTTCAAGGATTTCAGAAACTTTGCTCTAGGGGGGTATGTGTGCAAATAGAAGTGTCTTATTCAATAATTCCTTCAGGAAACCTCAAAGTGTGTTTTTCTAAATTATTTCTGGTCTCTCAGCTTCAGAATAGAGCAGCAACTGTCTTTTCATCACCAATGTGCACTGTCAGAGTTTCAAAAAGAGGAATCACTCTATAATTCTACTGGTACACGTAAATCAGAGAACCTGACCCCCAAAAATGATGGCAGCTCAATTTAGGGTAAAATCAGAAATGAGACCAAAGATATGGGGAGCCACACTGAGATGAACCATCTCCCTATTATGCCCTCAACTCTATCTCCTGACCTAAAATTGACCCGGCCTGAACTATTAATGTCTTCTGTTCACAAGCTCCTTTGTCTTGGTGCTCTGCAGAAACCCTCTTATCAGTGTGGTCTGGCCTTTTGTTCTGTGAATGTGATAGGAAAACATACTCCACTAGACTTAGAGTAAGAGGACCTAGGGTTTGAAACTAGCTCTGATGCTTACTCAACTTAATACTTGAATGTGACTGTGGGCAAGTCACTTAACTTTTCTTGGTTTCAGTTTCCTCATCCTCATCAAAGGATGAGAGTAGACTGAACTCAAAAGTCTCCTCTAACACTCGAAACTGTTAACTGTGTCCCTAAACAGACTACATTCAGCCAATAGTGTAAGATGAACAACATGCATGAGGATGCAGAGACAATGATTTTTTTTCTAACAGAGGGCTCACAATTCATGAGAAATGGATTGCCTTGATGCATTTGCTACTCAGGAGATAAACTGTTACCTCAGGCAGGAGGAAACAGGCATCCAGGACCAGGGACAGCACCTGGCGCCTCTCAGAGTCTTTGACCAAATGAGAACAAGACATTTTGGAAACCCTGATGTAATATCAGCTGTTTATAGTCCTCTATTTCTGAGCATTCTCCACAGCCTAAACAGTACTACTACACTATCTGCTTACCTGACCACTGTGGAGCCCTTCATCCATTACATGATCATTCAACTATCTTGACCCTGATTATTTTTAAGTTATTTATACTGCAGGACAAATGATGAATGAAATGGAGGTTTTTGGTTTTTTGTTTTTTTGAAGGGTCTACAATCACTTTAATCAAGTACATGTATCATTCACTTAGTTCAGTGGGGAAAGCCAGCACCCTGAACTTCAGAGAAAATACAGAGAAATCAAGATCAACATACATGGTTTCCAACTGTCTAAAATAAGGAATGTATATATCATAAAATGACAGATGGATCCAACTGTCTGACCATTACATACATACATAGTAAGCAGAGAGAGAAGCACCACACACACACATGCATATGTATGTGTGTATATATATATATATATATATATATATATATATATATATATATATATATATATATATATACATATTTGAGAGAGATCAATATATAAGTGCCTATACTAAAGATTCAGTGTCTACTAAGTTCTAGGCACTGTGTCAGGATCTGAAATACAAAGGGAAAAATACCCCTTTCCCTCAAGGAGCTTAAATTCCATCAGGACAAATAATATACATATAGATTATATGTAAAATATATACAAAATAAATACAAGGTAATTTGGGGGGAGAGAAGACAGCAATGGGAGAATTAGTACTTTATGGAGAAAACAGTGCTTTAATTTAGCTTTGAAAGAAACTAAGGAGTATAAGAAAGCACCAAGCTTCTCACAATAACACTTTGATGGAGAAAGTTATACACCTAAAAAAGTACATATAATCTTGGTATAGTCTCATAGTTCTAGAGATGCCTAAAGCCTTCCAGCAATGCTGCCCTGCCAGATGAAAACTGTATGCTCTAAGAACACATCCCAGGAAGTTGACAGTGTCATATCTGATTTGAAACACAGTTTTGGCAAACTGATCATGAAGAGATGAAAAGGAGATGTAGATATGTGCAGTTGGTGGCAAACTACAATCAACATCATAATTACTAGATTCTTCCTACCTTGCCACAGGAATGTCACTGTAGTCTAATATCTATACTTCCCATTTGCAATTTTTAGATATGGACAGTATAATGTTATTTTCTCTGGATAATGCAAACACAGACTATAATTTACATGAGAGCAAGAAAGATGTCTTACTTGTTGGTGCATCTCCTTCAATGTTCAGCATAATGCTTTGCACAAAGTATGTACCTCATAAATGTGGGTTGAATTGAATATGACAAGATTTCTCTTGGGGAAAAAAGCAGGGTGTAGATTACTGGACTATTTGTTATATCACCATTCTGGGTAACATTCCCTAGCATTATTTGTAAAGAGAATTTATTAATTTTTTTTTCTTTTCTTTTTTTTATTTTTAATTTATTTAAATAAATTTATTTAACTTTTTACATTCATTTTCACAAGATTTTGGGTTCCATAATTTCTCCCCATTTG